>OU565290.1:3913566-4421718 GCA_913789915.3 Sphecodes monilicornis | reverse complement strand
AACCGATTCGTTGTCTTACACTTTGCCCGCCATTGTAAGCGAAGAATATTATATTTTTTCTTCTCTTGCTCTAATTGCATTTGAGTTTCCATTAGCTGCTGTCCCAAACCATTGCAGCTTTGTATAGATGAAATGTCATCTTGTACAGACATAGTGTCTGATTCTATGATAAAACTATTATTATTGATATCGGACGAATCAAAAATTTCCGGCACGGCATCTTTGCGCAGTCTACCCGACGCGTGAAAAGAATGTTTAGAAAAATGTTGACTGCACACATACTTTTTTTATAATTTTTTATCAAACAATTCCATTTCCACCCAATCATCTAAACCGCAGTTAATCAGCCACGTTATGCACCGATCACTATCTCTCGTTGGAAAGCAATGAAAAGAAATACTGTCTGCTCTATTACGGTTTGTTAAACCCCAAAAAGAATAGACACATTTTTTATAATGGGTTTCATTTTCGTTTCGCTTCATTGTTTGCGAGAAATAGAATAGCAAAGCGATTAGATAGAAATAAGTAAGGAAATAGATTAAGAAACGCTGGTTTTCTATAAAAGTAAATGTAATATTTACTAAACGCATGCAATATAAAATAATATATGTATATATAATATTCAGGTAAATCATATATGTGGGATATCAGGACCTCCTAGACTAAATACTGTATGGAGATTAGGAAAAGTAGGAGGGTTTCGTGGGTATGTGTAAGAGTTGAACAGCTACAACCGCGCGAGGGTCCCGGGTTCGATTCCCGGCGCGGAATTCCTCATTTTTCCTAAGATCCTACATTTGGGGGCTCGTCCGGGATGGGGGGGAACACCGATGCCCGCATGGTGACAGACGACGAACGCAGTAAGCAAGCGTTGCGAAGACGGTCGCACGTGAGCGAAAGGACGACGAAGCGAAGTAAGGGACACATCCAGGGAAAACTGCTAGAGAGGGCAGTAGGATGGTGTTCCCGAAAAGTGACGAAGTTGATGACGAGTTGCGTTGATGGCGCTGAGGCCAAAAAGACGATGGCGCTGCGGCGGACATTCGAGGGCGAATGCTGGAGCAGGATGGCCGAGTGTGGGATATCAGGACCTCCTAGACCAAAGACTGTATGGAGATTAGGAAAAGTTAGGAGGGTTCCGTGGGTATGTGTAAGAGTTGATCAGCTACAACCGCGAGAGTCCCGGGTTCGATTCCCGGCGCAGAATTCCTCATTTTTCCTAAGATCCTACATATATACATACGTATTATGTATGTATATGATTTACCTGAATATAAGCTTTCCCACGTAGAAACGTCTTCTACGATGCAGTCGCGTAACAGACTTAACGGAATTAAAAGGACACAATATTCTTTTGTTTCATACACCATTTATATAATCCAAGATATTTCGATACCAAATTCTATCAGTAAGAGCGCCGTTGTAGAATATAAGTTCCACAATATTAGTTTTGGTCGATACGGTAGGATGTGACACGGAATGGTAAGGGGGCTCTAGAGCCCCCGGGGCGTGAGACAGAAAAATACATTGGGTGAGTGGTCTACTCTTATACCTCGTCTGTGGTATCACTTTCGCGACTGTCGGTAAATAACAAAATAAAAATCCACAAAATTCCAGTGAATATTTTTTTAACGTTTTTTATAGAAAATTCAATTTTCTACAAAAAGGGTCTCTTAATATTTTACCATATCTCGCATAGTTTCCGAGATATTTGCAGTTTTATAAAAAACAATAAATCTACTTTACCGGCTAAACGGAGCCCATTGGATACTTGTTATATACACATTTTTTTCTTAAAATGATCCCAGGAACACAAATATAACCTTGAAAGTAGGGGCCACGGTTATCGTAATCGTGCCGCTTTATTAAAAAGTTATAACTAAAAAACGGAATACACGTGGAATAGTAACCGATTTGCTGTTACTCCAAGCATTGGCTCGAATAGATCAATGTATTTACTACTTGACATCGGCACTTTCAGAGTTAATTAATACTCTATTCCAAAATGTCTAACGTTCTTGACAATACATGATTGGCAGCTATCAAAGATCGAATTTATAACTGTGCGAATTCCATGCTCGCAGTAACATCAAGTCGGTTAATATTCCACTTGTATTCCGTATTTTTGTTTTACCCTTGTAAGAAAGCTCTGTGACCTATGTATACATAACTTTTTTTTTCTTATTTATTGCCATAGAATATACTGACAAAGTTTGAACATTAAAACCTGGGACACCCTGTATACAGATTTCAAAACATCTTCCAAAAGAACACTTTTAGATCTTGAAAGCAACACATTTCATATTTTCACAGCAACATCGTAAACGAAGGGTAAAAAGTTCGAACAGAATTTAAAAAAAAACTAAAAATAACTGTTAAATACTTATCTAACGACGACGGTATGATCGTGGTAATTTGAGAGAATAACTTTTTTAGTTGTTTGGCCCGAATAGAGTCGGAGTTACCTATCGGTTATTAAAGACACTCGCAACGCTAATTGGTGAGGTTGACCGTTTACTCGCCACCGATTCTGAAGCGTACGAAGTATGTGAAGGCCAAAGAACAATGGTATCGTGGAAGTTGGGATAATTAATTTTTCCTTCTGCCCGGTTTCGCAATCTAGAGTTTTGAGCGACGAGATAACTGCCGGTTGTCTCCAGCGATGCTTAACCTCCCGGGTATTGTATTGTAGAATGTACGGAATTCCATGTCCACGCCGATTCTTCTCTTTTTATTTCATAACACGGCGGCGGCCTCAGGAATGCGGCTCCGACATCCAGAAAATTCCGTACTTTCCAATATTTCTAATGAACGTTCGACGGGAACTCCTTCAATCGTGGACGAGTGCAGATAGGGTGAGAGAGAGAGGGAGAGGGAGAAAGAGCGAAAAGTCGGGCAATACTATTTCACGGAGGAGAAGGAGAAATGGAAAAGGAATGACCGTTTCGGAATTTCGTAAAGTTGTTTAAAAAATTATATTGTTCGCTTTACTTACGCAAGATCAGGAAAACAGAGCAGCCGAGAAAAGATCGGAAAGTTCGTGAAAGTAGATTGTCTGTTTTCGTCGTTCGCGAAACGAAGCTTTGAGAGCCGGGTTAAACTGGCCGACTTTCGGAACGTTGATGTCCGCTGCGCCCACGGTACTTAACCCTCAGGGCATTGTAGTCAAAGCGGAATTTCGTGCAGACACCAATTTCTCCGTTTCCACAGTGCCAAGGCGGAGTCCAACGAGACTCCGTTTCCAATAGCGCCTGATAACTGCGTAAACTCGTTCCCGATGAATCATGCTTGCAGGAGTGACTCGGTCTGATCACTTTTTTATTTCTCATTTTTCAGTTTTTCGAAAACGATCAAATCACCGACTCTACTAGGAATACATTAACAAATCGATTGATTCTACAAAATAAAAGATTGATGAAATTTATAAAATTGTAAATGTTAATTTTTAAAAGTTCTATCACCTTTGGCATTTGAGACAGACTGCAGTTCTTATACAAATTACAAATTTTCTGCGTCTGTTGGAAGAAATAGAAATTACCTAGATATCTCTTCTCTTCTTCAATAAGTTTGGTGAATCGAAAATAATACATTGATGAACTTCAATTTTTTCTACGTTCCCGGTGTTCAAGTTGGCTTTTATGCGCATTCATTTGTCACTCAACATGTTAATTACTGGTCTAATTAATTATTTTGTTCGGAACGTTGGCATTTTGATTTTAAATCGCTCGAGCTGTGAGCATATTGTAGTACAACAAATCCTCATGAATGTAACTAATGTTTGGCCATTTCATTGGCCATTTTATGTTTTTTGGAATCATATTTCTCGAAGAAAAATGCTAAATGCAATAGAAGAATTATGGTAGCTCAATCGGACAAACAGTTCCTGAGATAAAAATTCGTAAGTGATGAAACTTTGAAGGCCTGCCATTTCTAAAAAAAATCGAAACCGGCAAAATGATGACTTAAACCCCCCCCCCCTAATTTCACATGGACTGCAACGTATTTCATTTAGAACAAAATCGACGATGGTGTTTGCAAAAAGTGATCGATTTGGCATTGAATGACCCCTAGTCAGTTACTTGTAGACATCAGAACAGTGAAGACGTTCTTTCCAGGTCGTTAAATAAAGACGTATTTTCAGTATATTTCGGTAACAGTTTATTTAATAAACTGTTAGATTTTAGTTCATTTAATTTATCCATTTTTGTACACAGTACATATTATTTTGTTATATTATTGTTGTTTTGTGTACAATACACAAGCAGGAAATTTGGTAAATAAGTTTAAATTCGAGAACTGGTTTACGCAACAGTCAGTTTTTATATAAATTCTACTGCGAATCTAGAATGACTAATTTTTATTTCTATTTCTCCAAATTTTTTTGTGTAAATAGTACGTCAGGGAGCCTCTAGGACTGGAATTGAGCGTATACGAACATAATGCTAAATTAGGGAGTTGCAGGAGGTTGAAACATCGTGAACGAACCCAATGCAAAATTGGGGAGCTGCTAGGAAGTTGCAGAACAGCGCGGACGAATCCAATGCGAAATTGAGGTCCCATTAGAAGGTTGGTTAATTCACAGACGAACCTGATGCGAAATCAGGGAGCCGCTAAGATGGTATAGTGTGCGTGGACGGACCCAACGCGAAATTGGGGAATCACTAGGTTGAAAAAATCTTTCATTGAAATATGGCTTGTCGCGAACGAACCTGAAGCGAAATTAAGGAGTCGCTGGGATTGTTAGTAGGCCTCGTAACTGTAATAATATAATTTAATTGGTACAATCCAATGGGTAAGATTGAATCATGAGGAAACGTTCAATTACTGTATTAGGATATTGGACGATAATTAAGGGTTTTATAGATTTCACAATTTACTAAATAATACTGTAATATTCTTAATTAATTGTGTGATACAAGTGTTCTAGTATCACGATTGATTTGAAATTGGAAGAGTAGAATAGAATTGTTGTTAACTATGATGCTCGATGGTGACGCACTGGCAATGCTGTGTCTGAGAGCTATTTATGAATGCCATATAGAACTATTACCGAACAAACGGAATCTATAAGTGTAAGATGAACTTATGAAAAGACTCAAGAATATAAAGATGGACTAGGCGGAACGCTACTGCATGTACACTTCAACGAGCACGGAGATATTCAACAGAATGCCCGCTCGAGTCATCTCTTGATCGTCGAAGTCAAAGGTCCCAGGACTAGGGGTTGGCGAGTGGAGGTCTTCGACGCGCAGGTAGCCGCTGTCGTCTGGAGTCAAGGGTCCGTTCCTCGGGCCACGGTCTTGCTGCATACCTATCATCCATGCAGGCTACGTGACGTCTTACATAAGGTTAACTTGATTCGAAAGGGAACTTTAGTCCGATCTCTTGTTGTTGATTTGACTCTTACGTCGTGTTAGCACCATCGGGTTTTTAAGCAAATCAAGAGCTGATGTCGTTTCTACCCTTATCCTCTGATAGATTTATGATTGGCTTTTGGAGGTGGTCCCGTTGAGTGGTGGTCGATAGCCGCCTTGGCTCATTAAGCTACCGGTCGGTATGAGAATGTTTATATTAAAGAGTCGCGGATGTTGTGTCTACGTTCGGGATCGACTACAAATGCACCCGCCGATTGCCGAACGCTGCCTGTGTGGCCGATGACTCAAATACATGGTGTCACACGGCGCGTAGAAAGCGATAAGGACCTCCTCGGAGGATCTAGACACTGAGTGGGGAAGACATATGTGTCTTCTGATAAGAGGACTGTGATTGACCGGTTAGTACATACCCCAGAGTCTCTGAATAGGGCGGATCACCTATAAAGTTTCTACCATACGTGGCACAACGTGAGTTTACGCGTGACTATACATTTATGGACCAGCGGGGATGAAAACGAACGGGTTTTTACAATCTCAAAAATTGGTGGGGGTGTCTGTATGGAGTACATAGATCAAGTAGGATCAAATTACTATTTTTTGTTATTTTCGATGAATCCAGACCACAGCTAGGCGCTTTTTGTGAAGGGTTAAGAGGAGTTTCAAGGGTGTTTCCTGCCAGCGACGAATTCAAATGACTCCTGAGAGAAAGTTGAACGAAAATATTCTCCGTACCTAATACAGATAAATAAAATCGGCACGTATGTATGTATATATGTATATTTTTTGCAAATAATCGTCATCGATTTCAACATAATTTTGCTATTGTTGGACAAGCGTTTCAGGTTCCTTTTAACAAAATTCTGCTCTCTGTGATGTGAATTATTTGACAGCACTGTTTGTTATAATATTTCGTGAGTTTTAATCCTATGCAATGTAAGCCGTTTTCTGTAACGCAGAAAAAGGATGTTCCTTCTTAGATACTAGGAAGCTGTAGGTAGCGTGATGAAAAAATTTCCAGTAAATTGCAGCAACTCTTATTATCAGATGTTTTAAATCACAGATGAAACATTGATGACTATATGAAACAATAATACATTTATGTTGGTTTTATCTGTGTACAATGAAATTAATATATTTATAAATTCTATTCCTTTGATATTCTTGATTTACACATTAATGAAACATAGGAATTAATGATCGCGCAGCAGCGCCATCCTTTTATTTATTTCCGGTCGCATTTATCCCTGTACCTTCGCTTTATTATACGGTCCAGATAAAAAGCTCACGGTCACAAAATTTACCGTTCCCACGATGAGATTTTTAAAACGTCGTTCCCGGGATAGATAACCAGCAATTATTTAAGGCGAATGGTTATTACAGTTTTTCCGTTGGTTGTGTTTGAAAACGAAGGAAACTGCGAGTCCGAGATGCCACGATCCACGGTGTATATCTTGAGGAACGTTTCTCCATCGATTTCCATACGAAGGACAGAGCCGGGATCTGGACGAGGTAAAAACCGTAAACGAGAATGTGATGGCTCACGGACGGAGTGGTCGCGTGGGTGAATGTAGCCGTATATGGGTTAATGAGGGAACCGATATACGGACAGTTGCAACCGTTCATGGATTATCGATCGAAGTTTCGGAACCCAGCCCGGCACAAGGGAAATTTTTCTCTTGTACGTCCCGGCTTTGGCCGAGTCGTTGTCGCGAAGACGATATAAATAATCCCCGGTTGTCGCGACGAAATTTCATCGGGCCGTCGACGCTCGTAGGGGCAAAATTTTTCCGATCTGCACGACAATTCGATTTCAGAAGCGACAGAGAAGCGGATGCACTTGACTGTTCGGCAAAGTTCGCAAATGTACGAGTTCCAAATCGGCTACCGCGAATATATTCCGCGACGTTTCGCTGGAATATCGTGTTTGTCCGAAGTTGTAAATCTTCCGGGCCAACCAAATATTGTTCTTTTATCGGCATAATTTCCGCTGCGCTCCCCACGGCGAACTCTACCCACTAAATGAATACATCTTCCATCATGTTTCACTGGAATATTTATATTTATAGATTCGTAGTGTACAGACGTTCCTCCAGTCCCACTCCTCCTTTTCATTCAAGTGAAATTTACATATATGTATAAAAGGTGTAATCCATATTGATATATAGCAATAAAACCAAACGGCTTTAATCTTTTCGAGATGTTGTAAGGATTATCAGTTAACGTATATATTTTTAAGTTGCATTTAGTCAGATCATGGAAAAAAATTGAAATGTTGCTTTTCACAACTTTTTTATCTCGATCTGTATTGAAAATTTAAAAACTGCCTTTGGTAAATACGTATCAGTTATACAGCTGTTATACACTTAAATATGACACCCAGAATATGTACTTTTATTTTGACAAAGATAACAATTTTTTACGTGTAATTGGGAAGGTAGCAAGTGATCAGTATCAGGGAGAGGTTGTTTGTTTTAAATGTTCTTTTTTCTCGTTATTTTCGAGGTCATCGATGTTTTTTTTAAATAATTACATATATTTTCATGTTGCATGGCATAGCTCAGCAAAAAATGCATTTAACTATGTACTGTTACATGACCTTCAAATGACCATGAACTCTGAAGATGAAGGTCAAACTTAAATTTCGTTTGTAAGGAGAATACAGGCTTTAAAAGAAATGCTAACACCTGTAAATCTGTAGAAAATGTCTTTCATAGCACAAAGAATATCTAGATGGATTAATCATGAAAGTTTTAAGGCAATTGGGTTCTGCGGCGATACATTGCCTGAATTGAATCACAATAATAATAAATATATCGCACGCGATAAGCGAGAACCAGTGAATATAAACATATCAATACCATTGGATAACTAATAGACATTTAGAGTTTAGAAACCTTCAGGTTAATCAGTCCAATTTGGCAGTGTGTTTGATACTCTGCGATAGTCGTTCGCAATGAATTATTCAGTACAAGACAGAATTGATATGATACTTATTACGGTAAAAGTGATGAGAATTTGAAAAGAGCACTACGCATGTACGGAGAACAACTTCCTGAACGTAACTGTCCATCATGTAATGCATACAGAAAGGTTGAGAATATCCAGAGGATATCAAGAGTACACTACTGAGAGCTTGTGTATCTGTCAGATCTGAAACAATCGACACATCGTTGCAGACACTCATTGAGCGTTTTAAACAATGTATCGCAGTAGAAGGAGGCCATTTTGAATACCTAATAAAATGATAGAGTAAATAAATAGTAAGTAATTGAAAATTTCATGATCAGTCCATCTCGATATTCTTTGTGCTGGGAAAGACACTTTCTACAGATTTATAGGTGTTATCATATCTCGCAAAGCCTGCATTCTCCTTACAAACGAAATTTAAGTTTCTTCTTCATCTTCGGAGTTCAAGATCATTTAAAGGTCATGTCACAATACATATTAGAATGTATTTTTTTTGGTTACCCTGTGATCGTCGACAACTCATTTCACCGACACTGGTTTCATTGACACGATTTGATCGACATTAACTTTCGTCGACACAATGTTTTCATCGACACGGTCAAATCGTCGACAAATGTTTTCATCAACCGTCCGTATTTACAACAGGTCTGAGCTCATTCGTTTCCACGAACTAATAGCCACAAAAGAAATTGTTGTTATTATACATTCCAATTTGTGATACTAATTTGTGTGAGTATGTTTCCTGCTTTGGTACGTAACTGTTGTGTTAAATTGTAACGAACTTGCCCTCCGTGACGCGAGTCTCCCTCATGGTCCGCGCGCCAGCGAGCGCCTTCCCGCTGCCGCCCGCCAAGCAGCACCGCGAGCACGCGTCCGCGGCCACTAGTTCGCGGGCCGCCGCCAGACGGCCGCCACCGCGAGACCGCTCTCGCTGCTGAAACCGCGCGGCGAGCGTATATATGCCGCCGCGCGGCACCGTACCGATAGCGCCGGCCGGACTAACCGATACATGCAACAGCCTCGAGCTACCGCTACTATCGACCTGACCGTGAGCTGCCGAGCCGCTTTTCAGGCTCGCAAAATCGTCTCCGCCGCAAGGCTACGACGACTGCAACACAGGCGAAGTCGTGTTCCGACCGTCGGACCTCCCTTTCCCCCGACTCTTCCTTCTGTGGGCCGCGTGTGGATGGTGCACTAATCGGTGCACAGGCACCCTCCTTACCCCGCTCGGCCCGCCTAGAGCGTGTGCTAAGGTACCGAGCAACAAGGGGTTTCCGGCGGCGTCCTGGTGGATGAAGACCAAGCCAGTGTCGCGGTATCGCCTCCTTTTCCGCTACCTGGACGCCGTAACAGTCTTTAGCCTAGACGTCCAGGACAGCAGACGTCCTATACAGTAGTTTTAAGGTATAGGTTAAGGCCGTCGTTGTATTAGTATGTAAATTAGCTTGTAAGTCTATTTATTGTACACGTTCCACCGACACCGACTGTTTCGCCAGTACCGTCGTCACGACCGCCGATCGCATTCGCGGACCAGCGAATCCGGCAAGCGGACTGAGCCGGCAACGTGTCTCCCGAGTCACCGTCACAAATGGCGCCCGAACAGGTACTCTAGAGGAGACACCGCGAATGATCTCAACGGTCGGTTGGGCCTACCGACTCCGCAAACCCGAAACAATCGCCGAAGCCCGCCGTCTTGGTCTAGACGAATCCGGGACCGTGGACGACCTCCGTGCTAGAATTACCGCACGCCTCCGTGTGATGTCGAAAGTCGAGGACAGGAAGGAACCGCTCGACCCCGCGGTCATGAAGTCCATCCGCCGGTGGGGATCCCACTACGGCGGTGGCTCCGGAGCAGAGGACTTCCTCGACCGGCTCGACGAGCTCCACGAGGGCTACGGCATCGCCCCCGACCAGACCCTGCGCTGTCTCTCAGAAATTCTGAGAGGCAAAGCCCTCGAGTGGTACCGCAACGAGCACAAGGCTTGGACGAACTGGGACGATTTCCTTGCGGCCTTCCGCCGACAGTACCTGCCCGGCAGCTGGCTCTTCGATCTCGAAGACGTAATCCGAGGCCGCATTCAGAAACCAGGGAAACCCGCAAGGGACTAAGTGACCCACCTCCGCACCTTGATGCGCCGCCACGGGGGAATGACAGCGAACGACGAGCTCGAACGGATCTACCGCAACCTCCACGTGGACTACCGGCGATCTTTCCGACGAGCCGAGGTACGGACGCTCGAAGAGCTCCTGGTCCGCACCGACGAGCACGAAGAGCTCCTGGCCGAGGAGAAGCGACGCGCTCCACCGCGACCGAACCACCGGGCTCCGTAGCCGTGGCCGCGCCTAAGGCCGCTTACGACCGCAGCACCTGCTGCTGGAGGTGCGGACAACGCGGCCACGTCCGGCTAGAATGCCGCCGCCCCGCCCGGCTGTTCTGCTCCTTCTGAAGAACCGAGGGTCGAACCACCACCCGGTGCCCGTGCAACGCACTGGCGGGAAACGCATTCGGGGCCGGCGGCCGAGGCACCGCCCGACCCAGCTCCAGCCTGACGCCGCCACGGGAATAGATCCCGACACCCGGATCTTCGTGGACCTGGACGCCTACGGACGACGCTACCGCGCACTGGTGGACACCGGTGCCACCCGAACCTACTTGCGACAGGATGTCGCCGACTGGTGCCGACAGAACGGTGCCCAGGCGACTCCCGGGGCCACGATTGCCCGCGTCGCCGATAGCTCAGCCGTCGAGCTAAGAGGCGACCTGCACATCATCGCCCAGGTCTGCGGAAAAACCTTGGCTATGGCTTTCCCGGTCATGCCCACTCTGTCTCAGGCCGTCCTACTCGGCATGGACACTCTTCAGGCCATCGGCGCTACGCTCACCCTGGGAGTTTACCGCTGGACGCTGCAGGACGAAACCGCGGCCGTAGCCGAATCCGAGGGCCTCAGCCCCTGTACGCCCGAGCAGCACCAACAACTCCAGGAACTACTGGCGGCCGAACTACCGAAATTCGAAGCCCTCCGGGGAACCACACACCTCACCGAATACCGCATCCGGCTCACCACCGACACGCCGATCAAGCAACGGTACACCCCGCGGAACCCGGCCACTCAGGCCATCATCGACAAAGAGGTCGACCGGATGCTCGGCGACGACGTCATCGAACCGTCCGATAGCCCTTGGAGCTCTCCGGTGGTAATAGTCCGCAAGGCCAGCGGCAAGCCTCGCTTTTGCATCGACTTCCGCCGGGTCAACCGCGTCACCGAGAAGGACGCCTACCCGCTACCCCAGGTCCAGGCCACCTTAGAGAAGTTCCGCGGCGCAAGGTACCTGTCGACCATCGTCCTAGCCAACGGCTACTGGCAGGTTCCGCTAGAAAGACAGAGCCGACTGATCACCGCTTTCACCGTCCCCGGCCGTGGCTTGTACCACTTTAAGGTAATGCCATTCGGACTATACTCGGCGCCGGCCACCTTCCAGCGCCTCTTGGACTCCGCCATCGGCCCTCGCCTGGAACCCAGAGCCTTCGCACCTTCGTACCTCGACGATATCATCGTGCTGGGACACACATTCGAGGAACATCTGGAGAATCTCCGCGAGGTACTGCAACGCCTCCGCCAGGCCCGACTCCGCATTAACCCGGAGAAGTGTCACTTCGGCTTGACCGAACTCCGATACCTCGGCCACATGGTGACCCGCCGAGGAGTCAGCACCGACCTCAACAAGGTCCAAGCAATACGTAGCGTCCCGCCGCCCTTCAACCACAAGGAGCTCCGCCGGTTCCTAGGCATGGTGACCTGGTATCGCCGTTACATACCACACTTCGCGGATACTGCCGAACCGCTACACCGGCTTCTGCAAAAGCGTCGAGGCTGGAGCTGGGGCGTCGAGGAGAACAAGGCCTTTGAGGCCCTGCGGGTGCAACTAGCCACTGCCCCAGTCCTGGCCTGCCCCGACTTCAGTCGGCCGTTGGTCCTCCAAACGGACGCCAGCCAGCACGGCCTGGGCGCCGTCCTAACCCAGGAGGTGGACGGAGAGGAACGCGTAATCGCGTACGCTAGCCGTACCCTCAACGGAGCCGAGAGGAACTACTCCGTCACCGAACAGGAATATCTCGCCGTCGTCTGGGGGATTCGCAAGATGCGTCCATACCTGGAGGGCTACCGTTTCACCGTCGTCACCGACCACCAGGCCCTGAAATGGCTCCAGACGATGGGCAATCCCTCCGGTCGGCTCGCACGCTGGGGACTCGAGCTCCAGCAGTACGACTTCGACATTCAGTACCGACGGGGCGAGTACAACCTGGTAGCCGACGCGCTCTCCCGGCGACCCGAAGAAGCGGACCTGCTGGACGCACCACAGGACACCTGGTACGAGCAACGGCGGGCAGACGTCGAGCGGCACCCCGGGCGCTATCCCGAGTACCGCCTACACCAGGGCGAACTCTACCGGCACCTACCGGACAGCAGCGGGCTCGAGCCCGACCGCTCGCCGGCCACCTCGGGGTAGCCAAGACCATCGCGCGCCTCCTACAGCGGTACTACTGGCCCAGCCTGCGATGCGACGCCACCCGTCACGTGAGCCGGTGCCCCAGCTGCCTCCGCTACAAGGCACTACAGCGGGCTCCTGCCGGAGGAATGTTCACGGCCGCCGCAACGCGCCCCGGGGTCACAATCGCCCTCGACCTGGTGGGGCCCCTGTCGCGAACTCCCTGGGGGTACACGACGTTCCTAGTGATGCAAGACCGTTTCACCAAATGGGTCGAAACGCGGCCCCTTCGGCAAGCCACGGCCCCCGCCGTTACCCGGGCCTTCGAGAAACTGGTCATCCTCCAACACGGGTGCCCCAGGCTTGCCATCACCAATAACGGGCATCAGTTCGACAGCCGAGACTTTCAGGCACTCCTCCGGAAGTACAGGATTGAACACCGCACCACTCCACCGTACACCCAGCAGTGCAACCCGGTGGAGCGAACGAACCGGGTCCTCAAGACGGCCATAGCCCAGCTCACCGACGGCGACCACTGAGCCTGGGACCAGGCCGCCGCCGGCGCCACATTCGCTTACAACACCGCCCGGCATAGCGCAACCGGTCTAACTCCGGCGTACTTGACGTACGGCCGCGAGTTAGCGACGCACGGGACCGACCGACTGCCGACCAGGACACCCCGCGGCGATGCCACCAATGCAGACATCCGCGCCCGCCGGACCGCCATCAAGCGGCTCCCCGAGGCATACCGCCTCGCACGAACAGAGCAAGCTCGCGCTACCGACGCCCAACGGGCTGCCTACAATCGGGATCGGCGGGACTGGGCACCAGTAGTGGGCGACGCGGTCATGAAGCGGGAACAGCCACTGTCATCCGGTGCCGACAGCTTCTGTGCAAAGCTGGCACCGAAATACAGCGGGCCATATACCGTCCGCCGCTTCAACGGCCCGACGGTGGTTCTCATACAGGCCGGCAGAGGTCGAGGCCACCGTGTCCACCTCCAGGACCTCAAGCTATGAGCCGGGGAGAGGAAACCCGCGGAAACCGTGGGAAGCGGGGATATAAATAGCGGCTCGCGACCCGAGCGCGGCATTAAGCAGCCAGATGCCGAAGGAGCGAGTGCGCCGACCGTCGCCTGCCAGCCGAGCCACCGCCGTCCCGCTCCGACGAGACCCCGCAGACCGACCAATGGAGGCCAGGATCCGGGACCGGCTGCGCCACCGCCAGTGGCCCGACCAGCGGCCACCACCGGGACCACCGACCAACCGCGGCCCGCCAGCGCGAATATGCCCGCCACCCCGGACCCTCTTCGCCGTCGACGAAGTGGCATCGCCTCCACCCGCGAGCCACCAGGCCGTAGACGCCGTGACCACCAGCATCGAGCGACCCCGCACGATCCAGGTCCTGTCGTCACCACCGACCGCCGCCGCCGACCCCGTGGTCGCCCGCACCGAGGGACTCCGCACGAGCCGGGTCCCATCGTCACCGCCGACCGCAGCCGCCGTCACCGCCGCACCAGCCACACCGCCGCCCCCGTGCCGCCCCATGCCGGACCAGCCAGGGACGGTCCTGCTGGAACCAGCGCGGATGCAGGTCGGCCGCCGCTGCCGGGCCCTGGTGCCGGCAAGACGCCTGGCGTTTCGGGTCCTGCCGCAATCAGGGAACCGCGAGCCACCCGCAGGGCCGTGAGACTGGGGCTCGCCCACCTAGGCTAAGTTAGTCGTAAGTTGTACAGTTAGTTGTAAGTTAGGTTATTAAGAGTTCATTTAGGGTAAGTTGTACAGATAGTTATAAATTAGACTTAAGTTAGCAAGTAAGCCGCACCGTGATCCCGGGGAAACCTCACGGAGACGGACCCTGTGTCCGTACCGCCGCCGCGGGAAGCACCACCATAGGGAGGCCTCGCGCCCCGAAGTAAGGGGGGGATGTAAGGAACATGCCCTCCGTGACGCGAGTCTCCCTCATGGTCCGCGCGCCAGCGAGCGCCTTCCCGCTGCCGCCCGCCACGCAGCACCGCGAGCACGCGTCCGCGGCCACTAGTTCGCGGGCCGCCGCCAAACGGCCGCCACCGCCAGACCGCTCTCGCTGCTGAAACCGCGCGGCGAGCGTATATATGCCGCCGCGCGGCACCGTACCAATAGTGCCGGCCGGACTAACCGATACATGCAACAGCCTCGAGCTACCGCTACTATCGACCTGACCGTGAGCTGCCGAGCCGCTTTTTAGTCTCGCAAAATCGTCTCCGCCGCAAGGCTACGATGACCGCAACACCGACGAAGTCGTGTCCCGACCGTCGGACCTCCCTTTCCCCCGACTCTTCCTTCTGCGGGCCAATGTGTTCACAACCCCGGACTATAGAGTGAAGGTACGGATGATGTATGTATGTTCGTGTGTATATTAACAGACAACCCTGTATATAGTTTTTATAAAATAGAGGATCGATAATAACAGAAGAATTTCAAAGAGAACGATCTCCCGAGCGGTTGCAGAAACACGTCGGTTATGAACACATTGGTTATCCGTGTACCCAAATATATTAAATAAATCGTTTTTCTTACAGATTTTCCTTACAAATATCAGTACAGGGTTGTCTGTTAATATACACACGTACATACATACATCATCCGTACCATCACTCTATAGTTGGCATATGTTATTATTCGAATAGCTTAAAACATTTAGAAATAAAGTATTATACTCGAGGGGCACAACCACTTCAGGTAGCCATTTTATAACTTACAAATCCTCAAAAATTTTCATAAGCGTTAATCAGTATAATACTATTTCGTTGCAAACATACTTTTTAATTTTCATTTAAATGAGGTTTATCAGTTAATTTTAATTAATGGTGATTCCGTTTTAAAAAATTGTTGACATCCGTCGAATCAATTTTGTTAACAGTTCTTCTTATACAGGGTTTTTCGTCTAAAACAAGACACCTAAATATCTCCTCTACCTCTGAAAATACAAAAAATGTTTCTAACGTAATCTAAATAGTTTCAAAAGACGAATCAGATGAAAGAATCGTTTTTTATAAATTGTAATTTTTTAATCGTTTTTCAAGGTCACTCGTGTTTTTTTACATATATACACAAATTTTTTGTTGTTGTATGTTATAACATTTGCTAATTAATGCAGTACTTACTTTCAACGACGTTTCAGATTTCAACGGTAACAGAAATTCGACCATGAACTTGAACTTGTAAATAAACACATTGTATCATTACTCTGTGTACATAGTGAGCGAGAAAGATATGTATTTGAGAGTTTGCATACTGCTAGATTTCTCAGTGTATCGACAAGCGATCCATAATGCGTTACTCAGAACAGGGGAAAATTCAAATGGTTTTAATTTACGGTGAAGCTCGAGAGTGTCTAAGAGGAGCAATACGAATTTACAAAGACAGATTTCCAGAACGTTCTTGTTCATCACATTCTGCATACTCAAGTATTGTTAAAACATTTTGTGAGACTGGTAGTATCAACAGTAAATCAAAGTTAATCAAAACTCGCATGTTAGTATAAGGCAACTTGGACGTGAAACCGATATTAGTGTGACAAGCATATTCCGGCTTCTTCATTCACAAAAATTTCATCCTTTCCATTTATCTCTTCCCCAAGAGCTCCATGGAAGAAACTTTGAAAACCGCGTACACTTTTCTCAATCGGGTTTTCGAAAAAGCTGTACAATCTGTCGTTTTTCGCCTCACGAAATGTATCACAACGGAAGGACATCATTTCGAACATTTATTGCAGTAATGAATGTGATTATTTACAAGTTCAAATTCATGGTCGAATTTCTGTTACCGTTGAAATCTGAAATGTCGCTGAAAATAAGTTCTGCATTAATTAGCAAATTTTAGAGTTCACGGTCATTCCAAGGTCGTGCTATGAAACATGGATGAATGCACAATAATGTTTGCTATAACATACAACAACAAAAAATGTGTGTGTATATATGTAAAAAAATACGAGTGACCTTGAAAAACGATTAAAAAATTACAATTTATAAAAAACGATTCTTCCTTCTGATTCGTCTTTTGAAATCCTTTAGATTGCGTTAGAAACATTTTTTGTATTTTCAGAGGTAGAGGAGATATTTAGGTGTTCTGTTTTAGACGAAACATCCTGTATACTGTGAAATCTAAGTGAGGATGCTCTCAAGATTTCCATATTAGGGAATCTTATGGAACTGTCCCTGTACTGAATCATGCTTTGTGCCGGCTGCATCCAGCTGGAGCACGGTCATCGTTTCTATAAGCAAAGGGGTGGAATAGGGTGTTTTCCGTTCTCAGGAAAGAGTTTAGAACACTCTGATCGAAATAAAGCAGAGAGAATTCTCTGTACGTAACACAAGCGTGTGGCAGTCTACAATCTGTATCGTTTAAATAATTATGAGCGTACCTCCAATACTTCTATATATATTCCTCTAAAATTTTGTTCAATATTATTTAATAATTGTATGAAATCAATTAGTGTCATTGCACTCGTCTCTAATCTTATCGAATTTAAGGTTTTAATTTCATTTGCAGAAAATTGGTTCGCAAATTCGAAAAATAATACCGTATTTGAGAAATTCATAAACATAACCAACATATAACTACAATATATTTTTGCATGTGCAATAAAAAAAATATATGCAAAACAAGAAGTATGCGAAACGAAAACTTATATTTGGAATCGTCCAATGACAAATAAAAAATTCTATACAGGTCCCATTTCTGTGCAACCAAAAAGATGTGCAAAAAATATATTGTCTCTATGATAAAATAGCCAATTGGTTCCAGATCGCAAAAATCAGAAAAAAATAATACAATCAAAAACATGAAAGTTCGTGTTAGAGTCTTATCATTTTTACATGCTTGCAAATTTAATAAAAATGTATTAGATAAAGTAAATTATCATTTGAAAGAAATAATATTTTGATATGAAACTCAATATGCAGACAAAACAAATTCTATCGATCTATTCTAACGATCACAATTAGATAGAATTTGTGATAAGTGTAATACGAGAAACGGTGTTTCTTTAACATTTGGTTTGATCGAATTAAATCAAACTCGCGTAAAGGGAGAGTGAAATTGCTTTTTTTCTTAACTTGTATTAAATAAAACTTGTGTAAATACAATGAAATTCCTGTTTTAACTTGTGTTAATAGAATCGGGCGTATCTTCTTTCAACGAAAATATGCATTTACATAAAGATCCACAATGTATTTCATTTGGCAAAATGAACGCGAACACAAAAATAGTCTTTTCGAACCGTTTCGGTGTAGGTGTGTATAGTGGTGGGCACCAATGATGCTACGTAAACGTTTATTACGTTTCAGTCGATCGACGCGCTGTCACATGGGACTCGGAAAAATTCAGGGAAAGCAGAATCCTTTTTGGAAGCGCGGCAGCCGGGAAAATTGGTTATCGATCGAGCCAGTGGTCAAGGCAGTTCGCCAACGAAACATTTTGGGAATTAATAGAATGGACGGTAATGTTAATGAAACCGTTTAACAAGATTTCATTTATTTCGGTGGCCCGGGGCTCGTTCCCTCTTGTTCGCCGCGGCTTCGTATGCGACGGCAATTTCGCGAGGGGGCTACTTTATCGATCAAAAGCTGAAGGCGGAAGCGTTCTATCGCGGCAATGGACTTGTTAATGGCCAAGTAAACTTATGGATTACGTCGAACCGTAAATTCATTTACGATCTTTATAACCGCGGATATTGAAAACGAATCAGGCGGCAGCATTATCCGGCCTGTTTTACGACAGAACGAGCACGGCGATGCGACGCGAAGGCTTTTCTTGCGTGATTAAAACGCACTCGCAGTCATCTGCCGTGAGAGTTCTAAGGCTCTTCCTTTTTCACTTGCCTTGTCACCTCTTGCTTCGACTCACAGGCTCACACTGATACTTCATTGCCGGGGATTATGCAGCCCGTATCAACGCTCTCAAGACGAACAACGTGGAATAGTCGTTGTAACGAGCGCATCGAGTGAATCGGCCAATTGCTTCCAACACATTAACACGATTACAAGTGTCTCCAGTGATCTCGGAACGATCGATTGCTAGCTCTGATGTAGGCAAGATTTGTTTCGTTAGATATTGCTGTGCGGTGCGCATAACGAGTGTAGTCGCTTTTGTGTTTTCTTCAGTCAGGGACAAAAGGATACGACACTATTCTTTCCTTTGTATTCCTGTAAATATCTGTACGGAAGATTATGTTTAGTATCCGTTTCGGTTTAACTGCGTTTTGGAGAACTCTTTTTTTCAAGTTTTTTTTAAACAATCTTATAGATTTCGACGAGAAAACACCGAAAATGAAAATCTTAATGCGCGGAATTCATTAGTTAAAAAGTTATAAAGTTGAACACTTTTAAGCCTTTTTGAAAGGCGCCGCCATATTGATATATTTGCTAGGTGATACACACAAAATGGGCTAAATACTTCTGAACAAATCCATTAGATGGCAGCACAAACACGTACGTAATACATAATAACGCATTTACTAAATCAAAATGCGAAACATTATACCATGGTCGGGCCGGCCATGGTATTATGAAAAACACTTGAAATTGCTTATGTTTACAAAGTATGTGTAACTACTATTTAGCCGATCCCGCAAATATACCATACTATCTAACACATGCTGAATGCTTACGACTTACGATCTATCCAACGCATGCGCCGAACAGACCTACCTACATCTACCACTCAACGAATATCCAATATGGCGACGCTCTAACCTGTCAAAAACGCTTAAAACTGCTCATCTTTACACGCGTATAACTTATAAACCAGTGAACTCCTAACAACCATACACACATTTTCGGAATGTCTTCATCGATATCTACAGAATCACATAAAAAAAGTTCAAAAAAGTTAAGAACACGAAGTTCTCCAAAACGCAGTCGAGCCTCCGTTTCTAAGAAATGTTACGATGGTCGACGTAAACATTGCAGTCTTCAAACAGGACAAAATGATAGGACAGGCGTCGTCTTTTTCCTTCTGTATAGGTAAAAAGTTTTATGGTAAAGTAAGCACTTAAAGCAAACAAACTTGCAGAGGAAACTCGTATTAGTGGATCGGCACAGAAGTGTTCCAGTACTATTTGTAGAGAAACATATTCAATTGAAGAAAAAGTGGTGAAAAATAATATTTACTGATGCCAAATATTTTAATATGGTCGGGTCAGACGGTTTTAACTACTACATATTACCATGGTTTACGGCCGAATTGTAAGAACCGTGTGGATGACTGACTATTTTATGTTTAACCGTTATATATGTTTTTATTGATTTGTGCGTTGCGTTAACGTTTTATTAACAAACGGTCGTTACGTTTTAGTTTTGTTAAAAACACTATTAGTTAGTTCCCCGCTAGCGAGCAACGGATAAACATTCACGCCGTGTCGAGCCGCTTTACAATTATTAAGCCGTCCTCAAATGGATGGTAGCGAAGTTATGATTTAACATGGTATAGATTAACATGGAAAGTTGCATATTGAGTTTATTAGTAGCAAATGCATAGTCAGAAATGTTTTAATAATAGTATTTAATATTTTAAATATTTAATAATAATAATATCATTGTTAAGGAGCGAACAAATAAACATGCTACCAGAATTGATGGTACTAATTTCATATTTCAACATGATATTTCCTCTGTTCATACAGTCAAAATAGCTAAAACGTTTTCTGCAACTGAAAAAATTACAATTCTAGAGTGGCCAGCAAAATTTTCGGATTTTAACATTATTGAAAATATGTGGGTAAACCTTGCGAGAGCAGTATATGCTAAAAGTCGACTGTGGCGTACGTGATAGAAGGGAAAGATTCGTTTAGGATACTTTCCCTTTTTCCAGAAAGTATGAACTGCGTGCGGCCGAACTCGAGTGCGGGGAAAAAAACTGACAATTGCCAGAGCTTCGGTCGCCGCGGGAACACTTCCTGATCTTACGCGTTTCTTGGAAAGGACTTTCCCACGATGCCTTTGAAACGCGTAGAGTTTTTTCTAGCCTGGTTGTCGTTGGGACGATTTTCGGCGCGTCCACGAAAACAGGCAGAAACTCTTTGAATGCCGTACTGTTCGTATCGGTCTTCGTTTTTCAGTAACGTTAGTCGAGCTCGACACTTTCCTTCACGCGTTCTTATTACGCGTAGTTAAGAGTTTTCTCCGTTTCTTCTATTGTTTATTGTTTGTTGTTGTTAGTACTTGTTAATGTTATTGTTATATCCGTATTAAAGTTTATCGTGTGTTATACGTGAGTGTTAATTATTTTTACCCGGACAATACTATTCCCACATCGACAATTTATAACTTTTTGTACATTATATTTTGTAAACCCATGACCAATAATTCTGTCTTATTAATTTGTCTTGAAAAGAGCAATAATATTTTAGTTTTACTAACTGAACCAAATAAACAAAAACAGTGTAAAAACGTTCATGTATATTAAATCGCATTGATGTTACCTACTAAGCAAACATTAACAAATTAATAGGGTGTCCTATCTCTTTATCCCTGACTGATGGTATAAAAGAGACAGGTTTTGGTCTAACATAAAATTTTAAACGTATTTCACGGTTACTTCCCTGCTTATGGCGACGCGACGCTAGTGCATAGTCATTTGACGTATGTGTTGTGGGATTGAAACGCTATTACCATAATGTGGGATCAGGACCCCCAGACCAAATACCGTATGGAGATTAGGAAAAGTAGGAAGGTTCCGTGGCTATGTGTAAGAGCTGATCAGCTACAACCGCGAGGGTCCCTTGTTCTACTCCCGGCGCGGAATTCCTCATTTTTCCTAAGATCCTACATTTGGGGGCTCAGCCGGGTTAGGGGGAACACCGATGCCCGCATGGTGACAGACGACGAACGCAGTGAGCAAGCGTTGCGAAGACGGTCGCACGTGAGCGAAAGGACGACGAAGTGAAGTAAGGGGCACATCCACGGAAAACTGATAGAGAGGGCAGTAGGATGGTGTTCCCGAAAAGTGACGAAGTTGATGACGAGTTGTGTTGATGGCGCTGAGGCCAAAAAGACGATGGCGCTGCGACGGACATTCGAGGGCGAATGCCGGAGCAGGGTGGCCGAGTGTGGGATCAGAACCCCCTCCCCCGGACAAAATACCGTATGGAGATTAGGAAAAGTAGGAGGGTTCCGTGGGTATGTGTAATAGCTGATCAGCTACAACCGCGAGGGTCCCTGGTTCGATTCCCTGCGCGGAATTCCTCATTTTTCCTAAGATCTTACAATAATATACAACTTTTATTTATATACAATAAACCTTAGATTACTAGAGATTACAAGCAAATGCAAAAATCAGAGGATATTCCACAAATGATGCCATATGGCCAACGGACATTTTCGGACGAACGCACGGCGGAGGAGAGCGCATTTCGGGCGAATAATTGAAAATTGCGCATTCCTTACTCTAATGTGCAAATACTAAAAAGTCCCATAGTGCACGTAGTGCCAACTAAATAAATGATACATTTTGTTTTGGGGTGTAAAAGGAAAATTTTCGTTGATTTTCTGTTATATCATTTAGTATGCCGACATTCAACTGAAACGAGAATATTTAACAGGTAAGGTTGATTGATGAATTTGCTTTTAAAGGTGTTGTTGAACACTCTGTTGGTAGGAGGGTTAACCTTAAGATCGTACGTTCAGGGAGAATCGTATTTACAACATGCGCAAAACTGAGAATGGGGACCATTTAATGTTATAATTTCTCAATTCTTGTTCAATAAAGACCTACCAATACATCATTTGTCATGAAAGTGTTAAAATGCTCTTATTTGAATGGGACAACATAACAATTTTTAAATATTTAAAAAAATTGTTTAGCAATTTGGAAGCGCGATATAAAAAGTTCATTTCTAATAAAGAGACATACAGTCAGTCAGGAAGGTCTCCGCACGTACTGAAATCAGCTCACATACTTCCTAAAGATTGTGCGAGCACACGTCACATCGCGATCATTACAATTTTCGCGACGTCGGTGATGCCACATCAACATGTACTATTTTTTTCGTAATTCCTGTCAATTACAATTTTCTTTACAGAGACTTCTTTGACTCACTTGGATACTCAAGTTTGCAAATTTATATGTGAGATGGAATCGTTTAAACTTTGAACATAGTCACTGATTAATGTTAAGAATAGAACGTAATGGACGAGATCTACGCCTGTGACGTGTTTCGCGACGTGCAAGAAGAAAGGAAAGAAACGCTCGACGGTGTTTCTAGTTAATTGAAGACCTCGGTAATAAATACGAACACGCGTATAGTAATTCGCTTCTTCATTGGACACGGAATCACAAGTACTATGTTATATAACAAACCCGCAACAACTCCGGGAAACGGTATACACAGGAGCTTGACGCTTGGCATGTCCGCGAATGTAAATGGCAGGTTGGAAGAAAATTTCTTTCATTCCCGCGGCGTATTCTGCTTGTTTACGGAATGGCTAACGTGCACCTTACGTATTCGCGGAGCAGGCACAATTAAGGGAGACGGGTATTTCGCGGAGGGTTGAGTTGAACCCACCAGGGACCGTATACCTCATCGAGTTACCTGAAAAATGCGGAGATACGAAACTAACGAATTGCTTCGTACCCTGAGAATTGTACAAGTTACGTTTAGACTGAGGATTTTTACACTCGTGGGAAAAATGGTAGACCGCGGGTGCTTTTAATTTAATTTCTCGAGAACTACAGTTTTGTCGCGGTGAAAGCTACATAGCTGTATACGATAAACGCAATATAATTATCCCCACTATTGTGAGGAATGCCCCTCAAGAGGCCAAGAAGCTCGACCGCTCGACTCTGCTGAGAAATGTAACACGATACGGGTCAAGGTATATTATCGTCAATTAAACAAGTAAATATGTTGCAATTATTTCGTGTTTTGGGTCATTTTAAATGGTGAAATGTCACGAATGTCTTGGTAAAAGTTTCATGAAAAAAATAATTTGAAACAAAAAGTTCTGTCAATACATTAGTATTAGCTCATCGATATACCTCACCGGACACGCTGAGGTGCCGATTGGTTTGGTCGTTCGGCCCGAAGTGGGTATGTCTCGATAAGTGCAATATTTCGGACTCGCGGTCGCTGCTTCCATCGCGACAATACTGTACATAGAATTTTTTAATGAAACGCACATTATCGTAATTATTACAATACAGTAATCAGCAGCCTGGTAGCAAATAAAGTCCACCTAGCTGGCTTTGTGAGGAAGCAAAAATAACCAGAAATCTTGATGGCGAAATGGTAGCTCGCTCGAGCTTCGTGGTAATATCGTTCACTAGTTCATAAGTTGTTATACAATCAACAATAAGTTTAAAATTTAAAATTTGCAGTTAAGCCTAATTGACTTAACCCAACTCAACATACCATTTTATCCGGGAATGTATGGACCCACGACAAAAATGAGTAAGTAAAACATGAAGCATTGGAAAGACAAAAGTGATTTTACACTATCGTCATAGTATCATGAACTTATTAAAATTATTAAAGGAAGAAATACATTTTTATTTGGTTTCAATACTTTGTAATTACTGCAGAAAATTTTTATTTTGCATGAAAATTCGCAGTCTAATTATATTATACGCAGCCGAATGCGGGGTTGGAGCTTGTTTTTAAATTCTTCGGTAAAATTGTATTGACAGGATCGTTATTTCATCCGCAAACACGACGAATTCATCAGTTGAACAAACACAAAGTTTTTAAGTATGCCTGATGAGTTGGCATGTTGTTAAGGAAAAAATTTAAGTTCATTTGTATTCTACAGATATTTATATTCTCGAGACATCTTTTGCTTCTATAATGATTACACGAATCAATACTGTAACATGGTGCTATACATAATTCGAATTGCTTGATTAAAAAAAGGGTATTCCATCTATGTCTGATCTGCAATAGTACAGTTCTCCGGTTGGTCGCTCATAGATAACGACCACACACTCTGATCAAAGATTAACGCAAATAATTGGGTTTCTTTGCCAGTATCTCTTACTACATCGGTGACCAAAGGAAGATTACACCTCAGATGCACCTTTACTTATTTCATGATCGCATAATTGAATAATGCTCTTTGCTACGTGATTATCTAATCACAGTAATATGGACAAATTTTGTCAGAACGAAGTTAAATTATTTCCTACTGATGTAATAGAAAGGTCGTAATGAAATTTTTTACTTAAATTATAGAACGCATGGCGAAAAGTATTCGATTACGATTAAACATCGCATATTTTTCTTAACATTAAATCAAATAAGTTGAGATTTTTTGACACGTCGGAATTAGTTTATTAAATAACGGTTAAATGAAATTCTAAAAATAATTACTATTGGTCGGAATTGCGAAAAAAAAGTAAAAGTAAGGTTTCTCAACTTTTTTATCTGAATGTAATTATTTATTATTCAGAACTTTCTTCAATGTGTTTTGAATATCTATATCATTTATATATACGGTGAAAATTTCATCAAAATCGGTTATTGTCGTTGCGAGCAACGAACATATTAAGATGAGAGGTTAAGTGTAAAAATCGCAGACTTTTTTGCCTTATGTGATCACCTTTAACTGTTTGCAGCTCATAACAACGTTAACCGATTACCATGAAATTTTCACCGTGCATATAATTGACGTAGGAGTACAAAACGAATTGAAAAAAAACTGAGTTTTACTTTTTTCTTCGCTATTTCGATAAATAGAAATTTTTTCAAAACTTTTTTACATGTTTTTAGTAAACTAATTCTTCTAACATGTAATAATATCTCTACTTATTTGGTTAAATTTAAAAAAAAATTATGATGATCGAATACTTTTTACCACGGGTTGTACAAAGTATTTTCACTACGAAGAGTTATAGTTGATTTTTAAGTGATCCTCGGTGTATATGTCTCCATTTCCAATGTTACTCGTTTATTTTGAATTATTATTAAAAAATAGTATAGCAATGATTGTATTTAGTATGATGACTATTGTTATCGAATTATAGATTCAGTATTTAGTACCTCAAAAGTAATAATTCTACAAAGTTTGACATTCAAGCTTTACCAACATTGTTGTTAATTAGTAGTACGCTCCACTTTTGAATGCTGCTCATGAAAGGAGATCTAACATAATTAAAATCAGATGAATGTATTTCTCATTCACAGTTCCACGTCGTCTACAGGCATTAAGTTGTTATGAAAATAATTGCGGTTTTCGTACTTTAATATTCAGTGCGAATTTTAAGACAACTTGATATTTGAATTTTAGGAGGGTGATCGGTCTAATTAAGAAAGAGCGGCTCACTCACGATTATAATTAATACCATTTATTGCTCAACGGCTCAGGGCGAACTCGCAACGGTTGCTAATGGCCAAACACCAAACCGATGATTCGACCGGTTGCCAACGGTCGAACGCATCCAACGCCTACAGAATGTATTTACATATGTGTTATAACATCGTGAAGTGCACAGTTCACTTAATGGATTTGTGCAAATGTTTTTGCTTTCATTGTTTCGTAATGTCCATTTGACACTGACAAAGTAGAGATGTAAAAGTCGAATGATTTTATCGAATGGGTTCAAAGTGGGAGAGAAGATTATAAAAATTGCTTCGTACACTAATTAAAAAACAGAATAACCAAACCGTTTCTTGCTGACAATATTACGTAAGTTCTACTGGTTCTTATTTATTTACGTAACATAAAACATAAATATTTTCTCAGTGATAAAATCTTGTCGATAACTGATCTAAAATTTCTTAGACACGAAACGAGCTTTATCAAACGCCCACAAGTAATGAAGGCATTTTTACTCTTGCCAACGTAACTACTGCTTCAAAGAGAGCATTCACATGAAAACGTTAATAAATGATCAAAAAATATTTCGAGAAGTGTTATAAGCGTTAAAAGTAACTTTTGCATATCTTCTTAACACAAATAAATTTCGACAAAACACCATGAACTATTGTATTATAAGTATTGTACCTTTCCGAATAACCGATCGATATAATTATAATTTCTATCGATCGAAAAATGTGTTAATCTGATAAGATGCTATTGGCGCAAGGTTCGATCTAATTGAAAAATCCAACAAATTTGGAGTTTTTTTTTAAAAACTCCCAACGTTTCGGTCCCTGTGTGGACCATTTTCAAGGGGAAATTGCGTCTGAAAATTGTATTAATATATTGTAAATACAACGTGATTTTATTATTTTCCACCCTGACGAGATAACCAATGAAAAGCAAAAAATACAGAGAAAGGAAAAAGAATTATTTTGAAAAAGAAACTTACTTGTTGTGTAGAAGAATTTTTCGCAAAGTCGGAAACGACATGTGTTTTTCAGCATGATTAATATAAAATTTTTCCGGTAAACAGTGTTACAGCCATCATGGCTAAACGTGACTGAGCCATGTGCCAGTGCAAACTTGTGAGAACTGATTATATAGGACGACATTTAATAATTCATTGGTCGATATCGATCGTTGGTAGTTCAAAATCGAGTTGGGCGGTAAATTTGAAAAGCATAAATTGGACCTTTTCATAAATAAGCTTATTCTGCCTATAATACTACCACTGTAATTCCTTTAATTTGAGATATATTACGATTGATGTGAACAATGTGAATAAGAAACAGAAGTCAAAAACAATTTTGGATTATTGGAAATATCATCATAACTACGAATTACTGGTTCAGTAATGTCACGTACTAGTCATGAATCTTAGGTGTTTCAAACCTAAGATTAACACTTTGTTGTTTAATCATATGAATAGTTTCCAATAATAGTCTACGTTGTAGATTAGATTCTCTGTCCATGATTTTCACATTTTCAAAATCAAAACGATGATCGAATTCTATTGAATGTTTGGTTAAACCAGTGTGTTGTATAGGGGAAAGAAAAATATTGCGGTTATGTTCAGTTATGCGTGTGTCCAAATGTCTAGATGTCTGACCTATATAAGTTTGGTTGCGACCTTTGCATGGTATTTCATAAACTAAGTTACAACTTTTTTCAAAAGGTATTTTATCCTTGATAGGAGGAAAAAATTTGTTTAAATATAAAGGTATATTAAAAATTGTGTGTATTCCGGCTTTTCTAAAAATCCTTTGTATGTCAAAAGAAATATTGTTAACAAATGGAATGCCTGCCGTATTTCTGTCGTTAATTGGACCAGTTTTCAACCTCCTTTTCTCTTTTAGTTGAGAGACTAAAAAAGGGTGGTAAATTTGAAAGATCCTTTCCTTGATGGTGTTGGTAACTAAAGAAATAGGAAAGCCATTGCAATTTAATACTTTTTTAATAATAGAAAGATTATCTGATCTGAATTCGGGGTTTGCGAGCAAAATGGCACGATCAACTAGGCCTTTAATAAGACCTATTTTATGTTGTAACGGATGGGCAGAAGAAAAATTGATGTATCTACCTGACCAGGTTGGTTTGTGATACCAGTCTGTTTTTAATTGGTTTCCTGTTCTAATTATGTTAATGTCCAGAAAACTTATGCAAGAGTTCATTTCAATTTCATGGGTGAATTGGAGTCTGTGATGGAAACTGTTAAAATTGTCAAGTAACGTGTCGATTTGATTTGGTTTTATGCAAGTTATGATGTCGTCTACATATCTTTTATAAAAAACCAATTCAAATGGTAATTTAGAAATGGATAAGTTTTCTAATTCTTCCATTACCAAATTTGCAATAACAGGAGAAATTGGGGACCCCATTGTTGTACCAAAAATTTGTTTGTAGTAGATGTCATTAAATGAAAACACATTAGCCTGTAGGACAAATTTTATAGTGTTGAGAAAATCATCTTTTTGTATAGAAGTATGTTCCTTAATTTCATCCCATCTGTGAGCAACTGTTTGTAGGGCTAAGTCTATTGGAACATTTGTGAATAATGCGGTGACATCGAGTGATATCAGTTGCATATCCTCAGGTATATGTAATGTTCTGAGTTCTTTGGCTAATTGCCAACTGTCGACAGTGTGTTATCTAGACTTGCCAACAATTTTTGCTAAAATTGCTGAAAGGAATTTTGAAAGTTTGTACGTAGGTCCACCAATAGAAGAAACATTTGTCCTTTTTTTGCTTATTTAGTAATAATGGAATTTGCTTCTCTTTCAAATGTGCTAGTGTATTGAAATTTGCTGACATTGTATGTATTTTTGTCATTTAACATGTCATTGACTTCAGAATTATAAAAATCTTCGTGAACAAGTACTGTCGTACTCCCTTTATCAGATTTTAATACGAGTAATTCTTTATTGTTTTTTAAGAATTGTCTAGTTTCTTTGAGATCTGATTTGGAGATAATTAACGAGTTTGATTTCATTGTGTAATTTCTATTTTGAGTATGGGTTGTGTAATTAAGAATTTTATTGATTATACGGATTCCAGTGGAAGATTGGATATTATCTGTTTCAGTTATTTTTGTTAAGTCAGCTTCAACGGATGCAATGAATTTGGATGAGGTGATAAATAAATTTCAATTAGATCGAACCTTGGGCCAATAGCATCTTATCAGATTAACCGATCGGTATATTGTCGACGAAATCTTTACCGATCAGGATTCAAAAGGGATTTAAGTACCTATGGACCGAGCATGCCCACTAGGCTTGCAGGCAAGTCTGACTACGCGAGCCGAGCTCGGGTCGAGTCGAGCCGGGACTCGCATATTCGGGCCGGATCGGATACTCGCACGAAGCGAGCTATCCGAAACGATGCGGGTATCCGAACCGACGCGAGCTATCCGAAACGGTGCGAGATATCCGAAACGGTGCGAGATATCCGAAGCGAAATGTTCGCAGCGAAGCGAACGGCTCGCACCGCAGCGACCGTTCGCATGAAAAGATGGACTCGAAATAAATTCGGGCGTAATGTGACATGATGCGAGGTATAGCAGGAAGATCGGTATACCGATATTATCAAGCATTTTAATATATTGAATATCCTAAATGTCTGGAATTTTTTATTATATATTTTGATAGTAAAATGGATGCAATGTTGAGTAACGTAAATTCAGAATTTGTATAACCCATATTGAAAATAGTTGTGCAATAACTACTATTTCTTAGATTTATGTAAATAACTAGATATGAACTACAATGAACGTTATTACATTAATTTTTGTATGTACGTACAAACATGTAGGGGTGAATCTACATTCTGGTTTAGTGTACAGTAGTAAAAAGGTGTCGAAAAATTGTATATATGTTGAAATTTAACGTTACACATCGTTAAATAGTTTTTGAAAAAATGTGTATATAAATGTATAATATTGGTGATTTGATTCGTAACAGAGTTCGGCAAAAGTTGTTCGTATACGAGATTATTCGTTCTGCGGGATTAACGAATTTTAGATGTCTGCGTCGCGGGCGTCGAGTTCGTTGCTCAGCAAACACCAGTAGTGCCGACATGCAATGTAATATGTATTATAAGTATGTATTACAAATACCTCGCATCATGTCATATTACGCCCGAATTTATTTCGAGTCCATCTTTTCATGCGAACGTTCGCTGCGGTGCCTTCGTTTGTTGCGAGCCGCTTCGGATATCTCGCATCGTTTCGGATAGCTCGCTTCATGCGAGTATCCGATCCGGCCCGAATATGCGGGCCGAGATTAGCTCGACTCGCATTTGTCGGATACCCGCACAGCCCTAATGCCCACCTCATAGCCACAAAAGGATTCAAAAATCTTTAAAGAAAATATCGTAGGTGACCCTCGGCGCAAGCTTAGGTGGTTCGTTTGTAGTCAAACTTCTGCGCATTTAGACGATATACTTTGAAGCAGGCACAATCCGCGAGACGTTAAGCATTATTGGTTCCGTGCGATCCGATAGAGCGCTCTAGCGAGACTGAACTTCATTTCACATTCTAAGGTGGGTGGCGGGGGGTGGTAATCTGGTTCTGAAGCACGGGTGACAATCATTTCAGGACAGGGAGCGTGGTGCTTTAGACTCGTACCTCCGACTCTCCGGTCGGTTCTCAGAGCCTTTGATGCGCGTGACGGTTGGAGATCTTCATTGGAAATTGCTGCACCGACTTGGTTCGCAGATATTTTCACTGGAGAACGATCTATGAAATATCTCCAGCGGTAATCACGATCATCTACACAGCTAGTTAAAATCGGGTCGGTCTTTTATACCGGCCAATTCCGCGTCGAGCAATCAAACTTTCCACATACGAAATCACGGATTCTAATAAAAATGTGCAAGCTTGAGGGACTCGATCACGAAGCGACATTTAATTCCCCGGTATTGCATCAACTTTCTGAATTGCAGAGGCCGTAATTTTAGTGTAAACTTTATTTCGGCAACCTGTAACTAGAATTATGAGGATCGAAAGAGTTACAGAAATTTTTATTTAAAATGTAGATGGCGGGGCTTTTTTTACACCCCATACGAATTGAAAAAATTACTAATAACAATTTAGAGGCTACGTTGTCAGGAGTAGTATTTTTTAAATCAAACTTTTAGTTTTTCAATTAAAGTTTTATGCATGAAATGTCGTTTATAATTGAGTTATAATTTTCTTAAGAAAGGTTGACACTAAACTTTCTACCGTTATAACAGTGCGTATTTCATGTATTTATGACAAAACTGAGTAGATGAAATTGAAAACAGTGAAAAGATTAAAAGAGAATCTATGAATATCGATGTGTTAATTTCAACTTATTAGAATGATTGGCACTAGAAAAACCGAGTACTAAGAGTGACTAACTCATATTGTCTTTCAAAAATAATAAGTTTGCATCCATCGAGACATTGCAAGTGTTGAGACGTGATTATTGTATAGCCGGCTCGTATTTCGGTTTGGGTCTACGCTACGGTCGATTTTAAACAGTGCCATTGTCGAAGGGGTCCTCTAGCGTCTTCTGACGAATTTATTGTTTTATGACTCTGGTGCAACTGGAAAGTATTAGCTGACCATGGGAAAGTCAACCTAGCCGTGCAGCTCTCAATGGCACTTGACGTACCGTAGGCCGACGCTTAGCGCCAAGGGGGACCTGTGGCCCAAAGCCTAAATTATGGTTTTCCGCGAAATTGCAGGAAAGCGAGTGTCATCTGTTTAGCGACACTCGTTACGACGTATTTCGTCTATGGGCGTTGCCCTTGTTTTGGGAGGTCATTTGTAGCCTCCCAAATATTATATCATTGGCTGGGGCGCCCACTATTTTGTACTTTGTGGAGGGATTTTTCAACCCCACGAGGTTACTTGTTTCTCACGCGTTAGTTGTAAGATTAGTCGTGAATTATCTGTCGCTATTATACCGTCTCTTTTATACCGTCTTTCACATTCAGTTTATTAAAAGTTACTTAGTTATCCGAAACCCGATTATCTCTTTATTTAATTTACCCCTCTTTGAGGTGTGTATCTCAGCGGCTCACAAATTACTGTTTGAGCACTGACACGACACAACAGCAACATACTTTTTACAAAATAAGTGTCTAGTAAGTGTCTTCAAAAATATGTTTGCACTCTGAGTGATTGTAAAATAAAAACTCAGAAATCTGTTGTAGCGACAGATTTGGTGGTTCTAGTGTTAAAGAAGAAGAAAAATTCTACTTGGCTTCTATTCCTTACACACGATGCAAACAATTTTTATTTTATAAAAACATCTGCTGTCTACTTATAACCCAAATTATTTAAGCAATATCAAGGAATTAAATTTTGCTTTGCAATCGAAGAATGGACTTCTACAAGCTTATGCAATTTCGCGTGCACAAAGTGCGATTACTTGGCATGGCGCTGCCCTTGCAAAAAATTGCCGCTTGAAGGGACCTCGCTCATTACCCTTGTATTTATATGAAACTGATCCTTCGTTTACCGTGTACCCCGGACAAAATGACATTTATAATACTGCTTGAGTTACCTCTGCAAAATCTGCACGCTCCTTTATATAAAGACCGATTCAGTTACGCCACTTTTGCGACCAGGTACTAATTTAGCTATCGTCTAAGATAACCATACGAAAAGAAATTAACCGGTCCAGAATGTCGAAATTATAAGTCGAATTCAACGACCTAGTGTTCGAAGGGTTTAATGACGTTGTAAACACATCTCGCGATCATATGGTCGTGGGAATGCGAATTAAATAAAACAGTGACCCATATATTCACCCCTTTTGTGTTCCTTGATTTTCGATCTTTTTTATGCCAAACGATAGCTTATATCAAAACTTTAATCGGCGTATATTTTCAAACTTAGTTGACATTTAGTTTCTGGGACATCAGACGTTACAGTTTGTTAATGCAACAACCGAACACGTTCGGACTTTTAGATCATTTTGTTAACTTTTTCTGATTTTCAGGTATTGTTATAGATAAATTACATATATCTGGGTTTGTGATATGCATCCCATGATATTTTAAAAAATCGCTGTTTCCAAAGGATTAATTGGTAGATTATTTATAAATTTTGAACATTTTTTTGCAGAAAGACACAGCACGGAAAAGTTAGGAACCTTCATTATAGGAAAAGGTTTTTAAAAATTTAAAACCGTCAATACGCGAAAGAATTTTAGGTTTGATTGATTACATTATAGGAAGTACAGTATACAAATTGCTGAAACTCGGATATTTATGTATACCTAATAATAATATAATGTGTACCTAATAATCTAAAAATAGTGTATGTAATGTGAAAAATAATGTTCACTATATTGAACGTAAATATAGATTTTAAACGTGTTAGAATTCTAGTAATACTAAAATTATCACAAATAATAGCTTGTTTTCTGAATTTTCTTGACATTATTGTAACAATTAAATATCGGCAACCTTCCACCTTTTAATTTAATGATTCTTTAATTACGATCGTCAAAGGTAAATGCAGATCATAAGTTGTATTTTATTAATCATCAAAGTTTAATATCATCACTGGTTTGCACTGCGTTCACAGCATTTAGTGATCAACAAGTATGCCAATCACAGTAAAAGCGAGGGAAACGAACCGAAATTAGCCGGTCAGGATTGTAAGTTAGAGAGGACGTTCCCTTGATAGAAGATTTCACTGGAGGGGGAATAACGTCACACGATTAAATATATCATGGATAAGGATCTAGAAAGCGCCGTGAGAAAAAGGGTAATCCCAGAATGATGGCGACCCATGGGTCTAACCAGGTTGGCAATGCAAATAAATCAAGGGGAAAACCTGTGTAAACATCACCGATTCAGTTCTTAATATACATACAAGGACAAGGATTCGTCGTGAAAATTATGACTTCCTTGACAAAGGAAGGTTACGTAAAAAATGTGTTTGTATGCAAATCCTAAAATGTTGTGCAGAAATCCTCTGTCTACTTCCAACGTTATTTTCGTTTAACTCGCGCAGTAGCGACGGCATTGCGAGCTGTTAAACTACTATTACGGCATTTAACACGATGCATCTGTGGACGAGGCCTGCATTATGATCTAATTTGCACACTCTACTAGCATGTAATTTGATATCTACGTTCTCTGGAACGCAACGCGCTTTCGTCATTCTGGAATGATTCAACACACGAACGTCACAAAACGTAAACGGATGAGCCCCGTAATTGCATCTATAGAGACTGCTGTAATAACGATTTACAACAATCTCCTAGCTTATAGTGCACATCCATATGGTAAATAGTTAACTTGATTCCTGAATTCAGTTTTTAGCGATTTCCTGGGGTTTGTGATACCATAAAGGAAAATTAAAACTAAGAGACTGCACAATTCCACGACTGCAGCAACAACATTTTTGAATCTCAAATCATCTTAGAGTATTCTGCTGTTAGCGGTTTAGGATGAGGTTTAGGATGATTATACCAAATTTTTTATCAGCCCTTTTTTCTCAGTGTTATCAAGGTTACCTTAATTTTTTATAGATAAACCTACAATTGTTTCACACCCATTTTTTAGGAGATACTGAGACGAATGGCAGTAATTTTAATGAGTTGGACATTGTAAAACAGTATTTGAAAATTCTTTAAATATTTTTAGTATTTTGAAGATTATCTATTCATTTTCCTTGTAAAAGTACAAAATCCGTAGTCTACCTTTTACGTTTGTCTGACCATGACTTGCACATTCTACTTCCTGTAGTTACTAATGCACGCGAATCTAATTGGTGAACAAAGATGGTAAAAATTGATTGAAATTTTCTTACATTTTTTAATGCCTGTCGTTTTTTACGTATCTACTGACTTTGATGAAATTTTCAAAATATTTGGAATTAATAACGGCTAAACTTTTTTTTAGTGGACTACTGCTTTTTAACTGATTTTTATGTTATTCTGTAGATTTTAACTAGAAAACTCCAAAAATGTAAGTTGTATTGTTAGGAATTCACTGATTTAGAAGTTATACGCGTGTAAGTTTAAAGAGAGCGGTCTACAAAAAAAAGTTTAGCCAAAAGTTTCACCGCAATAATGTAAATTAATAAGTAGAACACAACTTTTAGTATTTTCTCTACAATTCCAACCAATTGCAACTTTTCACTGTATACATATATTTCATGTTACAAAAATAAAAGTCGCAGAGTTTCAGATCAAGTGCTCCTTAAATGGCAGAATAACATCATCCTTTGCGTGAAAAATGTGTCAAATTGACACGAGGGACAAATGAGGGTAAAACTCACACAGCTGTTTCACGAACTAAAGAAAACGTAAGAACGGTGTGCGAGGTCTGGTATCATAATTGGCGCTCGTTAGAAGCGGCGTCGTCGTCGAAACCGGATTAAAAATAAGAAAATTACCATTTGTCTTCATCAACTTACAACTATGTTCTTGTCCGTTACAGAGGCTCTTCACCTTAATCGATCGCAGGGACATCCGTCGAGCAGTACTTCCATCCAACCATCCATCCATCTATCCATCCGTTTGTCCGCCCGACCATGAAACTAACGCACCGTGCACCGGGATGCAAGAACCGTCCATTATCACTGTACAGTTTTTTGTGGCTTACGCGGCAGCCGGACTTTTTCAATATCTTTAATTCGTTGAAATGAAATTCCGCCATCTGCTCGTTCCTAAGCATTCACGGCACGCCCCCACCTCGAATTCGGTGAGGGCCCTGAGCGTCTGGCACGCTTAACGATCCCCCGACGATGAATTAATCGAGATCCACTGAATGGAAAAAGGAGACTGAACCTGTTTAAATAGAAATTAGGGACAGGTGACTGGCTACTTGCCGTACATCCGACAGTACAAAGCTCTCCCTACAAAAAAGCTTGAATTTTAATCCTCCGCTGTAAACCAAGTGATAGATTTCGTTTATCGATCTGCCGAAATCCGCCCATTATTGTGAACAATTATCCACAAATTGGTAACCCCATCTGTTCCCGAAACAAAACCCGGTTTAGTTGTGGATGTTGCTATCAGGATATCATGAAAAAGAAAACAATAGCCGGACCTCGTAAGATATCCGTTACGATGAACACGATTGCTGGTATCAATGACCAGTGTTAACTCATTCGAGGATATTTCTTAAGGCTATGGACTCTTTTAGTGATAATTGAGATCCTTTGGATATTGCACTTGGTGACTAATTGTCGATGTATTTGTATATGCGCAACCTAACTGTTACGACTAACTCTGTCTAATCTGTGTATGTAACTATGATTCTAACTGTTTGGTGGATTCTGAGCTTCTGACTGTCTGATGGATTCTGAGTTTCTGTCTGGGACTCTCAGTTTTTTTACCCCCATTTTTCCTGCGTACTCTGGGGGGGGGGGGCTTACAGGGCGGTTCCCGATTTTCCAGAGAGTTTGAAAGATGACTGCCCCTTCCAATGCGCCCGAAGCGCGCTCTCCTTTGGCGACGGTGACCGGACCACTCGCGCTCGCGGGTGGACGGGTGTTTGGCAACGGTGGGAAATTCCGGTTGGCCCAGCTCGCTGATGCCGATACCTAAGGACTGACTTCCTGTTGTTTCGGCCTTGGGACTTTATGATACGGTTTCTTGGACCTGGGAGACTAACGCGAAAACAAGAACTTCATAATCTTCTGAATATCTTTATTTCTACGTGCGACATATTGGCTGCAGACCGGTCTGTGAAAGAAATGACAATAGCTCGATGCTAGAACGAAATTGCTGACAAACTGGTCGACCGTACCCTAAAGTTCTTGAATTAACAAAAGGTGTGCGTGATCCCAAGATTTTGCGTCGGGTTGGGCGGAATGTCGAAAATTTTCCTGGTCCAAAAATATCTTTGGGTACCGGAAAATTTCGGGACACGAAACTTAATTGTACCCGAAACTTAGTCGGGACCTGATACTCGCTCGGGACTCGATATCTGACTTGAAACATTTTCGTACCGCTCATTTGCTGCAATAACGAATCAAATTTCAATGAATGAATGTTGAATCATTGTTGCAACAAATATGGGGAACGAAAATAAAGTGTTTTCAAAATAAATGACCAGTTTGAGAAATTATGTTTCGAGTCAAATATCAAGTCCTGAACGAGTGTCGGATCTCAATTGAGTTCCTAAATTTTCGGGTAGCTGAACATATTTATGAGTGGGACAAACTTTCGGGATCTCACTCGACCCGAGACTCGAGTACCCGAAATATCAGGAATGAAGCAGGAATTGATTGTAGTCATCCAGGAACCGACCAGGTTATTGACATACGGGATAAACTAGAGGATATTCAATTGAGTACAACGACTGAAAATATTCTTTTCTTCAAGGTACATAGCCTAATTCACATCGAATACAAAATTGAGTAGCAATTAATGCCATTTTTGTCACAAGAAGAATTTTCCTTTTGCGTGATGCATGCTGATTTAACGTAGACACCGATCTAAATTAGGCTACTCTCTGTCACAGACTTCTCTTACAATTAGTTACAAATCTTGTGTAGGTGAGCCTAGCTTCAAGATTTCCGCGACCTCTGTGATCTTAACACTAGATTTACTTAACCGTCAAAGTGAGTGGTTCGAATATTTTTAATTTACGATTATTGAGATTGTAAAGATGTATCTATGAGGAATAATTTAACAAAATTATTTCTTCGGGTATATATTAAATGCAAAATGGATACAAATTTAGATTGACACATTCTTCTTATTTTCATAAAGTAATGTAAAACAGTCACTTTTGGTGCTGTGTAAACCTAGTGGTAAGTGCAATAATGTCTTTTAATTCAGATGAGCGTGTAAGCTGTTCCACGACGAATTCATTCCCCTAGAATAATTTTATCCTCGAGTCAAACTGCCTCAAATTGTACGACCTCAAAATTTCAACAGCGTACAACGATTGGAATGGTCAAATTACTTTGAATGTTAGAAAATAAGCTACGAATGCAAGGAATCAGTACTTTAAGAGTCAAAGAGGAATGCATACAGTTTAAGTAACGCCACAGGCGTAACAAAAGCGTACAATTTCAGATCAAGGTCAATTCATTTAAGCCTTCATTTAAGTATTTAAGGCAGATAATTCGGGACATATAGATGGCGGCTGTTTTCATTGCTATTCCGAATAGTGCCGGCTTCCGCACGGCTTCTGTCGTCCTGTACGAAGGCATCGGACTGATTGGTAAATCTACGGTTGCTCAATGATGCGTTTATTTGCCGGAGAATTAGGGTAGGAAGGGAGACAGAGAGAGAGAGAGAGAGAGAGAGAGAGAGAGAGAGAGAGAGAGAGGGAGAGAGAGAGTCTGGGGAACGGTTAGAATGGTGATCGGTGGAAGGTAGAGAGAGGAAGGGATGAATGAGAGTTAGAAAATGGAAGAGAGCGGCCACTAGAGAGGGGACCTAGAAAGGTAGGTCCACCCTTCTCTGGAGGGCCGACGTACTCCACCGCAATCAGTAAACCTGTAAAACATTGGATTAGGTGGCCCAACTCGACCTTACCCCAGCTCCGGTTCTACGAGCGAACTTCCAATTTTCAGCTACAGCTCGCCTATACAGTCTTTGTTTCAACGCGACACGATACGTTATCCAATTGTGTCCGAATTATTCGGCTTTTATTTCCTCGATTGGCACCGTGTTCCCTGGGAACCTTCCCCAACATTACCGACGTCGTCGCTACCACATCGACGCGACAGTATTCGTTTATTCATTCGGTTCGGCTACACGGTAAAAGACTAGTTTTCCTGTGATTAAATATACAGTGTCCCGTAGCTGCCGGTGGAACAGCCACGCCGTCGGTGGATTCCGCACACGGAAACAATAGAAAAAGTTTCTATAAACGTACAGTGAAGAGCAAAAGTTTATTAACATCGTTTGAAACAGTATAACTATTTTAAAATTAGTCCAAATGGCTTGAGTGTTCTTGAGAAGTTAAAAGGATTAGTCTATTACATGATGCGTAAAAAAGGTTGCATTTGTTCAGAATCGCAAAAAAAATAGTAAAAGTTGATTTTTGCAAGTTTTTGGTCTGGGTCTGTATTGACAATTTAAAAAGTGCGTTTTATAGACTGAAATAAATTATATGAATGCTGAAAATTTCATTGATATTGGTTCATGAATTTTAAACGATTAAAAGTGAGAAAAATTGCAGTTATGTCAACAAGTTTTTAATATATCAAAAGATTGCAGTTCAGAGTTGTAAAAATCAACTTTCACTATTTATGTCACGATCCCGAACAAATGCAATTTTTTCAAAAATTTGGTTATGTATCATCTAATAAACTAATCCTTCTAACTTCTCAAGAACACTCAAGTCATTTGGTCTAATTTAAAAAAGTTATGCTGTTTCAAATGGTGTTGATACACTTTTGCTCTTCACTGTATGACCTATTTGGCCCTGTTCTCGAGTTCCAGCGAACTTCATGTGAAACAAGAGCAAGTTGCTGCGGCACATTTTTTTATATCTTTTTTACTAAACAGTTCGGGTACAATTAGAGAAAAATATTTATTGTTTAACACGATTTTCTTAATGATATCTTTCGTTCTTTTTTTGTCATTTGTATGCCGCGGTTTCTCAGTGAGTGTTTGTTTTGTTTCGTGGTGGAGGCGGCGTGATAAGATGAAAAACATGACTGTTATTCTAAAAGATATACAGTCTTGTTGCGACATAAGGCTACCGTATTTGTTTCGAAATAAGAAGATCGCTATCCCGTCTACTTCTTTTCAAGTTGTTCGCTCGACATCGCTTAGTGCCAGAACAAGAAGGTATGTCATAATTTTTTTTTATTTATTTAATGTTACTTCAACATCAAAGGTCATTAGCAAGACGGTACATTTTCTTACAATATTTTGTACATATTTTTATATTGTATATACTGGGCAACTTAGCAATTTTCATTTCATTTTCATATTTTTTGCATTCTATTATTAGATGATTCATGTTAACTGGTTCTTTACATATATCGCAGATTGTATTTTCTTTTTTATTTATTAGGATGTTGAATAAGTTCTCGCTGTTTTCCGAAAGGTGGTAATACTAGAACTGCGTGAATTTAGTTTCAGATAGTAACGTATCTATAATGAAGTACTACATATATGCAAGGTTAAAATTCAGTGTATGTCATTCAACTGAAGTATAAACAATTTTTCTTTCATTGTGCTAAATGTCGAATTTCATGCCAAAGAAAGAGTAATTGCGGGGAATTTTACTACACTATTTTATTAAAAAAAAATCTGCAGCTGAAGCACACAGAATTCTTGTTGACACCTACGGCGACCATGTTCTGTCGGAAACAATATGCAGAGATTGGTTTAGACGCTTCAAAAATAATGATTTTGATCTTGAAGATAAAGAACGCCCTGGCGCACAACAAAAACTTGAAGACGAAGAATTTGAGACATTACTTGATGAAGACTCATGTCAGATACTAGCTGAACTTGCAGTATCATTAGGAGTTGATCACACAACAGATTCGAAACGTTTGAAAGCATTAGGAATGATTCACAGGAAGGACGTTGGGTGCTGTACGAGTTGAAGCGATTTTTCAGCATGACAACGCGCGGCCACATGTTGCAAAACCGGTGAAAACGTTTTTGAAAACACTTAAATGGGAAGTACAACCCCACAAACTTTAGTCTGGTCATTTAATATATTATTTATATAGTATTTTATATATTATTAATAATCATTTTTGTATTACATTCTGCCAATTTGGCTGCTTTATCAGCGTTTTCATTACACTGTATACCCATATGCGATGGAATCCAGTAGAATGTAATGGATTTGCCGGTCTCAACAGCCAAGTTATAACTTTCCTGTATTTCCTGAATGCACTCATCAAAAACTGAGCAGATGTTATTTAGTCGATAAAGATTTGTTGCAATCGGGATTACTACGGAGCAACCTGTACCATTTCTTGTTTTAGAACCATCCGTGCATATATTTATTGCTAATGGGTCACTATTTAAAATCTTTGTATGTAGTGATTGAAATACCGTAGGTTCTGTTGAATCTTTGGCGTATTGTTCCCAGCTCATATTAGTTTTAAACTTCATTTTGACCCAAGGGGGAAAGATGTGGAGATTTTTTTGGTATATTTTGGGGAAAGAGGGATTTAGGTTTTTTAGAATTTGGTTCAGTGTGTAATAGATAGGTTTAGGTGATTGGGGGTTAGAGTCAAAGACATTTGAATTTTGATTGCAGAAGATCTTTGAGAAGACTGGATTGATAATAGTTGCCGCTCTTGTTACGCGATGATTGTAGCGTCAGTAACTTACATAGTTTAGCTAAAATGGGGTACCTTGGTCACTACTTTCCGCACAATCTTAGGACGTAGATACGTTCCTGGCTAAAGTCGTGCATGAGCGAGAAAGGCGCACAATATCTCATCACTAATTGTAATTTGTTTCATCGAATTATAGTTTACAATCGTAGTCATAGTTCTATATTCTATATTCTATATTCTATATTCTATATTCTATATTCTATATTCTATATTCTATATTCTATATTCTATATTCTATATTCTATATTCTATATTCTATATTCTATATTCTATATTCTATATTCTATATTCTATATTCTATATTCTATATTCTATATTCTATATTCTATATTCTATATTCTATATTCTATATTCTATAGTATTACAATAAATCGTTTATATTTGTTTTGTATTCTTTAAAAAATGAATGATTTCAATGCAACAGTGGAATGGCTACGAGAACTTGGCTTAATTCCCACAGAAAAGTATTGAGGAAAACATAAAAAGAAAATGGTTTATGTTGAAGCACGAGGAGATGTAGATAAATACAATTCGGTGTTACAAATCAGGCAAATATGATCATTGTATTACAGATGCACATAATGCATGGTAGTTATTAGTTGCTTTATTATTCTCTTTTATTATTCTGTATCTGGTAGAATTATAATTGAAAATTTCAATAGGTTTTAACGTTGCCATTTAAGCATTCAAAGCTGTATGATCGTAACTTATGCTTTTGCATGAAAAGGCGTTGCTTCAAAATCTGCCAAAATTACCCAAGACCAATTTTCCTGAAATTTTGCATATTGGTAGCCCTTTGGGTCTAACATTGATTCCGTGCAAAAACTTTTTCCCAGGACTTCACGGTAACGGGGGGGGGGGGGTCAAAGTACGTATTTTGTGAAATCTATTATGTGCTGTCACTTTTAATAAAAATACGATATCGACCCGGCACTGATACCAAAAAATTATAAAAAATTCAAGCTTTCCAACGGTGTATAAGTTTATGTAATTTATTTATTGCTAACGTAATTTTTTCATGCTTTTCGTGTTTTTGAAGGTGTAAAAAATTCAGAAAAATTGCAATTCCCAATAAAAGTATCGCCTGATTTTAACCAAAAACGCTGCATCAATAGTACATTTCATGCCCTTTCGAATAGTGCTTGTCATACCTTGTGGAAATTATTCGTTTTTGAGTTATAAAGTAAAATGTGAGTAGAAGTTGAGGCGCGGGGAACTACTCGACCTATATATTCATTTCAAACGTGTAAAAGACGCTTCCTGTGATTATACATATATACTCTTTGGAAGCGATAGTTCGTACTTTTATTTAAATGTACACATGTTCCGTCCCAAATTTTATTTAAATGTACACGTGTTCCGTCTCTTGTATTATTTTATCTCTTGTTATGTTTCCCAAAAAATGAGGAACAAACTTTGACATAATAATATCTCGCACTTCTGAAATTATTCTACATACCGTACGTTGTGAGTTATTTATCATAGCTCCAATGTCTTTTTGAGACGAACCACGATATAAATGCATTAAATACATTTCCACCTTGAATATTGAGTTAGTGTCCTCACTTCTATTGAAACAGTATTCAGTTAAGTTTTGTAGTTCGCTTTTTTTTTTAAGCCAGTCCAGGTTTTTAATTCGCAGTTGTGTAATTTATCAAAAAAATTACATTCATGTAGTTTAGTTTCGTTGAAGTTCCGTAACTGATCAATAATATTTAGAATTTCATTTATTGATAATGTTGTTTCGTTATGTAAGTCGTCCTGTAATGCAAGTATCGAAGATTGCTCTATACTGTCGTTTGTGATATAGCTTTTGCAACATACTGATCTTTCGTGGATTATAATATGATCATTTATCAATATTTCTGTCCTTAATTTTTTATTAATAAAAGAAAGATTTTTTTTCTTCAACACCTCTACAACCAAAGATGCACTTCGAATGACACTTAAGAGCTGCTTTTATTGGTAAAGTGGCGGAAGAATCAGTGTCCCTCCCTTTCTCGACTGGTACTGAAGGTGATATTACATCTTGGAAGTTTGTTCCAGCTTCTTGGTCATCAATATTTGAAAATGAAGATTATAAAAAACATTTTTTACAAAACACTTGATTTGATTTAATTTTCTTCTCCTTCTTCGGGTTTTTTTTTAAAGAGAAATGCCACATTCTTCGCATTTGTTAGAACTCACTTTTATTTATTTCAGTTAATGCACTAATCACGTTTACTATTAGTCACATGTACTGTCAGAAATACTGTTATTTAGAATATGCACTACACTTATACACTACACCGCTATTAATAAAAGAAAATTAAAATAATCCAATATTCTAACGAAATGTTGTGCACATACAAAATTTTTTTACAGACGATGGACCTTCACGACATGACAAGGAAACTGAAACTACTGATGATTTGACTTTGGTCTAGTTAAAAGAAATGCATAGATGTCTACCACGACAGCAGTAATCTCAAAGCGAGAAACGTGAAAAATGAACATATCTCGTCAATACTTGATTTCTGTCTCGAAATTCTAGATGGTTGCGGCCCAAGTAAATGATTGTTTCTTTTAGTCCTTTGATTATGGGTATCGATGAAAGAGTGAATAGTTACGTTTCAGAAAATCTTAAAACACTGTATGTTTCGTTTGAGATTATTAAATACTGTCGTGAATATAAATCGAAACAAACTGATGAAGATACGTTATCTGATAATTGTATAATAAGATACAAAATAAAATAAGCAATATCTGCATTCTGGTATAATTATTGTAAAAATAACCAATGTGTTTCACTGTTTCAAAACAGTAGAATTGATAACAATAGCATAACTGTGTTATGTACAGTGTATACATAATCATAGAAAGCGTTTTTTTCACGTTTGAAATGAATATATAGGTCGAGTACTTGACCGTGCGCCTCAACTTCTACTCACATTTTACTTTATAACTCAAAAACGAATAATTTCCGCAAGGTATGACAAGCACTATTCGAAAGGGCATGAAATGTACTATTAATGCAGCGTTTTTGGTTAAAATCGGGCGATACTTTTTTTGGGAATTGCAATTCTTCTGAATTTTTTACGCCTCGAAAAATACGAAAAACGTGAAAAAATTATATTAGCAATAAATAAATTACATAAACTTATACACTGTTGGAAAGCTTGAATTTTTTATGATTTTTTGGTATCCGTTCCGGGTCGATATCGTATTTTTATTAAAAGTTACAGCACATAATAGATTTCGCAAAATACGTACTTTGACCCCCTCCCCCCCGTTACCGTGAAGTCCTGGGAAAAAGTTTTTGCACGGAATCAATGTTAGACCCAAAGGGCTACCAATATGCAAAGTTTCAGGAAAATTGGTCTTGGGTAATTTTGGCCGATTTTGAATCAACGCATTTTCATACAAACAAACACAACATGAGTGCTCTATAATATAATCGGTGGCCCTGGTATTGTAGTAGAGATGGTTGAATGCAAAATTCGACGGCAGAAATTCGAAAGTGCTTGGACCGAGCTTTAATGACCTTGGCCTTTGGCCTTGACATATATGTTATCAATATAGGTATGACAGAGCGAGAAGGATAGAGATATCGGTTGGACGTATGCCCCGGAAATAAACGCGACGAGAAAACATTGACGTCGCTTATTTAAAAACACAGTAGGTTAAGCAGCAGTAGGTTCAGAGGTCCACACTGATTGCTGGAAGGACTATGTAAATTTAAGAGAACATGGTTATATTCACAAAAATGTGAACCATAATATTAATTTCGTAGACCCGAAAAGTGAAGCTTATACGCAAAATATAGAGTCATCGCGGCGTGTTTAGCGAGGTCGACTAAGTTGTGGTGGCATTAAGGAGAATTGCCTTATTGATAACATGTGTGAATTTTTATGGCGCTATGAGGTCAACAAAGCTGGTGAAGATCCATTTTTGCAGTTAGTGGAAGACAGGAAATATGTATATTTTGGTGATTAATATAAAATGTTTCTAAAATTCCTATTGTTAAACCAATTAACTTAATTAGTTATAACAGTTAGGTCTGGGCCAGACCTGGATTAGGTCTAGACGACACCACACACACTCACCTAGTGTTTCTGATGAGAAAGGAGTGTGGATAACTCGAAAAGTTTATTTTAAAAACGAGCGAAAATGATATTAGTCTAAGTTAGGGTTGGCTAGATGACTGAAGTTGCTGTTAATCTGAAAGTGGATTTAGTTTAATAATAAACTGTGGGAATTTTTTTGAAAAATAGGTCTCGGTTAGATCTGGGTTAGGTCTGGATAGGAATTTGTGTGCGAAACAAATTAATTGAATTGGTAATAGAGGTATGAAACCATGTTGGCCGTTTACGACTTTGTCGGTAAGATAGAGAGTGACATTAAAATTGTAAACAATTTTTTGTCGAGTCGCCAAAAATCATTCTGACAATCATCATTTTAGTCAAAAAGAAACCTATTCTCAAAATTTTATTCAATTTTGAACATGAACGTATTCGGAATACGTTATAAGTCCGACAAAATAAATGAAACGATAAAGAGTACACAATAAATGAGCAACATATAAAAAGATTTCGGAAGGAATGAATAATATTTGTTAGATATTATTAATCGCGACTCTGCTCTTTCACGGTTCTGGGGTAAGTGCTGAGCGGTCTAACACAGTCCTCTTACCAGAAGACACCCCGTGCCTTCCCCACTCCGTGGCCAGCTCCTTCAGGGCAGAGTTCCAATCCTTGTGCAACGCACTCATCTCTATCTCTCTCTCTTTTTCTTTTTCTCATAAAGTCATTCCAAACTTTCACTCATCTGTTTCACATAAACATCCCCGTGGCGGCCGATAGCCGGAAGACCCAGCGCGGTCGCCTGCCATCGTCCATCGACGGTTCTGTTTAGTCTCAAGCATCCCTCTTTAAGGCCTCACGCAGGCCAAGATCCTGCCATAAATCCTTCCAGGTCTAAGAGTCGCCTCGATACAAACCCTTGGCCTGGCTTAAAACACATTGACGCTAACATGTTTGTTCGTTTGACGTTTGTTTTCGAGAAAATCGAGTTGGAACATACCATATTAATCATATTGGTTATGTCTTACAGTAAATAAATGACTAGTTGATTATAATTCATTACTACAATTTAACAGAAAGTATAAAAAAAGAACACATAAATGAACGGAGAAAGAAGAGGTTGGTGCGTCTGATCATGACCCACTGATTCTACTTGTGAATTCTAGGACACAAGAACCTGACGGACTTTCAAACTCATTTTTCTCGAAAGGGAAATATTAAACAATAAAATTTGATTCTTTCTTTTCGACTTGTTTCTGAATTTAGAAGCACTACTCATTTTCTTCATCAAAGTGGCGAAATGTGATAGTCACAGACAAAAGCAGATTTAATTTGAAGGAATTTGACGAATTCCGGCAGGTATTAATTACCACGAAATTTGTTAGCGGATAATTTAATAGAAATGCTATGTAGAAATGATTAAATACTGAAATGATTGAACAAATGGAGACACCGTGAAAATGGTATATCGATATTCTTTTCGAAGGAAAAGGTCAGTCGTATTTTAAATTGGCTAACAAAATTATCTGATCAGAATATTAATGCAAGTTATTTGAGAAGCCTTACCAGAGCTATGTTGGCAAATGTCAGATAATTTGAAATTGATTTATGTAGATATTGATTATCCATTAAACTTTCATTCAACTTAATTATTGAACTTTCATTTAAGAAAACATATTAGTTTATTCAATGTGCATGGGAAAATTTAAAGTGAAAATGAATTAAGAAATTATAATATATGTACATATAATATATCTTGTACCTTCTAAGAAGATTCTAAGAAGTCTTGCAGGACCTTCTATTATATACATTGTGACGTTGCCTCTTTTTCGCGGACGAGAAAAGGGTCAACTCCGGGATTTTATAGGCGCGCAGGCCGGGCCTCGGCCGGCCGTACGGACGAGGTCCAACCGGCACAAAAAAACGCGACTCGAAGGCTCAACAACAATACTCACGGACGAAGTTCGGGCGCCAGGTATCGCAAAGATACCACGCGAAACGAAACGATTCGCTTACGCGTAGAATCGAAACGAGAATTTCCGTGACCGAGCTTCGTGCGACGTTATGCGACTCGCGAAAGGTCAGAGGTCCGGACGCAGGAAGGACGGGGACGGCCCTTACGGCAGGACGGATCTCGTAGGATAAGAAACGACAGTTTATAATTCTCGAGATTTAATTGACTAGATGGTAGAGTTTACAAAGTGGCGGCAACGTGGCCGCGACCCGAGAGCCCGCGCTCTTTATACAGAGTAACGGAACAGGTGGAAGTTCGTTACGCGGGTTTGGCAGTTTCTCGCAAGTCCGGACAATACGGGTGGACGGTATTCGATACGCACGGACTTTTCTAATACTTCGCAACGCAGATGTTCGGCGCAATTTCGGTATGACTGTCGTGGATTCCCGGAACGGACCGCGGCGAGCATGCGACGGCACGCGAGGTTCGATCTCGCTCGCTCTTACGCGCACGTTACACCCGGTGACGCTAGATCTCCGTTCGCGATCTACGAACGAGCCCGAAACGACGCAGAGAACCGCACTCACTCCTCTCGACGCGATTCCTCCGAGGAAAACTCCCTTTTTACTAGAAACGCGAAATACGAGTTTTCCTCAAAACGCCGGCAATTGGCGCGAGGCGCGAACACGAGGCGAGAAGCGCCTCGGCGCGTACGAAATCGAGGACGAGACGGGAAGCGTTTCGTCCTCACGTGAAACAATATGAACAATTACGCGAAATGTATCACAGGAAGGATCACTGAATCGACTTACAGTTTTCGCAGGCGACGTTCCCTGGTTATCGGTAACGATCCGGCACTAGACACTCTCTATTAGTTTGCTCAGGTTTCCGGTACGGAAGTCGACACGACAGTGATCCTTCGCGGTGATCCTAACGACGATCTACCCGGCAATACCCACCCTACTTATTATTGGGTTTCCCTAATTGGCGGAACTCGCACGCGAAATATTTAATTGGTGGGTTCCCACGGATGTTCCCTGGCTCTGGACGACATCCGAATTTCCGTTAACGATTGCCTCGCCGCAAACAGGGCGTCCAAGACGATCCCAGGGCACGTCCACACCACCCTCGCATTTGGAACCCCTTCCCGCGGGGTGAGACGGCAGCAGGGCCTCCATGGTGGAGTTCTTCTAGGAAGAAAGTCCGGTGTTGTGGGGGTACGAGGCCTGTGTCGTCTCCGGGTCTTTCAACCCGTGTGCGTCGGCAGCCCTTTTGTTAACCCGTCGACGGGACGTTTTGGTGAGCTAGTAGGTCGCGACGATAGAATCCCACGGAGCGAGCCGCCGTTGGAACCTCTAAAGGGGCTGGTGGTGCACGGGGCACGTCCTGAAACTTGGCCGTACTCGGCACGCGCAATTCAAATTACCCGCTGCTCTTTCGTTTTACGCGGAACTTCCTCGGGGAACGCTCTCGAGATGCGTGAGTGTTGGTTCGGTACGCTAGGTGGCAGTCCGGTCCATACGAACTGCCTTTCTGGCCGCGAAATTTAACTGAGAAGTGACGTCGCAAAATCTGCGACGTCACAACATATTAATGTATAAATCATTACTGAAAAGAACGACTACCTTATTAATAGACTGCGGATTTTATGCATTTATGGAAAAATTAGTAAGTGAAATTTAAAACAATGGAGAGATTATAAAAATTTAATTACGTCGGACTATTATTTTCATCTTTATAAAATTTTTAAAGGGAGATATTTATTTGTATTTGGCTCCTGTTTCTTACAATCAATGAAGAAAGTTTTTATTTTGCATAAAGGTTCGCAGTCTACTTAGTATGGTATACATTAAAGAGATTATTGGGCATTAAATAGGACTCATTACTTATTAACTTTTGAATTTTTATTTAAATATGTTATCACATTCTATTTTTATTTTATAAAACTAAATGGGTTCGTACCTAATTCAATTCGCTCTCATTTATACGATAATAATGGCATGTTGGGAAAATATATATTTGAAAATTTTAGTGGAAAACTCATATAGATAAAGATGATGTGCGTCATTGATCGGACGTGTAGAGGGTGTTCTATTTGAAGTGAACCATCTCTTATTACGGGAAAGCAGCCTAATTTGAACCGACTCAATTCATTTGGGAAATAAAACAGCACGATGTGCCGCATATGAATCTTGTTTTTTTGCATCTTACATCTTACATTAAACGCACTTCAAATCGACTTATCAAAACCGGAATTGCAGGAAATACACGTTGCGTCATAATCTTTCAGAATGCATAAACATATCTTTTGTTTCAGCCACGGATAAAAAAGATACGTATGTTCAAATGCCATCTATTGAAAAACGCTACGTACTTTTGTTCCAACCCAAAGCTTATGTGAATGCTTATCAGAATTGTTTTGCATTGTTATTTTTTATTATTATTTTCATATCTATAGTTTATTTCTATAGTTCTTAATAAAAATTTTATTTAGTTTTCAGTAGTATGCTGACAAATACTTATCAGAATAATTTTCTATTTTTTTATGATATGTAAGTATTGCTTTTGCATGTATTAATGTTTATAATATGTACAATATGTATAATACACATTTTATAGTATCTAATACTTTTCCATAAAATTTCTTAACCAATATATCGAAAAGTAGGCGTGGTCTAATTTAGGATACTTGTGGTCCAAATTAAGAAACCGGTTTCCTAAATTGTACTGTTGACACTGTTTTTAAAATATTTTTTGCAACCAGTTACGTAATGTTTAAGTTAGTTTTCTTACATGAATATATCAACAATATTGTTAAGAGTATTTGCATAAGTGGTTCAATATAAGGAACCTTACCTCATCTTATTATATTACCTTCTAAACTATTCATCATAAAAAAAATGTCTCAAGAATAAATTTCTTTGTTCCAAATTGGACGTCTTACGGCAGTGTAATTATAACTACTAAACTATAACATTTCAACATTTTAAATGTTTCTAAATTTATTCCGTAGCTCCTGTATTTAAAAAGTTAACAATAAACATGATAGAACGATTTATTTGTATCCGTAATCTAAATGGTAATTTCACCGCATCGACTGAAGTGTACAATATTATCGAAGCATATTAAATTAATTGATCATTAAGTACAATATTTTATTTTATCTCCGGGCCAAATTAACCAGAATTGTACAAATATAATGAAAATTTTGCACAACGGTTGAAATTAATCAAATTCGGTCATTGAATTTTGAGGAAACTCTTTAAATTAGCAATACCAGAACACTGCATTTTATGAATCGAGAAGGAAGATATGAAGTTCAAGTAACACCACCGATGTAGTAAAAGTGTATCAATCGAGAGCAAACTCAATTTACCTTCATTTAAAAATTCATCTCAGTGGTTGAAAACAGTTATTATATAGGTTTCGGTTCGTGAAACAGTTATGGAGAACCGAAACGTTCTCATAACTGTTATAACGTACATCGGTTCTGACACAAATCGGATACTGTTTCGGTTCTTCACAACCGATATTATACCGGTTACATAACTGTTATTTTTCAGTTTTGGGTTTTCCAGTCTGTAACTATTGTGAATAACAGAGAACAACGCTATCGAGCGTTTATTTTTATTTATTTATACACATTTCTGTGTGATAGACAAAAAAGCTCATGTGGCTGTACCCGCAGCTTGTCAATAATACAACGTATTACAAAGATGCAATCATACCACATACATGTTCGACTTAAATATTCAATATGTATAACCGAAAAATAACAGTTGTATAACCGAAAAATAACAGTTGTATAACCGAAAAATAACAGTTGTATAACCGAGATAATATCGGTTCTGAAGAACCGATATATGTCACGACTGATAAACCTTAAAACAGTGACGAGACCATTTCGGTTCTGTATAACTGCTTTAGCCAGAACCGATATATAACAATTTGAAACAGATATTTTCGGAAACTTTTCAATCCATGGGTCAACCAAAATTAGACTTTCATGAAAAATTGAAGTCCCTTCCTTGTCTGCATTCAGTGCAAGGCGGAGGAACTATACAGACATTTATATCTTTTTTTTAATAATTTAAATGATGAAAATAATAGAACTGCAATTTTAATGTTCGAATATTTTACTCGGAGATTTTTGCCATAAATACATAAAATTTCCAATCCATTCATCAATTATACAGTCACCACTATTTTCTACAATTGCCTCCCAACGTTTTACATGCTGGCAGATTTCTTTTTCATAGAACTGCGTGCGATTTCTCAAAAGCGGTCTTCAGGTCTCTGAAAATCGGGCACGAACTTTTGCAATCATCCAATAGAAGTTACAAACGTAACAGATGCATTTCTAAATTCACGTCAAAAAAAGTGTTCTAGATTTCGACAAAGTTCATAGGAAATATATTCGGATTTACCACGAGGCAAGTGTATAGAAATTAACCAATCCGCGTAGCTATCAGTTACTGTTATTTCATTTTATTACATACGCTTATTTACTGTTTGTCCAGCCTTTGTTTGACGATGTACCCGAAGTAAATGCCTCCCATATTTGTAGCCGAAGCTGTGCTGGGTCTGGGTTTTGCATGCTGTTTGCATTTAATATTTTCGAACGCAGCTTAATATTTTCCGAGAAAATAACGCTTTATCGCGAAACATCCGAACGGATAATAACCGTATGCAACTAAGAAGGTTAACATTTCACGACGAGTTAGACGAGCGTACCCAGATTTACTCGTTGCGACACACAATGTTCGATCTGTAAGGGGAATTTAGAACAAAAGTAATAACTGCTAAAGTAATTCATTTTCGATCTAAGACCCCTAACATTATACAGGGTGTTTCGTCTAAAACAGAACACCTAAATATCTCCTCTACCTCTGAAAATACAAAAAATGTTTCTAACGTAATCTAAATGGTTTCAAAAGACAAACCAGATGGAAAAATCGTTTTTTATAACTTGTAATTTTTTAATCGTTTTTTCAAGGTCACTCGTGTTTTTTACATATATACACACATTTTTTGTTATTGTCTGTTATAGCAAACATTATTGTTCATTCATCCATGTTTAATAGCACAACCTTGAAATGACTGTGAACTCTAAAATTTGCTAATTAATGCAGAACTTACTTTCAGCGACATTTCAGATTTCAACGGTAACAGAAATTCGACCATGAACTTGAACTTGAATGGATGGAGGAATGACCCTGGAGTGTTTCACATGTTATGTGTGCCGTGCGAAATTTTTACACGGTGCGTACAGTTGCAAAGTATCGTAGTGGGCGAAATCACACTATTGGTTTCGCTAAAATTAACATTTTATTATTTTCCGGTGTATCTGAAATAATTTTTCATATCATATGTTAAGTTGGAAGGACAGTTCTGTCGCATTTTAAATAAGCATGTAATTTTGCTTGTACATCGAAAACACATGTTGCTAATTAGTCATTGGGATACGGGAATTAACAGGTTAGCTGAAAGATGACAACAAGTTGTTACAAATAATGAAAAAAAAAACAGAATTTCAAAGAGGAAGAATCGTAGAATACGACCATATTTTTAAAAAATTTTCACACTTGAATCGATGGAAAAAATTTCAGAACAACGATATCTCTAATACATTTTCTAATAATTATTTTAAATCATATAAGAATAATTCACCAAGTGGCAGGAACGTTCCTTTTTTCCATGATGTTGTAAAGGAGAGCTACCGATAGTTTACCTAAAGGAGTTGTGGAGCCCATAGGAACCTTTTTTTTGTGCCACGCACAGATAAAATAATCATTTTTAATTTTTTCAGTCGGGATTCGGATTCTGTCGCTTCTGATGATTCCTAAAAATTGGTACATTCTTCGTTTGATTTCTCAATTATTAAATATTGTGTTGGATGACCGACCCGCGATATCCGCCAACGCACCGCGTTGTCTTAGTGAGTAATATGTTTTCGACCACCTTCGACAGAATCACCTCCGAACCCTGAATCAGAACGTCCAGGGTTCAGCTCCATCCTTGCCCTTTCCCTTCCACTTTCTAGATATAAGTACGCGTATTCCTAAATCTAAAGCATTCATCATTCAGACTCTAACTCCGAACTTCCACGCGGAAACTCTGACCAAATCGATACTTGCCGTGCACTGTACTTACAAAGTCTTCAATATCGTGTACTTTCGGAATAAACCTTAACATCGAATAAACATATATATATATATATTTATATTAGTGAACATTCGAGTTAAAGTTCATTTTCACCCGGAATACAACAATTGTTCAATTTCGTCAAAATCCGATTTTCTTATTCTGAACCATTTTGTTCGGTGAATTGTGACTAGGAACTCAGAAGATACAATTGAAAAACTATGTAAGTCCTTATTTGTATTAATTCTAGATTTTTGGTTCGTGTGGTGTTCTCTAATAATCTTATTTCGTTATCTTTAGCTTCCATAGATTCTTCTGAGAGTTTTCCTATTGGAATTTCACTGTTTGATATAATATCTATTCCGTGACTAAGTAATTTATGTAAACTAACCGACATATAGTACCAATTTTTGTTTAATAAGTACATTGATCTTGCATCTTCTATCAATGTTTTGAATGTTGTAGTGTTTATTTTTAATCCGGTTGAAACTGCTCTTAAAATTCATTCAATGTATGTATGTTCCTTTTATTTCGGAACTTATTCTAGGGTATTTGAAAAATCTTATGCTATATTATTAAATTTGTTATTACACTATACAATTGTATTGTTTAAAGTATCTTGTCGTTTTATGGAACGCACTCTAGAGCCTGAACAGAGAGCATCTTCATCACAATTTTTGTTAATATTTTCATTATTCGCAACGTCCCGCAGATAAAACCGACTTTAATGTAAAGTTTAGTATGTCCAGAAGTATTCTACAAAAAATCAAGCAGGTAGTTTATGGTACTTTTTTTTACAGTCTCCTTAAAGTTTATTATGGACATATATTGTTATTCTTATAAAATTATTTGCTCGGTTTGAAGGTTCTATAGTTTCAGAAACTACATTTTGTCATTGATATTTCGTGATAGAAGTCTTTTTATATTTTACGTTTCGAATTTTGGATTTTTGACGGCATGCCATCCGACTGACGAAGTTCTAAGTAATACGCCTACGCGTTTGATATAATTACTTTTGATCAACTGCTGTAAAAATTTAATGATCTTCGACAATAAAAAATCCGTTCCGTGACGGCGCGCGCTCTTTGCCCACGAAAAATTCGCCTTTGTACATACCATGCACCGACGTTTGCACCCCATGTGTAAGCCGGCTACCTTTCAAAGGGTCGTTTGGTAATTTTTTAACGTCAGAACATTGGCTCTCCGTAGTCCGGCCCGAACAATTCTCATCGTTAAAACGTGCCAAAAAGTAACAGAAAAACCTGCAGGTCGGAAGTTTACGTCCGAAGAATAGGTGCGATAGAATTCTTAAATTTCGCAATTAACACTAAAAGGTGCGCGCCGGAAAACCTATTTTTAACTTTTCATACTTCAATTACTGCAATTCTAAATGTGCTTTTATGAGAAATTATTAAATGTATCTACACATATGTGTTGCAATAATAGCAGCATCAAATATCAACAATTACATCTTAGTAATTTTTATGGGAGATTAAGAACGTGTCTCTTTGAACACAGTTGCAATGTACCGTTCTTAATCGTACATTTTTTTATTAATTCTTAATTGTTGCCGAAATTTTCTTCGTTCATGTAGGAAAAATTACGTTTGTATAACAGGAAGCTTCAATTGTATCAAACAGAAAAGTTTGCAATCTTATTTTAATGAAATTATTTTTACCTTCTCTTCAAAAATCATTAGGGATGTTAAATTTCAATATAAATTATATTTTAAAACATGATTTATATTTTTCTCAAATGTTTGAAATCGTCAATCATTAATCGTTAATTTTGAATTATTAAACGTCCCTTGTAAATAATGAAAACTTTAAATGATATACTCTGTTAGACACGATTATTCGTACAACGAGACAAAAAGAATTGAATTCTCGTGTTCTAAAACACTATTTTATATATTTTTTGAAATATTTTTCCTACAATTTACATTATATTTATTTAATTGTGCGAGCTACTCTGCACACCAGTATAGTGGTCGTAGAAACACTAAATTCAAATAGTTCGTACTATTTTTGTTTCTATCACTCATTTCATTTACGTTGAATATGTAGAAAATTGACATACCAAAAAAAAATGAAGTAAACCACGGTAAGTACCAACTACATAGAAAAAAAACACATCATGTGCATATGATGCAACTTCTATTATTTACTTCCAAATATGCTGTCTCTTTTTTTTTAATTGCCTCAACCTCACAAGGATTATTAGCAACTACAAGCTTACAATTAGGTGATCATTTATAATTTAGATTCGGTTGAATAATTTTGTGTGCTTCAAGAATTTTATTAGTTTTTCGCAAGATTCCTTTGAGTCGGTGGCATCTTTGATGTTTCCTGGAATTTTGTATTTTCTTCTTTCTTGATGATAGAGATGGCACGCTGTAACTATGTGTTTTATTGTGTATATTGTGGATCATCTATCACATTTAGGTTTATCCTGGTTTTTGAACTAAACATGAGTGGGTGAGGTTTGTGTATCCCAGTCTCACTCTGTTGATTACTACTTGTTCTTTCTTGTTAAAAGCGTCAACGGGGTTGAATTCATAGATGTCTTCCCTAATGCGGTGGATCTGGGTCTAGCGATAGTTTTTCCATACATCGTTCTATGTGTCACGTAGGGCATTGGCAAAGTTCTTTGCAACCTCCTTGTGGAAGACAGGTACGTCTAATTCTGCAAAGTGTGGTTCTGTTGCTAGTTTTGCTGCTTGATCTGCTAGTTTTGATGCTTGATCTGCTAGTTCGTTGCCAATGACTCCAACATGGGATGGGACCCATCTCACCAGGATTTCAATGGAAGGTTTATTACAAATTAATTTATTGTATTTTGCAATTATTTGATGATTTAAAGGGTGGGCGTAGTTACCCATTTCCATTGCATCCAAGACACTCATACGGTGTAGATTATAAATTTGTGTGAAGTGTTATGGTTTGTTGCAGAATTGTCGTCACCAGATAGCGGATTTTATACATGACAAAATTGAATAGGTGAGAATGAAACTGGTAGAAAGATTAAAAGAATTTAAGAATGTCCTTATATCATCTTCAATCTATTAATATATTATTTCCTTCCGAGCGATTATTGCACAATTTTTAGAAAATCTATGATGCCTATCTAAGTATTTCATAATGAATGTTTCTGTACTCGTCAATTTAAGTCGTGAATTATCGAATAACGTTATTATTATATCGAAGATTAGAGTTATTATTTAAAAATAGATTTCGAAGTTTCTTTCTGTTGTAGCATTAGTCATTTAAAGGCCTATGAATAGGTTTCCGGTAGGTAAAGTGTTAAAATGATTAAAGCCAGAAAGAACAATCCATATGGTCTCTATTTTGGGATTGATACAGAAAATTTTTATTTTGCATGCAAATTCCCAGTCTAGTCTCCATTTCCTAATGAAACTTCAAATAGGTAGTAATCATATGTCACAATCAGACTACGGATTTATGCATTATAACGAAAAAGGATGGATTAAGTGCAAAACAATAAAATCATTGATAGAATTTTACAACACTGTTGTATTACTTTCAGCTCCTTAAAATTATGAAGAAAAGAAATAAGTGTTTCTGTAGCTCCAGTGTCTTGAAACCGAAGCAGACAATAATTATTTTGTAGTTATGCCTAGTCATAATCAATAGACTGTGGATTTTTATGTAAAATAAACATTTTCAGCATTTGTTGTGAAAAGAAACGCCGTGCGCTAAGATATACATATGTCAGTTACGCGAGGAAAAAGCGTCGTTCCTCGAACAATACTATGACGCACGGTCGTCGCCCCATATTTCGTCACAGGACAACAGCTGACCAACTACGACTCGCGCTCTAAGGCCAACGTTCGAATTCAGACGTTTTCAAGAGTCAATTAGCATTCGCACTTGACCGAATATACTTCGAGTAATAAAGCACATTCTTTCAACCTTACGTTTCGATCTCTCCTGACAAAACCCCTCCAATCTACAGTTGCAAGACATAGGAGCTGTTTAAGAATGTTTTCCTTGCTGTAATAATTTTACTACAGTAACCCGGCGATCTAAGTCCTTTTTCGGTTCCCTGCCGGGACTTAGATCGTAAAGGGACACTATTCTTTTGTAACCACGTCGATCGCGCCGAACGTTGAAAAGGACAGCATGCAAACACGGACCACGCGGCCGGAGGCGCAACAAAAAATAGCGTATCGGTGAGACAATACTAGTGCAATAATAAAACTTCTTTATCTTTTACTTATTATTAATGAAATCTTATCAATATATTCGTGGCATTTTTCTAATTAAAAAGATACCAAATATAATATAATTCCGATGATATTTACTTGTGTAATAAACGATGAAAGTTTTGGACGTAAAGAAGGACAGCGTATAGGAAAGAAAGAGACGACAAGAGTCGCGACCGCCGGCACAGTTCTAAGGCCCGCGTGTCCTTACAACGTAATGGCAATAAAAAGCTTCCATCGTTCATTACACAAGTAAATATCATCCGCATTAAATCATATTTGGTATCACTTTCATTAGAAAATGCACGAATATGTTGGTGAAAGTTCCATGAAAAAATAATAAAAAATAAAGAAGTTTTGTAATTGCATTAGTAGTGATTCACACCGATATACCGAGCCAGGATCAGATTGTGTTGCACTGCTCGGCGACCGAGGCAGTTTGAGCTTCACGGCCCTTCCGGGGATACCCCGCAGTAGGGATGTGCGGGCCGCCCGATACTCGGGTTCGGGTCGGGTAGCAGAAGGTCGGGCGGGCCGATTCGGGCGCGCGATACTTCATAACACATCGGGCTACCCGAGAGTTTCGGGCTGCCCGAGAGCAACTCGACTTCGTCGTGCGGGATCGTCAAGAATCGGACAAGTTCGGGCGAGCGATTTATCGCGATACTCGAGATTCAATTTTGCGGTTTATGAAATAGATAATAGTAATTATGGTATTACTTTCATAACTGATAACATAATTTTTAATATACTAGTATTTCTTTTATAATTACATTAGGTTTATTTGACAATCATGCGCTTAATCTCTATTTGTATTAACATCTGCAATAATGTGCGTTACAGGTGAAAAACTTAAAAGACAATGTTTCTGGTAGTCTGACGAATTTGTTACGAATGAAGTTGCATATGTATCGATAATATCATTAAAATATCCTTACTTATTAACTGTTATATAACTTACTTAATATCTTCTGATATAACTTATTAATTAACTATCATTAAGCCGACAGAAATTCTTAAAATGGAATGTATTATAAAATAACAAAATAGAAATTGTTATGCCCCAATCGAATATGGTAAAACTGTATATATTAAATGATGAACGATATGTTTAACATAATATGATATGATAACTATAAATATAATATGATAAATATAAATATTATAATGTAAATATTAATTCACTTGCTTTAATTGTAATTTAACTTGTTTTTAAGATTAACTTATCTTATTTAAATTACAATGTAGGAAACTCAACAAAATTGAATCTCGAGTATCGCGATAAATCACTCGCCCGAACTTGTCCGATTCTTGACGATCCCGCACGACGAAGTCGAAACACTCTCGGGTAGCCAGAAACGCTCGGGTAGCCCGAAACTCTCGGGTAGCCCGATGTGTCGTGAAGTATCGCGCGCCCGAATCGAGCCCGCCCGACTGTCTACGACCCGACCCGACGATTCGGGCGCCCGAGAATCGGGCGGCGCGCACATCCCTACCCCACAGTGGAAGGAGTAGACCAAGGGACATAGATCGCAATGTTCCGTTGGACTTAGATCGCGGGGTTACTGTATGTCGAAAGTAATATATTGATGCTATCCAATTTTTTTTTTCTATTTGGAAATCTCTTATGAGATTTATTACAACATAATGTACATTTCAGAGTATAGTGACTATCAAGAACGGTAGTAACATTGTGAGGAGAAAGAAAGAAAAAAAAGAATAATGCTATTCAGTTCTCTCAATCTTGACTCAATCTTCTGTGTCAAATTGCAGCTATACATTTTGTCAGAACTGCATAAAATCCACAATCTAATAATCAAGTACTAAAAATAGTTTAAGCAATGACGGCCGTTTATAATACCGAGAGGATTTAAAACGTTAACGAATTGTTTATTTCTATATCGGTGGTGACGCTTTCGAACGGAAAATATGTCCTCGTTGAAAGAAGATCCGACAAATGCATTCGTAACAGCATCGTGTTGTCACACGCGGAATGATTCGCAATCCCTACGTATAAATCGAGAATGTAATGTATATTTGGAAACTTACGATTCCAATTTCGGTCTACAAATACTCTGGGGCTCGTGGACCATTCTGTTCGAATCGATTTGAAATTTTTACCGTGGGAAGGCTCTCGGATAGATACGAGGTTCTTATCTCGCGTTGAAAACGGGATCGTCTTAATAATCGCAACGGTACGTAATTGCAAAACAGCTTGGGAAACGCGAACGGGAAAATTGGCAGTCGGAAGAAAGCTGACGGGAAGCTACAATACGCGGGATTACTTAAAAATTAGTTAAGACGGCGAAGTCCGACAAAGTTCGTGACGAGACAGCTGGAAAAGTGCACGGCAACGTAATTTAATCGCGTGTTTCGGCTTCGTTTGAATTTGTTTAAATTATGAGGGTGACGTTTCAGAGGGGCACGGTGGCGAATAATTGCGCGAAAAGAATTAAAAGGAAACAACGCTCGTTAAGAACGATATCAATCGCATTGATTGCGAACAACACGTTTGGATAGAGTTTTGTCGCTTAAATAACCTCCAGTACCTTTTACGCTCATCAATCTCGCCGAACAGACGCTTTACCCAATTAAGTCGAATTAAAACCTAATTACGCGAACGGGTGCCCGAATCTGTTATGATTTTGCCGCGTGGATATAATCAGAGATGATATAAATTCAACCAGAATGCGTTTGGTCCCAGTGATGACTTGTTCGTTTGTGGATCGTATTATAAAACGCGTCTACGATTCCAATTAAACACAGGAAGGATTCGAAACTATATACGGTGTCCCAGAATGAGTTTAGGAAACATAGAGGCGTGATTCCTGAGGTGGTTCTAAACACCTTTTCTTATTCTAATTTTACGTATATTAACAAAAATAATGCCAGAAGAATTTTTCGAATCGATTCACAACTTTTTTTTCTGTGGCCACCGTTTTCACTCCATATTTTATGCGCGGTACAGTGAGCGCTATCTATAAATGACAACACAATAGGAAAGGCAACAAAAATATATTTTTGGAAACTAAAAGAGTACAAACTAAGGACAAAAAGTTTTTTAATCATATATTGTATATTTTAAGAACAAAATTCCGAAATATCTTCATTTTAAATTATTTGATGGGAAAATCGCCTTAATAACTCGAAAACAATACGTTTCGCCGCGAAGTGGCACAAGAAGAAGGTGCTTAGAACCACTTCAGGAATCAACCTTTTCTTTTTCCTACACTTTTTCTGGGATACCCTGTATAAGCGAATGGTTCGAGTCAACGTATTCAAACAAATGTTATTGCACAGTACCTTTTTCCTGAAAGTCATTTTAAAGAATTTTTAAACGAGACGGAATGATTAAACCAATAGTCGGGCGATTTTTAACGACAAGAAAACGTTGATTTATAATGGTTGTCATATCGAAGAGTTGCAGCGGAGATTGCGATCGGAGATCGCAGTGATCGTTTCTACGAGTTACTGAAATTATTTTACTGATGTTTTGCTGAAACATTTAACAACCTATAAAACCAATGTTAACTTATTGTTAGTTCCGAATCTGCCTTAAATCTTCCCGAAATTTTATCCCGTACATATTCTTCTCGTAATTCAGTTAACTGTATTGTTTTCTTTGTATTGTATTAGGTTATAATAATCCGACGAATAAATGATATTCAAAGTATATTGCAGAATTTATGTGATTGATGTGATTGATAGACCTGAAATAGCATGTATTAGTTGCATACATCATTACAATGAAAAAATCATAGATTGTCTGATTTATTCAGAGAGTATTATATTTATTAAAGGTCGTCGCTAAATCCATGAAATTGCTTAACGTTAATTGCTTCTCAAAGAATTTCTTGTAGATTGTAATATTTTGTAATCATATATTCCGACATTTGTTGATGAGTATAAAGTTGTTTCACTTAAATGAGTTTCGAATAAAAATAAAGTTAACAAATGATTTTGGAAAAGCTTTTACAAAAAAATGACATAGTCCAGATGAGTAAATTACAGTTCAACTTAATATATGAATGTACAGAACATGAAAAAGAAATATTTAAAAATATAACACGTATGGATTCGGATTATATAGACCGAAGGAGAACAGCAGGATTAACCCTTTTGCTACGTACCGCTTGTACCATACGGCAGGAATTCAGTCGCGACCTTCACTAAGAACGGCGGAATTTTTCGTCAGCGTGCATTTCTCGTTGTAATGTGAAGCCTATAGGCGCCTATCGTTTCAGTGGACCGAAATAAGTTAAGCGCCTATAGACGCCAACAGTACCAAGAAACCAAATTTTAAAAGCGCCTTTAGGCGCCAACAGTAACCAAAGGGTGAAGGAAGCAACATACTAGCGAAGCCATAGAAATGATTTGTGCGTAATGTATTTCTTGCGCTGGAAGATCTCTCTTTCACAACTTATTCACAGGGCGATTCTTATCACATTTCCGCATTGTTCTGCTGGATCCAATGTTATGTTTGTCTGGGTTAGGTCTGGGTTAGCTCTGGGTTAGGTCTGGGTTAGGTCTAATATATACCTAATTATATTTTACAGAATCAGAAAGTAAGAGACCTTTGAAAAAATTATTTGGTTCATAGGAAAACAAAATATTTTGAAACTACTATAGAAGTGTCTGGTTTTACCCTTTAAGTATGGGCAATATTAGTTAACTATTAAAAATGCGTAAAAGATAATATAATTGCACAACCATTATGTTTAATAATTTCTGTAGAATAAAGTTATATTAATCTATTTTACCAATTATTAACTTACTTCAATTCATGGGGTCCAACTTAGTCTTACAGAACGATTTCATAAACAGTTTTAGCATATGTAGCTTATATTGCTTATTATTATTTAATAATCCCTAATTATGTAGGTGAGTATATTACTGTATATTTCGTAAATTGTGGTAGAACAGGCCAAGGGGTGATTCTAGATATAACAATAAGTCGAAAATCAAGAACATTTTTTAGTTTGAGAACTCGTTTTCGAGAAAATCGCATTTGAATCGACTAACTAGTCTGATCATGACTCACCGGTTCTACTTCTTGTGAATACAAATGCACACGTTCCTGACGAAGTTTCAAACCTGATTTTTTGTAATAACAAAACGTTATAGGAAAAATAGGTATTCTTTATTTTCGAATTGTTTTTGTATATAGAATCATCCCCTGGCCGGTTGTACTACGATTTGCAAAACATCCAATATCTTCCGTTTACATTAAGAGTTTGACGTATTCCTACAACATGTCAGTAAAGAGATAAGTAAATGAATTTTAGGTCTAGTTAAGAGTTAATGAACAGTGATTAATAAGGTTCTAATCGGCCTCTTTCAAATTTGTGCAAATGTAATGAGAAGTAACCTCACCGGTACTCGGTTTCACCCCCTAATTAAATATTCGGTTTCGCCACAAATAAGGTGATTTACTGAACATTAAATGTTTACACTTTCAGACGCTATATAAAATATCATGCACCATTGTTTACGTTTTAGACTGCAGACAACTATGAAAAACATCAAAAAGTCTGTCATCAGCGGATTGTGGTAACATCTGTAACATCATGCAACCTCGATTCTACAGAAAGGAATCAAATACCGAGTTAATGTGTTAGTGACTGTGTGATCTATTTTGCAACATCTTTCATACTTCTTCTTGAAGCGAATGTTTCAGTCGTCCGTTCAAGATCGTCCAAAACAAACTAGAGTGAGTACACCAGTAAGTGGACGGGTACCAGTGAGTCACCGTTTTCAAATAAATACTAACAGGGTTGACGTTAATTATTAATTTTTAATAACTCTCGGTATATATTAGGTCGTCCCATAACTTTCTGCCGCGAATATGTTTATACTCTTCGCGGTATGTGTTTTTTAATGTGAAACCACAGAAATGTTACAGTAATGGTATGATGTCTTTGCCAAAAAGTTGGGAAGAGGTTATGGAACGAGAGGGTGATTATATTTTTTCGTAGACACCGAAGATGTTTCAAATATTAATTTAAATAGAAGGTCAGTAAACGGCGCGAACTTATGGGACGTCCTTTTAGATCGAGCCTGAAGATTCTGTCTACAATGATTCGTGATTGATTATTGTGAGGTTATTCTTAATGTAAAATAGGTTTGACTACACTTGAACTCAGTATGGTTAATTACTTTAACATTGATAACTTACATGATATTGTGAATAAAGACATTGTTTTGTTATTTTTCTTATTTTATTACTTTATTCATTTACTAGCTATTCTGTGACTACTTACTGACACATCTGCTTTGATTCCGATTTCAGCATTTTATTAATTCCTAATTAACAGTAGAAGTAAAACGACAAATATACATGAGAATGTAAGGTGCATGGTAAGTCTAGGAATCAATATTTGTTTAACTATTCCAAGAGGCAACAAGTTGAAACTAATTTTAACCAAGATCTTACTTTTAACGGGTCACGTACTAGTATATTCCACTTATTTTAAACAGTCATCAAATTAATTTCGAAACGCAAATCACCTGGCCTAGATCGCCCGAGTTGATCATCTCCGAAAGAAAATCCAATGCTTCCGAGCAACTCGTTCGAAACGGCGCGGTCTTCTCGACTGCCTGCCGAGATAACCGCATTTCCTGCTCCACGCGCGACTTCGTCCGCTTTTGCATGCTAGGATCGCAGGGATTCGTGAAGGGTGTACGCAGTCTTCTTCGGAACACTCTCCGGATCCTCGAGACTCGGATCTCGAGCAATCACTCGACAATGTTTTCGTCCGAAATCGTCATGCAGCGTGGTTGTAATTCGGTGTGTGCGCGAGCGCGGGAGAGGGTTGCTTCTAACTATGGAATGTCTAAGAGGACAAAGGGAAAGAAGCCGGTTCGAAAGTAAAAAGAAAGACGAGAACGGGTGAAAGGAAGAGGGCCCAAGAAAAATCGTGGAAGGGCGGTAGGGGGATATGAAAGGGGAGGGAGGAAGGAGGATAAAATCGAGAAACTGGTGATGGGCCAGGGAGACTGGGAAGAGAGAAAGAGGGTGGAGGGGTGCCAGCGGTACCCTGGTGCGCTCGCGCATACCGGCGCGGCGACGTGGAGGCAGATAGTAACGTGCGCGCCAAGTTCGTCGCTGGAGAACCGAAGGGTGGTTCTGGTATGGGTACCTGGCGTCCTATACACATTCTGACGCGTTCGTACTCCGTCGGGGGTGAACCGGTGGTGGTAGCGACGAAAGTGGTGGTGATATGGTGGTGGTGGTGGCGGTGCTGCTGGAGGTGGTGGTAGCGAGGTGGGGGTATGATGTCGGAGGGTTGCTGAAGTTTCTCTAACGCTCGATGGCGTACCAGTGCGGATCGTGATTCTGTGGGACGTGCAGCGTCGCGACGTTCAGAAGACTGATCGTCGAGGCGCTCACGAGACGGGACGGGACGGGACGGAACGGCACGAGACGGCATGGGGACGGGATCGGGATATCAGGCTCGCGATGTAAGACCCGGCTCTCCGTGTAGGATGTTGCTGGAATAAAGAGGATCGTGATCAGTCACCGTGACGGTCGCAACGGGTAATCGACGACGATCGTCGTCGGCGTGTCGCGTGATATTACATCGGCTCCGCGGACGTAGAAAGAGACCGAGGAAGAAAGCTCCGAGGATCTCCCGCGCTTGGCAGCTGCAGCGCGCGTGTTTAGCGATCGTCAAACTTTGTCTGTTCGTTACCCTGTACTTGTCGGTCTTCGCGCCGGAAACCGGACGGGGACGGGAAGGTACGAGACCGTAGACACCATCAGGGAAAAATAGTTTTTCCGTGAGACGGGCAGAAAGTTTCTCCGACCGGATCGCTTGCGAGATCGTCCTCGCGCTTTCCGCCCGGAGAATTTCGCTTCCTCGTTGAATATGTTATATTGTAGATGTAATATATACATCCGTGCAAGTCGCAGGGAACATTGCATAATGAGAAGTAGAACGAGCCCTTCGATTTCTATATCATCCTTGGTTCTCTCTTCGATTCCTCCTTGATTCATATATCGTAGAAATCACACATTTTCTTGTGGTATGAAAGTGTGACCGCTTGGCGGCCGACCGGTTGTTGCTTTCAATCGTCGAATTGAATTCCGCAAGTTTCGCTTAGGACGGCAAACGTTTACACAATCGAACCAAGTAATTTGTCGTGAATACGCGACGATTCGCGCCATCGCTGCTCCCGTTCCTCCAGTGTCCCGGGGAACAATAGAAACGAAAAAATAAAATATTCTCTAATATAAAAGTTCTCCCTTCAGCGGAGAACTAGGGCCGGTTTATTAATTGCGCTGCGAGACACGTTTATTAATCAGTAGGTGATAGTTGTTGCTGGAACATCAATAATACGCGCGTTGCTTACGCAGCGACCGTTAATTGAGGTTGGACTGCAATATTTCGCGGCCAGTGTAGCCACCGAGACGAATCAGACTAAAAAGAAATGGAAAATTTATGCCTTCATGGTGCCATTTGATATCGAAAATGGGATTGGGAACGCTCTCCGCGCCGAACTTTTGATTGTTCGTCCCGCGGCGATTACTCCAGGAAAAACTATAAGCGGGGAACCGATACTTGTCCAGTCGGCCTCTAAAAAAATGCATCCGTCGTAGCCGATCGATCACTGCAGGCCTCTGTCAGGAGTCGAACCTAGTCGCGATCGCTTCGCCGATTTGCCTTCTGTTCACGATATCGCGCAATCGTATGCCGGCTAAAAGGTTGGCCCCCCTGACCTCGTAAAATTTTTAAAACACCTGGGAACGATCCTCCTTGACAGGCGTTATTGGACGCGCGGAAGCCGAGGTATCGTCCGTGCTCCTCGACCTTAGCCCGCCACTTACGCTATCTCTCTCTCTCTCTCCCCCCCTCTCCCTCCCTTACTTTACTACTTTATCAATTTTCATCGGGACGCTGTTCGAGTGTTATCTTCGTCGTCCCACTCGCGGAGGCCAACGACACTCGTCGGTGTGCGTCGGGACGAGGAAGAAAGAGAGGAATTCTCCCTCTCGTTCGTGACCTTGATCACTAAGGGGGAACGATTGCGTGTCGTGTTGGTCGTTCTTCTGCAGCGAAACCGATAAAATGCTCGATCGGCTGATCGACAACGGTGTAACTGGCTGCGCGGTCTTGGTCTTATTCGGATTTAGACCCGCCGAGAGCATACTCTCAATCCTTCGGTTAGCGCCGGGAAGATCTTAAAGAGACCGACGGTGGACTCATTGTTAGTGGTATTTCCAATTGGCTTGTTCCGATCTCTTACGTAGAAACCGGTTCGACGACCGGCTCGCTTGCTGTCTTTCGTTACCTCTCTCCCTTCCTTTTCTCTCTCTCTCTCTTTTTTTTCTCATTTTCTCTTTCTGCACTCTCGGTACCTTGCCCACGGTGATTCCAGTCGCGAGTTGCTCCGCAGTATCCCTTCCTCCTCGGAATGGAGTCGCGGGCTCGTTCTCCCTTATCCTCCCCCCTTTTGGCGAACCTCTCCGCAGGGGCCCGCCTCCTTCGCGCCGACTACTAGCCTCTACCTTGGGTTTCAGCGGATTCGTACGAGACAAGGATACGTGGCTGCTCCGACCGAAGGAAGATCATCACAGCGCCGTTCGGTGCACGAGGGCTCGACCTGGGTAGCACCAGGTGCGATCGAGGATCTTTGATTTCTCAAGGACCGCGACAAGCTCGCAGATCGTCCGAGCTATATCACAAGGAACGCCCAGGCAGATCTCACGCTCCAGTTCGGACAGTTCTCTTCACGTGGAGAAGGTACGAGCGACAGCGATGAGGTGTGCCAGCCAGGGCTCTGCGTCCGTGAGGTCTCCTAGGATGTCCTACCGTTGAAACGAACCGGAACGAAACGGAGCGTGTCGGACTGCGAGAAACCACTCCGTGGAAAACTTCTTCACCCTGAGATCGGCGAGCAAGCTTTTCCTCGGGGAAGGAAGAGGACGCATCTGTTTCTTCCTTTGTTTCACGTTTCTTCCCGCACCGTCTGCGAAATTGGACAACCTCCACCGTCGAGAATAACTTCATTCCCCACGACCCCGCCACAAATACATAATAGGAAGTATATGCTACTCTCGTGTGAACTATAATCGTACAAATAGTTTAATCCAAGTTATCGATGTTCGTGTTATGTGTGATTGCATGCGATCGTTTTAAGCTAATTGTCTTCGGTGTCGATGTTTGAAACAAATCTCAGTGTGTAAAACCTATTCGCGAAGGAAACCTAACTGAACTGAAAGAGACTAGTCAGTGATTTATAAAACTTGAGGTGATCTATAAAACGTTCGGTGATCTATAAAACGTTCGGTGATCTATAAAACGTTTGGTGATCCATAAAACGTTCGGTGATCTATAAAACGTTCGGAGAACCTCATCGAAGTCGGAGGAAGCTCCTCAGGAATCGGCTCGTTTCCGTGGATCGTGGGGGCAGGCCAGGGCGCAAGAAACCGCTTAAAAGCTTGATTAATTGCCCACGGAGGCGGCCCGGTGACCGAACGCGCACGCCAGCCATGCATCGCTCGGCTCGCTCCAGAAATAGCTGGACGGACGTCGTTTCCTGTGAAGGAGCCGATTCTCAGGAGCAGATCGCGCCGATAAGCCATCGAATACGTAGGCATTTAGAGCGTTAGAGCGTTAGAGCGATTATCCAGCGAGACGAATACGCGGGAGTCACAGAGTACGTGGGATCGTCCAACCGTAGGTGCTTGACGGAGAGAAAAACAAAGGGTGGTGGTTCGTTGCGTGGGTGGAGGATCCAACAGAGGGAGGGCAGAATGGCTGAGAAAGCTGGCGCATCGTCAGTGTTTGAGCTGTCGTGATTCGGACAACACGTACGTACGCGAGTGCTGCGGTCGGCAACTGTCGAGGCTAGAGGATCCGAACTTTTCTACGGAAGACTTTTTGGCTCGGGGCCTCTACCCTCGTTATACTCCAAGGAAAGATTTTTTGGAGAGAAGGGTGAGATTACGTGCGTGATAACGTGCGTGATCTCGTGTGTGATCTCGTGCGTGAATCCATGCTTCGATAAGCGTCGTTGTCGCAGCACGTTCCGCCGTTCTGTGTGACAAAACTCATTGTGGTGAATCGACGTGATCGTGCGTCGCGCGTGGAAAAACGCTTCGCGATCTCGTTGATCTCGTTCATCTGGTTCATCTCGTTGATTTCGTTGATCTAACTTATTTCGCATTACGCGAGTCGCGATGGACGATCTTACGAGTGAACCGTATGGAAGTTCGCCGGTCAGTGCATCGAGATAAATCGTCGCGATCTCGATGATCCTGAACGGACCTTCCAGCTGTGGTGAACAGAGAGACGTGTCCAGCTTCCCGCCGATCGACGCCGAAGGGACCGACAAATGAACCGTTTCGATTTATCGCATAACCTGTGTCAAGGCTGATCGAGTTTGATTAAAGTCGATTAGAAGGTTGGCCGCATAGGGCCGATGAAGCTTATGCACATCATGGATTGGTGGACGCAGGTGCGGATTATCTACACCTACCTGTTGTGGGGCGTCTTCAAGGTGGCGGCTGCCGGCAGATTTCTCGAACCTGGTAAGTGAAACAATACTTTTTCGATTCGTGAATAAAATTCGTGTGAATCGCAAGTGCGAAATTCTGGACAGCCGGATGTTCTTCGGACATGATCTTTAGACTGCAGATTTTGTGCATTTGTGATGAACATCGGAGGATGAACTTTCAAACAGTAGAGAAACTAAAGATAATTTAAGAATATCAACAGGTTACTCACAAATTAATAATATTAGAACGACCGAGCAGGAACAGTGACAAATGTCAGTTATATTAAGCCTTGTTATTAACCCTCACAGATTCCTAAAACATAGTCGTATAAAAGATCCTAGTACAATAATTCACTACTTTTACTCTACACTTCAAATCAACAAATTCTGTTTTATTTATAGGATCATATAAAGAAATACATTTTACAACACCAATCATTTTACAGTATGCAAAATTAGTATATGTAAATTTTCATCCTGCGAAACGTACGAGGGTTAAGGAAATTTATATTAAATGGGAAAAATATAATTGTCAATCGATTGTTTCGGTTAAAAAATGTAAGAAAATTTGGATGGTAGTTATTGGGTTTGCATTTTTTGTATTTTCTACAAAATACGTTTGAATAAATAAATATATCCAGAAAGTATGTACAGAGTACAAAGACATCTTTACAATGTCGATAATTTTTAAATAAAGAATCTGAAATCCGTCACTTTGACGGATTCAGTTGTTCTAATGTTGAAACTGTTAAAGAAAAAAAATTAATTTCAACTTGGGTGTTGTGCTACAAGTAATGCGAATAATTTGAATTTGGAATCAAGATCCGTAGTGTAATGATATAATGATGTGCGTGTCGAGACACTAATTGCTGTTACAGTTCTTCTTTGATGATGCATAAGGTTGTACAGTAAACGAACCCCGCGTGTCTAAGATTGTCTTCACTTTTTAAACAATGTGCAAGCATAATGTGAATGAAAATTTTTGAATTTAAGGATACTTGTAATGCGGTGACAATGGTCTTTTAATAAGCGAGTGCATAGAGGATGTGCATTTTTTATGGAATGTTCAATTTTGTACGCTTAATTTTAATAAAATAGTGAATGCTGAAAAGTAATAGATACCGAAAAATTCACTGTCTCTGAAGTATTTGAGTTGATTTCTCCTATTTCGTTATGAAATATGTTCGAAAAGTTCAGGACGTGTCTCCATACAACGAAAATAATAAGGTGAATAATGTCAAATATGTCTTAGAAAAATTAAATGTTATGGTAAGCGTCAGCTTTATACTTAAAATCTGTTATTTTATCGAGTTTCAGCAAGAAAATTGAACCCATTCGGAAAAATAAAATGTACTTCTTTAAATACTAGAATTTTCATTAGTAACGTTTGCGCGTACGGTGTAAAATATCAAAGATATAAGCGAGGGCACATTGTATACAGGGTGTCCCTGTATTGACGATACAATCGTAGAGGGGATGATTCTACATGAGAAAATAAGTCGAAAGTACAAAGTAAATATATCATATTTAAGGCTTTGTTTTCGAGAAAATCGACTTTGAAAATCCGTCAAGTTCAAGTTCCTAGCATTTGTAAGAAGTAGAACTTGTTGGCCATCAACAGACGCGTCAGATGATTCCTATTCAATACATAGCACGCGTGTACGCCGAATTTTCAAACTCTGTTTTCTCAAAAACGAGACGTCAAATTAGAAAAATTTATATTATATTTTCGGCTTATTTTCTCATGTAGAATCACTCCCTTCATGACTGTGACGTAAGAACTTCGACTCCCATTATATCGTTACTATACAAATCTACAGTCTCGCTTGCAAAAAATGCATTATCTTCTCCTTTGACCCAAACATCGTTCATGATACTCAAAGGTCTAAACTTCCTTATTTCACAAAATGATTGCGTGGGTGAAGTGTTGCAGCACTTTTCTTTTCTTCTTTTAATTGTGTAATGCAATGAAAGATATCTACAAGTCCAAAAAGTCTCTGTACACCGTTTAAATCATAACTTTTGAAAGATTGGTTTAAACTAGTTTCATTAGATATTAGGAGGATTAGTTTACTGGCAGATATACAGGGTGTTCGGTAACTGGTGGTACAATCGAAAAGGGGGTGATTCTACAGGAAAAAGTAAGTCGGAAATATAGAATAAAATTTTTTCATATGAGGCTTTGTTTTCGAGAAAATCGAGTTTAAAAATTCAGTGCATACACGTACCATTAAATAGAAATTGGCTGTCACGTCTGATCATGACCAACCAATTCTACTCTGTGCATATACTAATGCACGCGATCCCGACGAATCTTTAAATTAGATTTTCTCTAAAACAAAGCCTCACACGAAAAAAATGTTATTCTATATTTTCGACTTATTTTTTCATGCAGAATCACCCCCGTTTCGTTTGTAACACCGCTTACCGAATACCCTGTATAAAAAGATTTTCAAGACAATTGTATTCACTTTACAACTGTCCTATCCGTGTCTTACTGATGTAAAATAGGTATATTTTCAATTTTCATTAGAGGCTCAGATAAAAAAAGCCGTAAAAAGCAATTATTACTTCGCAATTCGTGCCAACTGCAATTTTCTGAAAATCCGTTTACACGTCACGTAATAAACTAATCCTTCTAAAGAAGTTCTTGAGGAAACTCAAGTCGTTTAGACGACTTTCAAAAAGGTGGTCACTGCATTTTAAAGGGTGTTCCGAGATTTACGTGTTAACGTATGCATTTTCTTACAACATAATTTATTCGAAGTTTACGTATTTCTTTGTTTTTCACGAACTTTTCGTATACAATTCCTTGTAATTCCTATCTCGGATACCATAACTCCAGTATCTTCCACAGGTAGATCATTAATAAATTCCGTGCTAACAAATGTGTGCGCAAATAATCCTTCTAGAACTAATGGGCTTATTTCCAATGAAGATGTACATGAGTAAAAGCAAATGGTAGTTGCAAAAGACAGGAAGGTTTTACTGCAAAGAGGATGTGACAAAATTTCTCATTCGACATCTTTGATTTTTTGATGAATCATTGAACAGGTCGTACGTTACCGTGCAACAGAAAAATTCCTGTTAACCTAACAGCGCTGGTTAAAGTAACCAGTCCCAGATTATTTATTTTAGAATTCTTGAATTTATAAAAACTCTGTCGTAGGTCATCGTTGGATAAATTTCTTAAATCATACATATAATGTAATAAAAAGAGTAAACAGTTTTTATAAACCAATACATGCCAATAACTTGATGTGCTCGGTAGGTTCAGTGTTAACAACTGCAGTAACAATATTTTCTGAAAATCAACCGAATGAAGTTATAGTTCTTGCTTTGAATTCATCGCGTTGGAATACTTCCACTTCATTTGCATATTTTTCGCATGCAATTCAATACTTGCGCTCGTACAATTCCTCATCTCTAATTAAACAGGCGTATTGAATATGATTCATCTTCCGCGATTCATTGCTTCCCTTAATTCGGGTTGAATCATTTCTGCGCTTTCTTTTGCGAACAGAGAACACTTTCCTCGCAAATGCATTTTACTGGATGTTGAACTCTCCACTTAAAATTTATCAAGAAAAGAACTTTGCACAAATGTCGGCTGTGGAAGGACATCTAAAGCGGATACTATGTCAATAGTACACGAAACTTGCAGTCAATTTGTTGACTGCAACAAGAACTAATCCTGATGACGGAGTCGTAACTTTTTCTGGTCTACTGTATTTCACAGGTTTTGCTGAGCGTTAATACCTCATTATCTGATACACCCTTGTCCGGGAGGAGATTGCATTATGTTTGAGATACTTTGTGCCGGCTATTCTCGACACGGCGCACCGTAAATACCGCGTTTTCCCGTTTTCACGGAAAGATCGCGGTGTTTACGGTTCAACTAACAGAGTCTCTGTTTTTTCGCCGGTCCCTAGATCGCCGAGAACGTTTAATTGCATTTTGCTGAATTTTTACTCTTTTGCGAGAGGTAGCGTGCAGGCGGTTTCTTTTTGCGACCAGTGTAAACAAAGCGAAAGAGAGAAAATAGAGGAACGCGAGTTCGAGGTAAAATAAGAGAGAACTGAACACGGAATAAAGTTAAAATTAATCTTAACATCGGTGCGAGCGGGTGTATTTTGTATTTTATTTATCCGTCGGTTCGTTGCTGGCACTAGGCAGCGGGGAAACAAATTTGCAACAATGGAGCCGTGATTTGGGGCGTGGGGAACGCCGAAAATTAGTGTTTTCGAAACGATCATTCTAGTATTACGCGTCCGATTGGCAGGAACTTGAGCCGGCGTACGGAAGCTTTCCCGATAATTGAAAAGCGCGCGTTGCAAGCCAGAGCAAAATGCTCGTCGGCATTTTTTCGTAGTAATAAACAAGAGGCTAGAGAAACGCGATACGGAATTGCCTTAACCTTTTCATTGCTGCGAACGAGAGAACACAAAAGATCGTACTGGGTCAACGACTTCGGTAATGCGTGCGCCCACGGTTACGGTTAAATGGAACGGCTAGCATTTTTTCATCGATTACTTCCGGCACATTCTTCAGCCCCTCAAAAAAAGTGACATCGTGGCCGAGCCCGTATAACTCCACGTTAACCAGCACCGACCGCCGTCAAAAATAAGAGAGCCAGTTTTACGGAAAATAAAAGCCTTCGTACATATTCGTGAAATCGGTCAGGGAAACGTCAGCGCCCGGGGAATATAGAGAGACTTTCATCGCGAAATTTTATTCACGTTCGGAAAACAACGGATGAAAAGGATTGCCCTGGCAATTGTTCGAGTTCCGTTCTCGTTGCGCGTAAATCTGTTTCTAATTACATCGTAGATTTTACAAACTTTGAATTAGAAAAACTTGTTTGCTTACTCACCATGCTCGGGATTAAAGGATTCGTGGGAATATTTTTACTTGAACTTTTTCTCATCCTGTGAACAGTTTTAAACATTCGTTGGTCTAGTTTTGTTATACAGTTTGGGGAAAAATTAAGTGGACACACTTTAAAAATTAAAAACTAATTTAAAATAGAACCAAACGACTTGAGTTTTCTTGAAATGTTGGAAAGATTAGTTAGTAATTATTGCGAAAGCGCCACTATACTCCGATTTTTATGAAATTTAAATGTGTTATAGATTTCGATATTTTTAACAACTTTTTCCTTTTCCAATATAGGGGGGTCGCTTTTGGTTTTCGAAATATTCGTAAAAAACTCTGTGGCAACGTAAGACTGTTCCGGTGCGACGTCTGTTTACTTTTTTTTGTAAACAAGTTGTGGGTATGAGAGGAAAAACAGGGTTTCACTCTATATAGGGTGAGTTTTCAATTTTGAAAGGCTACTCCTGAATTTTCGTATGCGTGGTCGAGCCGGCCTAACGGCTGGACCTTTCCGCCCCCTCCGCGACCTAACCACAACTCATTCTATTCGCATAATCTTTGCATTGTAGCTGCCATCCAGAATTTGATCTAGTAATGGAAAAATCATGTGAATACAATGAGTTGTGGTTAGGTCGTGGAGGGGGCGAAGAGGGCCGGCCGTCAGGAAAATCCAAGAGAGAAAATTCAATACAGTATTAGCAATAGTCTTTTGCGAATATCTCGAAAACTAAAAGCGACTCCCCTATATTGGAAAAGTAAAAACTTGTTCAAAATGTGTTGCTGCATAACATATTTAAATTTCATCAAATTCGGAGTATAGTGAGCTTTTCGCAATAATTACCGATTAGTTTAGTAGGTAATGTAAGAGAAAAGAATTTTTTTGAAATTGTTATTGCTCGGAATGTGAAAGTAAGAAGTGAATGTCACGATTTTTAGCTTTTTTATCCGTGTCTATAATGAAAATTTAAAATAAGCCATGTGTAGATCTATGTAAGTTATAAGAAAGTGACAAGCATTCAAAAATGTAAGATTGAATTTTGGACTTACGGGTGATCTAAATCGTAATTCTCACAGTTATTGCAATTTTTAATGTTTAATGCAACCTTGTGCATGAAAATATTCGAACGCTCACAATTCTAATATTCAACTCATGAAATGTGTATGTTCACTTACAGCATTTGATGTAACATCCCACATACACCAAGGAATGGGTCTCAAGACTTCATAAACAATGTTAGAAAATGATTTAACAATATATACCATTTTTGCAATACATATATTGCAAACACGTGACAGACGTGGTTAACAAAAGTATTCGAACGAAACATTTAGTAGTTATTCAAATTGAATAATTTAAAGTTGTAATAGGAAGATGGACCACCGTTTGCTTTTATGACGGTCCTAAATCTGTTTTCCATTGAGTGAACATACTTACTCAGAAGTAACTGTTGAATCTATCGATTGCCCTATTTCAATAATATTCCGTCTCAACGCTTCTTTCGAAGTAATAACTGTATTTCTTAATTTTCCTCCTACTTGGTCCTAAAAATGTTTAATGGGATTTAAATCAGGACTTTGCGGTGGATGTGGCAAAACGTGTGGATACAGTACACATTCCTTGAATATTTTCGCGGTATGCTTCGGATCATTGTCCAATCGAAATCAGTAATTACTTGGTAAATTCAATTTTGATACACTGTCTTTTAAGTTTTCCAGCAAAGTTTTTAAGTATTATACATTGTTTTGCCCATTATTCCATCAATGAACACAAGGCTTCCCACTCCACCAGATGCCATGCAGCCCTAAACTAATACAGGTCCACCATTATGTTTAATAGTCGACCGTAGATTTCGCGGTTCCAATTCTGGGTTCTGTTTCATCCACACAGGTCCATGTCCGTCGCTACCAAAAACGTTAAATTTACTCTCATCACAGAATAATACTGTGTCCCAAAACGAATTACATTTATAAATAAATTTTTCGGCGAATTGTAAATTCATAATTTTATTTTTCTTACTAATAAATGATTTTCTTTTTGGAACTCGTGCATGTAAACCACGAAATCTACGCCCGACTATTAAACATAATGGTGGATCTGTATTAGTAATGGGTTGCATGGCATCTGATGGAGTGGGAAACCTTGTGTTCATTGATGGAATAATTGACAAAACAAAGTACTTGAAAACTTAAAAGACAGGGTATCAAAATTGAATTTATAATTTGCTTATTGTTAGATCTAGAAACGGCGTATTTTAAATTTTCGTTACACCACGGATAAAAAAATTACGAATTGTGACCATCACTGTTAATTCGTCATTTCAATAAATGAGAATTTTTAATTAATTTTGTATACACATGACCCAGAAAACTAATTCTTCTAACATCTAAAAATAACTCAAGTCTATAAGTCGAAATTTGAAAAACTTATTATTTCTTTACAGGGTGCTCATTTAATTTTGCTCTCGACTGTGCATACTATTGCACCCGTTACTCTTTAAGTTTTCCTACAAAATATTCTTAAAATTGACTTCCTTGGTTCACCTGTGTTTATTGGCAAATATTAAATAGTACAATGTGATTATATTTAACTAATATATTTTTCAGACGCTTTTCTCCCCTTGAAAAAGATCCACACATGGATTGAAACGTTGGGAATTTAAATTAAAGGCAAATTTGTTGAACATTTTAAATAGATCGAACCTTGCGCCGATATCAAATTATTTAGATGTTACTCTTTAAACAATAACTTTTTAAAAATTGTACCAGATCTAAAAAAATGTAATGCATAGACTACGGATTTTTATGAAAATAAAAATAATCTGATTCTATTGTAAGAGACACAATCTAGTTCGATATTTGACTCTCACTTTAATCATTTGAACAAGTTGAAAATAATACACCGGTGTTCTTAAGTCATGTAACTTGTTCAACTATTTTAAAATGCACCTACTCATTTTTGTTGTAAATATATAAAATTCGGAGTCTAATAGTAAATGTAATAAAACAAATCTAGAAGACGATTCTAACGAAACACGATTTCAACAAAATTTAGTTTCTTAAAAAACTTTGTTATTGGTCATTAATAATTAAATTCTTCTAGCGTCTCAAACAATTCAGTCTTACAGTTCCATTTGAAAAAAAAATTATTCTTTGTAAACTATGTCTAAATATTAATGGCAGCAGCTGTATAGAAATATAAAGGGATATTAGTGAAACTTACGAGTATTAATAATTCATTTATTTTTATCTTATCCTAAGTTGTCTTGTAATCGATACAAAGAACTGCTCTGTCTTTTCTATTTTTACCGAATGATATCTGTAGATGAGAATTTGCATACAGTTCTGCACTGTATCTATTATTTTACTGCAGATATTTATGAAAACTCCTGTTTTCATAGATTATTTTGAAATTTATGGTCACAATTGTTTCGATAATTACAGGACTTTTTATAATAAAAACAAAGTAGATGCATTTAATAAGTTTTTATAAGCGCTTTGTGTACTTTCAAAGGTCCATAATCTCATAATACGAAACGATTGAAGGCACGTTGCAAACAGGTTCGAGATAACATTAAGTTAGCCTCTGTCAAAGCCAAATTAATTGGCTGCGCAATCTTAAGTTTCAAATTAGTTAGTTTTAACCCTGCTGAGGGTATTAGATTTACAATGAATAGAAAATTTTTAATCAATTTTTTATCAATTGCGAGTCTGTCATATACTATACAGTACAAAGTGGACTTAGTTAGATACGTAAAACAAATTTAGCAAAGATAGACTTTCTCGCAGATTAAACAGAGATCTACAACTTTAAGTCATAATTTAGTGCTCCCTTAATTTTGCACGCGTACTTTCTTAGAGATTTTGATATTCACGGGTTGGCAATACAAGTCCCCACTATGTTGCGTTTCCCGTCTATACAGGGTGTTCGCGATGATTTGTACCAGCGTTTCTTTCGTATAACGGTAAACATTAGAAAAAAATTTAAGAGGAGGAAGTTGCAGTATATTTTACTAGCAATAAGATAGCTATCTCAAATTTTTGGTGTTTTTAATATTTTTCTAGAAACAAAGGTGACCTTCATTATCTTAAATGGAATGCTACATATTTTTTTACATCATATGAAAGCGGGTATTAAGACTAGTTCAATCATGTAGTATACTATAGTCTTCAGGTTTGTACAAAGACAAAAATAAAAGAAATAAATTTAACATTTGAATGTGATTTCCATTAGCAAGAATGCATTTCTGAGTTCTGCTGACCACACTGCTGGTATTATAGTTTCTACCAATATTGCACTAGAAATATTACATTTATTCCTTTTATTTCTGTCCTTGTATGATTCTGAAGACCATAGTATGCTACATGGTTGAACTCGTCTTAATATCCGCTTACATATGATGTAAAAAACCGTGTAGCATTCCATTTAAAAAAAAATTGGTGTGTGCTTAGGCCACAAGGCTGAAGTGACACTTCTTTCTTTATTTTTTTTTCGAATTTTTATTAACACTTTATGACATTTAATTTTCTATCGATTACCATCGAGTAATGCTTCCAACTTTTTATTTTGGAACTCATTTGGTGCCCAACAGCGATTCTTGTCTTTCATATCGAAATCACTTCAAATCGTTGAAACCAATCTCTACAACTTCTTTCGGATAATGCATTGTCATCATAAACTTCTTCAAGCGAATGATGACTTTCAGGTATACTTTTTTTTTAAAATCAAATAATGCTGCAACACTTCCCGCGAATGCTGTTTTGTCGGCACGAAATTCGACATTTTTATATATTGAAAATACTTGTTGTTTACGGTACACTCAGGTGTCGTTATAGTAACCCACCGACAGCGGAACCTGGGTCTGTTTGACCCAGAATATAATAATCAACATTTAAAATCATTTTCTGGTGATTAAATTAAAGGGGTAGCTGTTGCATTAGAAAGAAAAGGAAGACTAACGTGTCTACAAGAAATACCTTCCAAAAAAAGGTTTCAAAAAATTGGTAAGTAAAGCAGTGAATATCATAAACATTTTCAATTATATAATTGTATGAACGGTCCACACCAAGCTTAATAAATTAATTTTAATTGTGGTGGGGTGGAGTAGATTCAATTGGATTGGGGTTGATGGACTAACCAGTATGATAAATTTTGTCTTTCCCATCTTAGTTTCATTAATTAAATTCTTTTGGTTTTGTGGAAGATTTCTAGGATTATGATCAGGCAATCAACATGTTAAAGCTTGTCTGTAGTACTATGACATACATACCACACCATCTTAAATCACATTCAAGCACCATTACTAAACGGTAGAAACATATTCAAGTACATAACGTACCTAACATACACGATTACTTTTATTGTCTGTAAAATTCCGGATTTTCATCAAAATTTTTACGATGTTCTATATTCAATACTACTGCAACTAAAATACATTCACCGTTCACTTACAAGCCGTTCTTATGCATACGTCCCGTAAGTCGGAGAACATAACAGACCGATGCGATCTGCAGTTCTTCAAATGACAGTCACATCGATTGCTGTATTTAAACGTGCACCCTGGTTGTATTTCGTGCACAGTTTCCATTCAGGACCGTGATCTCCTCAGGACATAGACGAATGCTCAGCGGGCGATGCCGGTTTTTTTTCTTCTCTGTTTTTTATCCGGTATCTGCGAACGATCAAATCCTCGAATTTCTACGTTATCAGAGTACCTCGAGAGTTGCTCAGCGGCTGGGGGGTGGGACTGAACCACTACCATAAAGTCGGATGCTTGTCAATAGAGAAGTTGATTCAATCATTGGAATAATATTTCTATCGATCTCGCGTGCACTCACCGACAATTATGAACATTCGGTCGAAGGAACACAGAAAATGTACTTTAGACAACGAACAATGTTGGGGAAATTTTCGAAATTTGGGTTCGATTCTGCACCGCCAGTCGAAAAGATAGCACACGTGTGCTATCTTTCATTTCTCAGTGACTATGCAGTTTTGTGGGGGTAAAAAATATGGCGGCGAGATCACGAGCTCAAATATGCGGACCACTTGATATGAGATCATTAACTAAGATCTGCAGATTTTTTAGCTTAAAATATTTGTTAAAATAGTATTGTTACAATTTTTATTTCAATAGAAATAATGGCCACCAGCTTCAATGATCTTTTCCCACTTTTTGGGCAAGAGTTGGACTTTGCGGCGGATAAACGCAGATTCCTTGGAAGCACAATATGATCTCTACAGCCACTTTTGCAGATTGTTGCCTAGCGTTATCATGCTGAGTTTCGATCGTTTTAACGCTATTAAAGTCGTTAATCAATTAATTCTGCATTAAGCTTCATTAATTGATGACTGTATCGTTGGACGTTGATTATTTCGTCAGATTTGAGTAGTTCATAACAGACTTGGGCATTATCGAAATAGATTATTTGAAAAATAATCGTTATTATCTTATTTGGTTACATGCTGTTTGAAATAATCATATGTTAGCTTATTGGAACAGTCAAACAATTTATATGAAATTATTTCATTATTTGAATTTTAAATGAAACTGAGCTTTAATCATTAAATTACAAAAATCAGTATATCTAAATTGAATAATTAATTTAGTTACTAAGATCTCCTTGAAGAGAATTTATATATTGTTTTATTTAAACAATGTAATTGAAATAATAAAATATTCAAATAAGATATTATCTGAAAATAAATTATTTGATTTAAACGCCAAATGAAAATAGATTTGTTATGTTATTTATAAAATAGAAATAATGAAATATTTAAAAGAACTGATTATTTCAAATGATTATTTATTATCACAGTTAAGCCGGGATTCATATAGCGAAAAATTAAATTAACATAATTAGCATCGAGAGCGCGCGCGCATCTCGCGCCATTTATGTGTGAAATTTTATTTAAGCCTGAGATGTGGAAGTAATGCATAACAGAGTTTATAATTAATACGAGCAATATAGCGTTTGCCCGATTGTTCCCCGTGCGCTTATAACCAGCGCGTACGGTTTTCAGTATTTTTACCAGTGTGCGCACGCGTTCGAGCTCAATAATCGCGGTTTCCAAAGACAGGTCCCACGGATCGCCAGGATCGTCGGTCGTGATTTAATATGCTGTAAAACCAAAATCAATATTCACTTGAAATTACACGTTCGGATTACACAGTTCGGCCGCGGAATAATATTGAAACATACTCGGAAGAGTTACGCAGACAATGCTCATGGAATCGCACGTCCGGAATCGATAAAGTACACCTTGCGCTAATTTACATGAGCAGGTCTCTACATTTTTGTTTCTCTGTTTCGCGCGCGCGCGGCTCGCCCGCGGTTTAAACGGGGTCAGTAATTTCCATATTATACGTTTCATTCCTCCGCGGTATCTATTACCGGGACAGACAGATTGATTTTTTTCTTTCAATCGGGGATAACGACGTCGTGGGACCGCGGCACGACGTTAATTGTTTTCGCTCCCCTACGTCGACAGCTACTAGTTTAATGTTAAAAGATATCTGATGCCAACGCTGTCACCGTCGCCGTGAATTCTGTCTGTTCTTTTTTTTTCTCCTATGAATAACGAATTTTCAATTTGTGCGCGCAGGGAATGGAATTGCTGAACTTAGACGGCGGCCGAATATTTTACACGATAATAAAAGCATGAATAGCACAGTGGAGAGGGGGGGGGGGGAGTGCAGGTTTCCCGGGGAAAGTGAAATTGGAAGAAGATGTCGCAGGGTACCCCAATCGATAACCGGGGCTACCCGTTCTTAATCCCGACGCATTAATCTTCGTGGAACAGCTTGAATCGACTAGGTGAACCGGGTTATTAAAATACAGTAACTTTTTGCCCGTGTCGGGTCACCGAGCGAAATTGCTGCACAGATAAGCCGTGACCAATCGATGGTCGAAACTGACGATGTGCTTTAATATTTGCAAATCTGCGGAATGATTATCGTGTCGCCGCGACGCGCCGCACGCCTCGTGCATCGTTGGTTGCGAACAAAGCGTAACGCGCAACATGAAAACGGTCCTTCCGTCGTATTTGATTTGCTGGCATTATGCGGGCCAGTTGCGTATCGTCTACTCTCTATGTATGTACATATTTTAACCTGCACTCATACGCCGACGAAACGGAAAATTATGAACGAGCAATCCTTCGCTTCCTCGTAATGACGGATACCAGGAAAACCATAAAGCGAGCACGTTCGACGGATACACGCTATTCTACAACCGCTGTCGGAACCTGCGAACTTGTACGTACACTATATAGTGATGGGACCGATACGTGTTAATTTTCTGACGGTAAATACTGGGTTTCAAACCGGTATCGGTAATTTCGTTAACTGAATGCGATAATATTTTCTTTCTTTCGGTTTGATTTCGGTACAGTATTGAATTGGTATTGAATAAAGAAGAATCTGTATCGATAATTGATACCAAGAACATGAAATTACGATATGTATCGACACTATCTACCAAGTATTACTACCGATAGTATTGGTATCAGCCCCATCATTAAATACAAGACGCTAGGAGGTGAATCTACCTGAAAAAATAAGTAAAAAGAAAAGAATAATGTTTTCTCGGTTAAGGGGGCTTCTCGTGTAACGACAGTGAAAACAAGTTATTTGCAAGAATATTTTTGTAATAATAATTGTATATGTGGCACTAAGGCTATCTTTATGTAAACAGATAGTCTTGAAGTGCAAGTGTTTTTTTTCGTTCATCTTCTTATTATTTTTTTGTACAATATACATGTCCTGTTAACAGCTTCTTAAAGTTAGATACCTTCTGCTTGGATTGAACCTATTTTCAATGAAGGATATAAGAAGTTGGAAAAGGTTTAGGGTTGAAAAGAACAGTTTCCTTTTTCTTCGCCGCTTAGTTAAATTTATATAGTTTAAGAAAATATTATCAATTGTAGGATCAATCCCTAAATAAGTATATAAAGAAATGAAGGAGCTCCGTTCGAAATTGATTACTTTATTGGTTTTCCAGTTATTGTGCACGCAGTTTAAAAAACATTGCTTCGCGAAATATGCGTATATATTATAATGTACAATACATAAGATGAAGAATTGAATTACCAAAATGGCCTTGTCCCATATACAGGGTGGTCCTTTTAAGTAATGCCACCTAAATATCTCTTCAGCTTATTGTGATGAAAAAAATATTTTTTACGTAATGTGCATGGTGCTAAAGGACCAATATCTGGCAAGAATATTTTTACCCAAGGACATTTTTTTCGGAGTTATCAAGGTCATCGGAGTTTTTTGACGAATAACTACATTTTTTTATTACTGCATCGTGTGGTTGATCGAAAAATATATATTTAGATATATGTAATAACATGTTCTTGAAATGACCTTTATATTCGAAAAATAAAGTGTAATATTTTTGGCCAAGACTCTTGAACCTGCGAATGCGAAGAAAATATTTTTTATCACACAAAAATATCGATCATCATATTGTTAGGGCAGCGCTCACTTTCTCATAAGGTATAATCTTCAGAGATGTTCGAAATGGTGTCCTTCTATGGTGATACATTTCCTGTAGCGTCCAATGACCGACTGTGCAGATGTTTCAGTTGTTTCGGAATTAATATCAGCACAACCGCTAATTATTCGGTTATTCACGTCTTCTGGTGTGGTTGGGCATTCATGATAAACTATTTGATTCTAGTCCTAGTTCATTTCAAACAGTATGTCGATTCACTGATAAATTGAAACTGCTGGATCAGGATTTCAAACCGTTAGGTATCATCAGTATTACGATAGTAAACATGTTTAATTACATTCACGCTCTTGATTGTCCAGTCTTTGTCAAAGCCAGCGATATCGATAGACATCAGTTTCACGTAAAACTTTAATTTTCGAAGTGCAAGGTCGTTTCAAGGACATGTTATTATACATATCTAAATGTATTTTTCGATCAGCTACATGATGCAGTAATGAAAAACTCCGTAATAACTCCGAAAAGAATGACCTTGGGTAAAAAATATTCTTGCTAGATATTGGTCCTTTGATACTATGTACATTACGTAACAAAAATTTTTTGCATCACAATAAGTTGAAGAGATATTTAGGTGGCCTTACTTAAAAGGACCACCCTGTATACAATAGTTATTCTAAAAAGAAATTCTTAAAAATCACTTGTTTTCACTGCCGTTACACGAGATGCCGAAAATTCGAGTTTGAAAATTCAGCGAACACGCGTGCTATTAGATTAGAATCGCAATAGTAATAAATCTAACATTCGACCTGTCTAGAATACTAAAAAACAAACATATGTAATAATCAATCATGAAAAAGTAATATCTTTTTAAAAATATTTTAAAAATTCCTGACATATGACTCTTCTAACAAAAACTTTTAGACGCTTTCAAAGAATGGTCACATTCGCATTCAACAACGTACTTCTAATCGAAACCCAAATGTTAGTATGATCGTTCAATGCTTTCAACGAAATATTTTCTATTGTTGCTGATTGAATTTATGGCTTAGTTGCCAAAATATTGCGGTGTTCCGTATAAGGTGCAGTTACCTTATATCGCAGTCTTAGAGAATCATATTAATAGATTTCGGATAAGTAGTATGTTACAGTTGAATATTGAACCTTCTTAACATTGAAGTTCTCAAAAACTGGATGTTGGAGAATAACAACATTCGCGTTCGTACTGCTCACACCGAAGTGTAAAGAATCTCCTAGTGGTTGTTGATATGCAAAATTGGTGTTTGATAATGGCATTTAATGAACCTGATGGTTGAGATAGTGGATTTTTAGTACGGTATCACACAGTGTAATGTTAATCATGGGTCAGTGATGCACGGACAAAGTCCGCACAGTGTGTTGCGGTAGATTGGCCGTCGGAACTGGCAATAGGCATTTAGAAGCATACGAAACGCGGTGTACCACGGTTACTAATTAATTTCGGGCGGTAAGCTGGCGATTAACTCAGCGGTAATATGATCTCGTAGGTTGCACGCCGCGAACACCTACGGATTGACAAATATGCGCAATCAGGTGAACGTGACGGGGGTCCGAGTTAGGCGAAAAGTTAAGCGGCAGTATGCTGCCCTCTCGGCTGGACCCAAAGCTAAGCGATAATAGATTATCATACCAGAGGTTCGACGACAGCTTCTCGCTGTCCTTCTCCATTTCGGTAAAAATTTCAATGGTTTCATCGCGGCGAGGCGGTCCAAACTCTATTACCGTCTACTAATTCAGGAACCCTCTTATTCAGGATGGAAATACGAACACGTGATTAATACAATTGATGGTCGAATCAAGAGCTCGTGTTAATAGTTTCAAACAAGCACAAATACGATGCTTTCAATTAGACTGTGGAATTTTTTGCATTTTCTGCATATGGAAATCACAGCATGGATTCACTTCAGGTTTAACCTATTATACAGTACATATTTAAACCGTGTGTTGAGAACATTTTACTTCTGGCTACTTTCTTTAAACATCTCCATAGAATGCTAAAATGTAGATAGTTAAAGTTACATAAAACGACAATCGGAACATTTCAATTTTATGACATCAACCAAATATTTCAATTCATAAATTCAATACCAAATGTAACTTTAACATTTCACTTATTCTGCTTCTTTAGAACATAACAATTGCACATATTATTCTTTGTAATTAGCGTCGTTTCCCGGCATTATGTATGCTTGCATACTATAATACATTCTTAAAGTATATTTGCTATAGACGGCATTATATATACTATATACTTTCTTAAAAACAATACAAAGATTCATCGATTGATGACAAAAAATGGAAATTTTATTTAAAAAAATAGCGTAATCTTAATTTGTTACAGAATAAAAAATCGTTTGCTAATTTCTCCAATCGCTATTTGTTGTTATATGATTACTGACAAGCTTTTGTTTGCAGAGATTTCTTATTAGATTGTCAGACATGTGTGAAAAATCATAACGATCATTGAAAGCATATGGATTTGAAAAACAAAAGTTAAATAACGGACGGGTATTTTAAATATTTTTAAATATATTTTCTATACATTATATACTGCGTACATCTGATGATTTAGGGTCTTTTGATGATCCTCTGTGTCCAGTCGACATCTTAATAACAATTTCAACTATTTTTTCCATTTCGGACAACCTTGAGCCGCTAAAATTTACGTGACTGTGAGCTTTGATATACCACCAATTAATATACCAAAAATCGCGGAGGTACTTTTCGTACTTTTTTAAAACTCGAATCAAGGTTGGTAAACATTTAACATAAGAAATGGCATAAATTGTTGATATTACAAACAAATTCTGCAGCTTGGATGGCCTTATAATGTTAAACGTAACTTGTAAAAATCAAATTAATCAGAGAAATCTTTGATAATTGCTACGTGGTTAAATGAATGCACTAAAAATCGGAAAAAATTTTCAAGCACCATTTCTGACAAGAAATTTGAAAATTTAGTAAAAATTATGAGTAGTATTAAAATCTAAGTCTGATTATTAGTATTTTACAATACCACAACCTATGAATTTTAGAAGTCCCTTTTTCTATTTTTGTTCTATGCTCGTCACACTGTGCGATCGTAGCTACTCACCTTGTCCCTAACGAGCCATACTTGCTTGGAGGTTGCGGTACATCCAGAATTTTGAAGCTCGTGCATATACGTCGCGTATGATTTACCGTAGATTAATGAGTAATTCATAGATCTCAATATAGCTGGTTGTATTCTATCCGCATTAGGTCGTTGCCATTCGGGAGCAGAGACTAATCGTCATTGATTACGTCGTCGGGAGATGTTGTCAACCCGATCGCTTCGAGACTATGCGATTTTGTATAATTTCGTTGACGTATGCCCCCCCCCCCCCCTCTTTACCTAATCGTTCTTGATTTTCCGCGACTAAACAGATGCAGACTGCCAAAAAGTTTGTTTAGTAATGATTAATGTTCTCCGTTGAGCGCTTCGCGTGATTACCTTTCAATATTCATTGGATAAGTGCTTCTCGAGCTTGAATATCGATAGTTGAATTATCATATTTAGCGTTTAATACTTATTAGTGATTGCACGGTTCGATTAACAATATATTAGTGTGACCTTTTGATTTGTAATGGGTAGAATGTTTATTTTTATAATCTTGAGTCTTGTTAAAAGCGAATTAGCTATTGGTTTTTTGTAGGTTTTAAATGATACGCAAATCAATAACGTATCAATGTTGCAAGAACTTTTATGTAGGAGGAAATTCTATCGATTTCATTGATTCTATGTGGGAAGGACGCAAATGAATTCGCAAATCAGGTTCTTAGTTGCTCTTGTGTTTTGCACCGCGTACCTTCTCTAACATCTTGTCAGATACCGGATAACCTTCGATATTAAAGTACAGTTTGCTTTTGATACGCGCGATTTTGTACATTTGAGTTATCCTGTAATAAAATTATACAATCTGTCGTACGGTCATTTAATTGAAACTGAATGGTTAATATAAATTTGAAAATAAAATATTTCATTCTGCGACGTTCTTCATTTTGAAAAGCTGATATGCTGATGTCCAATGTCGGAACTCGTCGGCTCCATTATTCTACAACTACTTTCGATAATTTTAATTCGAGAATTTTATTTTCTGCTGTCCTTTTATATACAGGGTGTCCCACGTAACACTTTTCACGAATTTTCAAGTACTTGCGATAATCTGACTAAAAAATATTTTAAGCAAAAGTTGATCAGTTTTCGATTGGCTCTGCAGTGCAATAAAAAAGAGATCGAAAATTTTTTTTCAAGAATAATTGTCAAGGTTACCTTAATTTTTTCAAATGGGACTTTATATTTTTGACTTAATAGTATTATAGTCCATATCAAGACGAATTCAAAGACCTAGTTTACCATGGCCTTCGTATGACCTTGAAGGCAAAGAAATGAAAATTTCAACAAAAAATGACAATCTACTCGAATGGGTGATAATAACTTGCGTTTATTTTTATCGTCAAATGACATTCAATTCAGGAACCTTGAGTAAATGAACGCAAACGTTATCGTGAAAAATTCATATCAAATGTTCGAAATTAAATCCATGTTGTTGTAGACACAATTCTGCTCTACGTAGTAAGTTGCTCTTACGATACTGTCGTAGCGAACTTCTTCGCATGCTTTCGCTGTATTATTATATTAACCATTAGCTATCTAATTTAAGTAATAAGTATACTGTGAATTTGATGCATTTATGCTCAGAATAGATGCATGTAATACAAAATTATGAAGGTATTTCATTACAGGAATTCAATTTATTTTGCGTGAAGTTTCGCGGTCTAGTAACAAGATTTTATCCTGCCTTAGTGTTCTCCAACTATCTTCGACTTCTGTAAAATCATTATTGTGGTTGTTCGGAAAGTATTTTCGTTTTCTGAGGGGAAAATAAAACACGTTATTTCACTATTTAGAAAAATTTGTATTCCGTGATGTAGTGATCATTTTGTCCGATGATCATTTGTCATTATTTTGACAACTTGGAGATCCCACGCTCGTAGAATTTCTGTTTTGTATTAGCAAAAAATTGAGTTATATGACTTTTGACGCCTTTATTTGGAATGAAATTTACATCTCTTAAAGAGTGTTGAAGAGCGAAATAAATGGTAATCCGATGGTATATCCTCTCCGTAAAAAGCACACAACTTTTTCCTTGCTTGCACTGCATTTTCACCCTTGGGGTAATAAAGAAACAAAATGTGAAGGAAATGGTCACTTTGAGGAAATGATTGAAAGATTATAAACCACCATGAGGCACGAAATGACGATATGGTGTCGGTATATCATCCCCAACTTATTAAAATTGTTAAAGGAGGGAAGAAATGTTTATTTCATGCCAGCTTATGTTTAATGTGGAAATTTTTTATTTTGTATAAAGAACCGGAGTCTAGTAAAAACAAAGGGAAGAAATGCCATCTCGTCACGACAAACGAAATTACTTTCCAAACAACCAATTGAAACATTCGTAAATACTATAAATGAGAGGCTACGATTTTGAACATAGGGACAATGTGTTACTCAAGAGACATCCGCGAACTATTTATTAGCGAATTAAGTATCCGTGTTCTTAATATACGTATGTACGTGTAATTATGCATTCTATTCTCCATGTACACGGATATAGAGATCCGTGTATTTTTGTAATGCGTTCTTGTTTTTCGATCGGATTCTTTTCGACAGTTATTGTTAGAAGCGAGACGCAAGCGAGACAGCAATACATTCTTGCTCAAGTGTTCGATATTATATCACCGTGTATTGACACTTTATCTACGGGAAACCTATTAGTAGACTTTTGAATAATTGTGCCGTACTAGGAAGAAACTTAAAAATCCATTTTCACATAATAATACCGAATGAAATTATTAGATTACGTTACTGAGGGTAACTCGTTGGTTTATGATTGGAGTTGCTATTGCTGTTGCAGAGTCAATTAAAAGGTTCTTTACCTTGGACGAAAAACCTCAAATAATTATGAAATAATCGCCGGTAGATAATATGTTAAAATACACGTATAATATAAGCACATGAGTATTCGTAAAATTAAGATTTGTTCGTTACGCATGTATTTACATTCACGTGAAACAGGGACTTCTACTATAAATACTCTGTTATAATAACTCTGTTTTATATCGATGAGAGTCTAACGCTTTTTTTGTTCAAGAGAAAAAACTGAATGATCTGTTAAAATCAGATCGAGATATTCGAATTCTCGCAACACGGCGCGGCGTACCGTTGTTAGCATTAGGTTTACGGGACGCGTCAAAGTGACGCGTTCTAATATTTTTAATTTACGATCATCGAGATTGTAAAGATGCATTCATGTGGAATCGTTCAATAAATTTATTTCTCTGAGTGTGTATTATAAACGAAAGAGCTCAACATTTGGATGGACAAATTCTCGTTATTCTTGTAAAGTAATGTAAAATATTCACTTTTAGTGCTCCGTGAACCTAGTGTTAAAAAGCTAAAGTACTCAAACCGTTTTCACTATGAAAAATCGACGAAGTGCATACCTACGTTTCGCCGAAGTGGATTGGAATATCCGTCGAACTCCGAGGGTAGGATCGGTGGCTAAGATCGCCGTCGGATCACGTAGTAATTATCGGCGAGATCCGTGCGGCTAGTGTAACCAGAACCGCTCGAACCGATCTCATTAACGCGTTCCTAATATCATTTTAATTATTCGTTGCCTATCTCTTTTCTGTGGCCCGTACGGTCGAATGATGTACTAGTTTTGATCAATACCCGTACCAGGTGAGAATATGAGAGAGTTAAGTACAGCACGCGGTGGATAACTCAATTAAGCTAGCTGGCCGAGCTCATAGAACGTTGACATTTCGAACAATGTCGATCTTGTGTGATTCCAGTGCGAGAGCGTATGTGTTGGCAGAATTCTTGCGCGTTACAAATTCGATTCAAGTGGCTTGGCTCTAACGACGCTGGGTACCGATCAATTGTCGAACGTCGTGGGACCGTCAAGCGTACTTTATCCACGGCCCCGAACCCGAAAACCGCCTTGGAAATACGTTCCCTGAAAAATGGCACGCTGGCAGGTGGACCGTTTGACCTCTTTGCACAGTCTGCCCCTCTTGAGAGGGAGAGAGAGAGAGAGAGAGAGAGAGATTTGAAGTCTCTCTCCGTACAGCCTCAGTATATATACGTATACCCCTATTATTAACACTTGCACCAGGACGCCCGGGTTTAATGAACACTTACCAGTGAATATCGCGTTGAATGTAACGCCCTCACGATTCAGTACCTACGAATAGAGTAAATGAACCGTAGGGGAAGAAAGGTCGCGTTCCGGAGATAGCGGTACGCGCCCTCTCAATTAGACTTAAGGTATGCGCGTATAAACGCGTGCAGATGTGTTTCTCGCCTACCTATGTGCAATACTGTGTACAGTGACTAGCTCGAATTAACGGAGTAACTTTCACAGCGTGCTAAATTATTTGCAATTTATTGCAACAATTGCAAGTAGTATTCTCTGCGGACTTGATTCATTCTTAGAGTTGATCTTGTCACCCATAAGTCCTGATAAATGTTTCGCGATTTTACCATTTTCTCGTTGGCCCTAAACAGTGGTTAACCTTTAGAGGACCAAGATGGCCACTATAATAGCTAGGAACAAACTCGGGAATTTTTCGTAACATCATGGTTGCATACACTGTGTCCCGCATATTGTGGACAACCGATTGGGTAGTACTTGGGCAGTTCATTTGAAGCTACGTTTTCGAGAAAATCGAGTTTAAAGTGGAATTGGTTCGTCAGCCGATTCCTATCTAATGGTACAAATTACTTTCCAACCAGTCAATTGTTCACGGTATGTGGAACACTCTATATATAGTTATACATATGTATCTGTAGTCACTAAGCTGCACTTGTTTGACCTTGAATGACCTTAATAATTGACAATTGTATTCGTCTTGAAACGCTCTATCACAATGTAAATAAAAAACCACATCATTCCAGTTAGAAGAACAGGGACCTTCGTATCACATTTATACCTCCACTTATAAAAAAAGTTCAATACCAAGCAAGTTTGCTTTCATGCTTTTTTCTATCGTTATAAGCAAGCGAGTTATTTAGGTGAACCGTTTTAAATGGTTAAATAAAACTTACTCTGTTTCCGGGGAGTCATCTTATGGTGGTCACGAATATTCTCTAGGTGGGCGTGCTTCCGTCTAGCTAAGCTAAATTTTGAACGGCACTAGATGACTTTTAATAACCTCGGAAGATGGAAGTGGTAAACGTTAGTGAATTCGTCTCAGGATAAGTAACTCGCTTACCTAAACAAAAACATGCCGTTCCATCTAAAAAACAGGGGTTACCTTGAAATCTCGGAAGCACGTCCACCTAGAGAAGATTTGTGACCACCACAAGATCTCTCCCCCTGAAACAGAGTAAGTTTTACTTGAAATTTTTTTACGAGTTGTAGTTTGGTGAACAATTGCACGCGAAACTTCAAATGGGCCACTCTCTATACAATATACATTGTTTGTAAAGAAAATTCAAGTTTTCAATGCAAGTGTCGACATGGTATATTTCGAATTATCCGAGTAATATTTACAGAATACTCGAACAGGTCATTTTCATTTTCATTTCCAATCAAGTATTGGAAGTCGTACACACTATGGACTTGGTTCGGACTGTTTCATTTTAGTCGTTTTATCTTGTTTCTATTAGTTTTACAAAATTGTTCTACTTTTTTTAACATTTTCTTTCAAGAGCTTCTTGTAAAGGCAGATTGTATAGAACATCTGATTTCAAAAGTTGCGGAAAGTAGAATTCGATTTTTCGAAAGGAACTGGAACGAAGGTATTATAATATAATTATAATGGTGTAGCTATTCTATAAACGCTAACTGTAATTAACGACAATTCATGACAACGATGCACATTGTCTGTACATCGTTTAATGCAGATGTACGTCCTGTGCAGAAATAACAAATTAACTAATAGTAATCTGGTTCATTGATGTGGCCATTTCGTCCAATAACGAGAATGTATGCAGCAGGAGGTAGGGCTATTAGACTCTACATACGTAGTACAGGGGTCATTAAACGTCAATCAGACTCGCATTCCTTTGCCTAGCCAACATGTCATGCTTGCATAGCATATACATCATCCGAAGTTGACGTCGACAAGTGTCGATTATATTGACTAATACCGATTCAATCAAACTTTGTCGGTGGTATCAACGCGGTCCTTCAAAGAGAACCTTTTGACATAGTGAACACCTGTAATTCCGTTAAGAATGCAATTAGAAGCAATTTTGTAATCTTTATCTTCAGCAAATGTTAAAATACATTACCATTCTTATAGATAATTTATTGTCGATTACAAGATATCAGTCGAAAATGGAGAGCATAAAAGAGTTGCATTTTATATAGCATTCCTAACAAGATTACATAACTTCCAATTAATTACAATTTAGTAAGACACTTAACCTCGGTATATTTAATATTTCTTCAAAAAATATGACACAACGACCACGTTTCTTTTTAGTATCAAGAATAATTTCTGTTTAATAACGAATACAAGAAGAAACAAACAATAGAAAAGAAAAAGTAATCTTTAATTTAGTCGACTAGCAAATTTGATCTTTGAGCAAAATAAACATTTTCTACCATAATTGCAACAAACTAGAGTGAAGTAGAGGTTTATTATCTTTCTCAATATATTTAATAAGTTCGAAATAATGTAACAGTATTTCAAAATTCTTCTAATTTTTTCACTGTTTAAAATTATAGCTCCTAATTTTTGTCATAAATGCATAAAATTGGCTGTCTAGTTTTTCGAGCCATATAGAGGATGTCTCCGAAATCATGGCACAAGCAGTCAGGTGGTGATTCTACATAAAAAACAAGTCAAGAAGAAGGAATATCAGCCGTTTGTTCGACGCCTCTTTTTCGAAAAAAGACCTTCAACGACCTTGACCGTGACATATGTTATCAAGGTCGCATTCCTGAGTGACCTTCAAAAGGTTTTATCCGTCGCTCGTTTTCTATTAAAATGTTGTTAACAAAAATATATCAATGCTACTATATTGCTATTTACCCGTACATCCATATACAGGGTGTCCCGTAACTGGTGGTACAACCGAGCAGGGGGTGATTCTACATGAAAAACTGAGTCGAAAATATAGAATAAAATTTTTTGATACAAGGAATTTTATTACCAATATGGTAATAAATTTATTACCAATATATATTACCAATTTTATTCTATATTTTCGACTCAGTTTTTCATGTAGAATCATCCCCTGCTCGGTTGTACCACCAGTTTAGCGACACTCTGTATATGTAAGACGTAGGATCTCTTATGAAAAAGGAGGGATACCGCGCCGGGAATCGAACCCAGGACCTCGCGGTTTGTATCTGATCAGCTCCTGCTCATACCCACGGAACACTCCGACTTTCCCAAATCTCCATACGGTATTTGGTGTGGGGGGTCCTGATCCCACATATATGTGATCTTGACTTTGACATATGTTATCAAGGGCACTCTCTGAAATAACCTCCGAATGGTTTTAGCTGTCACTTATTGTTCCTTAAAAAGTTATTAACAAAATAATTTCCATAGATAGAACGTACTTTATCAACACGGCGTACATATCTAAAAAGTAAACACGTGGTTTATACGTGTTATACACAGCGGACTTGTCGAAAAGCTACGACTTCATCGATTTGGACTTGGTTGTGGTTAGGGTTGCGAGGGAGCTAAGAGGGCCGGCCGTGAGACAGGTCCGACCATACATGCAAAAATCCATGCGAAATGCGGAACATTGCAAGCGTAACCGGGCCGGCCTAACGGACTGTACTCTCCGTCCCCTTGCCACACTAACCCCCAGCAACTTCAACTATACCTTCTCTTTGAGACCTTGTATATGGTCCTGTATATTTTAATTATCGTTCGGTGACAGCTTGTCCTAGAATAAAGTGTACCTGTAACCTAAGTGTAACTAAAGTTTTTTTGCGAATATCTCGTAAACTAACCCTTTCGTTACTACGGGCGACTATAGTTACTCTCCATAAAATGTCACCGATATAGTATGAGCAACTATAATCGCTCTCTATAAAATGCCACTGATATGCTACATGCGACTATGGCCGCTAACCATAAAATGCCGCTGATATACCATATTACTAGTGACTACAGTCGCTCTCCATAAAATGCCACTAACATACTATGGGCGACTATAGTCGCTCTGCATAAGATGCCGCCGCATATTGTACATACCACGAGTATATTGTACATCATTTATTTCTCACGGACGAGACACCTCAATAATATGGATCAGCAAGCCAAATGCCGAATCAGTCTCGAGACGCTTGTCCGAATGTTCGCAGCGAATAAAGTTAGTGCTTGCTGAAGGAAGATAATTAAATTTACTTAAAGCAACTCAGGTTGCAGCGAGGCGTAAACGCCGCCGCTGACGATTTTTCTCACGCCCCATGCACACTTTCGGCGCGACGCGGCGGCTCGTTCAGCGGCGGCTCTTTTAGCGAGAATGCCTCGCCGGAGAAACCGCCCGGAGCGAAAGGGCTAAGACCGAGCGACAAGTATATGTATAGGGAAAAGTTGTTCAGAATGTTAACCTTGACAACATATCTTAAGGCCAAGGTCATTGGAAGTGGGGTCCCCTACATGTAATTTTTACCAAAATTATTTTGTTAACTTCTTTTCAGTGATCGGCATGTTGTAAATTGCACTGAGATAGAACATCCTATAATTCTTTGTGTTTCCGTATGGTATCGGAAGAAAATATACATTTTGATAAATCACTCACATTGTACACGTACAAATAATAAATGATGTGCAAAAAAGATTTTGAAAATACATGAAAAAATAAAGTAAAAAGACACTTTTCAAAACTTTTTATTTGAGCCGGTAATGGAAATATAAAATATGCGTCTTGTGGATCTATGTTAGTATACAAACGCTGAAAAGTTCATTGAAATCAGTTGACGAAGAAATAAAACGGCATGCATCGAAAGATTTAAGAATGTGTGAATTTTAAGCAAAAACTGACCATAAGTCTTGAAAGACTGTGATTTTTACCACATTCAACCGCTTGCAGTTCGTGTGTATATTAATTGATGTTGCTGAAATATTTTAAATTTTCTTCGTGGGTTCAAATAGAAATGTTTTGAAAAGTGCCTTCTTTATTTTTTCATGTAATTCTTACCGATTGCAATTATTTTTTAATCTTTTTTGTATATTCTGATTGAGAGTACTGAGAGTACACTGTAGCTGTAAATATTTTTTACGGAAGAAAATGGGGAAGATAATGAGAAGTCTTCAGTACAAAGTATATAATATAAATAGTTCTGTTTGTTCAATGCATAAAATGAGTCATGGAAAAAATGAAGTGCGGTTGAAATGGAGACCATTGTAAAACTGTTTCAAGAAAAGTTTTGAATTACCAAATCTGCTAGTGTTAAATCGAAGTAGAAATTGAATCAGTAAATTTGTTAAACATACAGATACATAGTTATGGCTCAAAAGAAAGTTCAGATTGTCTTTCTGCACTCGTATTATGTCAAAAGTGTGCAATTTTAAGCCCAGCACCGAATTCGGGAAATGTCCACTAGAAATATTGCCGAAGATGCCGGCGTTAAAACACATGTAAAAAATGTACGATTAGTTTTATCAAAATACAAGCACTTAAAATAAACAAAATTGTAGAGGAAACTTGTATTAGCGGATCGGCACAGAAGTGTTTGATCGCTGTTTGCTGAAGATCAGATCTAATTTAAGAAAAAGTGACGAAAAATAGTTCGACGCCTCTTTTTCGAAAAAAATGGGTTTGAATATTTGTCGAATTCACCTGCCCTACTGCAATATTTGCTCGAAGTAGTATCGGTCGATCATGAACGGACGCATCAGCCGATGTTGCCGGCGTTAAAACACATGTAAAAAATGTACGATTAGTTTTATCAAAATACAAGCACTTACAACAAACAAAATTGTAGAGGAAACTTGTATTAGCGGATCGGCACAGAAGTGTTTGATCGCTGTTTGCTGAAGATCAGATCTAATTTAAGAAAAAGTAACGAAAAATAGTATTTATTGATGCAAACAATTTTAATATGGACAGGATATACGGTTTTAGTTGCTATTACCATGAATTATGGAAAGAAACTCAATTATTAAGCAGTCTTCAAATGGGCGGTGGCAGTTATGATTTATGACGATATAAACTATCATGGAACAATAGATATTAAGTTTATTAGTAGCAAAATCAATAGTCAGACATATTTAAACATTATTACGGAGCTAGTAAAAAAAAATGCCACAAGAATTGCCGGTACTAATTTCATATTTCAACATGATATCTTCTCCGTTCACATAGCTAAAATAGTTAAAACATTTTCTGCAAACTGAAAAAATTAAAATTGTGGACTGGTCAAAAAAATTTTCGGATGTATACGTTACTGAAAATATTTGAGGAAACCTTGCGAAAGGCGGTATATGCCAAGAGTCGATAATTTTTAACTCTTGACGGATTAGAACAGTGCATTGAATATGAATTGCATCAATTAAGACAAATCATAATTAAAAAATTATACAAATCTCTGCCCAAACGAATTAGTTTCTCTAATAAAATATAAAATAGGTAAAGTACAAAACCGGTAAATTTTTTTCGTACATTCAGATTTTTATACACATGTTCTATTATTGTGTCTCATTAGTTTGCCTTGAAAATTTACATTTACATTTTTATGGTAAAACCATATATGTACAAGAGATTTCATTAATATTATATACTAAATAAAAGTTAATAAATTAATAGGGTGTCCCATTTTTTTGTCTCGAACTGCAGTAATGTAGCTATATTCTTTGTTGCAAACACAACATCGTATATATGTTACTGAGACAAGAAAGATAGCACTCATGTACTACCGTTTTGGCTAGGAGCGTAAGCTATGCTTCCTTTTTTATCTGTCGCCTCTCATCTCTTCCATCTCTTACTTTCGCTTTGTCTTCCTCCGCATAGTTTCACTTTTGGAACAACGCCGAAGGTGCAAGAAATCACAGGTAGATAACCGCGATCGTTCTTGAAACGAGTCTAACCGAATCGAGCAGCGAAGGTATAATTACGTACGTGCTTGCCTCATGCTCGCGTTAATACCCACTCCGCAACGGCATGCACACGCGCTAAGCCTGACACGAACCAAACAGATCTTGGCAAGTGCTTAACACTGGTAAGTACTTATCGAGCCGAAGGGGGCGGTCGAAAACGGATAGAAACGGAAACGCAGAGACGTATCGCGGGATACGACCTGGGAAAGATTCGCACACCGTGTCTCGTGTACGCTCCAACGTAGACCAGAACGATCAGTTTTCGCTCGAGTTTCCGTCAAACGCAGTTATTGGCAGATCCCGAACGGAGTGCCGCCGTTGTGTAATTTTATCTGCTTCGAACGCATTCGATCCCACACAGATAGAGATAGAGGTGAAGCTGCCGCCGCGCCGCGTCGCTCGTCCGGAATCCAGGCCAAATATCGCGAAACTAATTATTATTCTAATTACGCCGCTGCTTCTTACCAGCCGACCTACAAACTGGCTTTAAGTTCGCCGGCTGAAGTTGGACAGTCGAGGAGCAAACTTGTCGACCGAGATTTCCTGGCATTCCTTCGCACCCTAACGAGTTCAGTATTGCAGGACAAATTGCAGAGAAAATTTTGATCAATTTTTCCGGGACCTGTCGAGCACGCTCGAATTGCAAATATGGTCGGTTAAATAACGTGAAATTTACGACGACAATACTATATTGGCCCAACGAAAATCTGCCAACATTGTAATATGTCGTCTAACAGACACCAGAAATGTTGCTGCAACCAAAAACGTGTTGTATTCCAAATTGATTTTTTTTTCATATTTCTAAATATACTCACAATTCGTTATTTTCGCGCAATAGTTGATGCACCAAAGTTTTATTGTGTGCAGCCTTGGAATTTATTTATTTCTTTAAGTTTCTCCATTTGACAAGGGGAAGGTACGGGTGTTGCATTCGCTTTTTGAACGACAGTATGCGGAGGTCTTAGTGCTCGTATAGCGTAACGAAACCCTTTATGTATTATGATTTAATACATTTGTCGACGTATCTAGTACCTCGGATCATAGTATTCACACCCAAGAAATTTTTGTAGGTACTCCGGTAGCGTATCAACTTACTACGCAGAGGATCAAGGTTCAAGTCCGACGGGGTTACGAAAATTTTTGTCTTTGTTCCAATTTTTAACGTGGAGGTACATTGCTTAAATATTATTTATAATATTCTGTGAAAACAACCGTAACAGAGAAGATCAGAATAAGCGTATTATAGCGGCATAGGCTCTACGTTGGGTATGTTCGTTGGCCCTACGTTGGCCACGATCGTTGCCCCAACGAAAAAAATAGCGACATTTCTAACGATTGGCCAAACAATACTGCAACGTAGGCCCAACGAAATGCCAGCCATAAATGCTACTAGGGTGAAGCTGCATTTTCAATGACAATTACCTATAAATCCATTTCTATTGAAAACTGAGAACTCTATAGTATGTACTTTTTCTAGAATACCTAATTTATAAAAAACAAAAGACAGCAGCCGCAGAACATGAATACAACGCATACCAGTGTGATTTACGAAGGACCAGATATGTTAAAATTTGAAAAAGTGAGCAATGCTACATGAAAGTGCGCCGCACCTAGTTATTTAATCTTGTATAATTAATAATATAATTAATGTTTAATTGAAATATTCCTTAATGTTCCTTATGGTGCACAGACGTTATTCTGGACGGATTGAAGAATCTATTGCTTCATTTCGTATAATTCTTGAAACTTCGGTGTCGAGTTGAGAAGAATACTCGAAATTTCGGTTGTCAATATATGTATATTGTTTCAACGTTTCAAAGTTTCAATAATATCAACAAACGTTGCTACGAGCCATAAATCATTAAAAATATCAAAAATTGTGAGAAAATGCGATTTAAGCCCGAAATTCAAAGATTTTTACATCTTTAAATGCCTGTACAACTTTTGTACATGTATATAATTTCCTTTGGTCTACAGAAAGTATAGTTTAAATGCTCATTATAGACACAGATGAAACAGTTAAAAATCGTGACCTTCACAGTTTTCTTCACAATTTCTACCAATAGCAATTTTTAGAAAAAATTGTTAATATGCTACATAGCAAACTAATCCTTATAACATTTCGAAAAAAACTGAAGTCGTTTGTCCAATTTTAAAGAATTCGTTGTTAAAGCACGCCCAAACACTTTTTATACTACCTGTATTTATCCGACGTAATGGCGTATCACGAGTAAACGAGACAGCGAGTCGACTCAACTACATATTTGGAAGTGTATAATTCCGCCATAATTTAATCTCGATCATGGGCAAAGTAGTTCGAATCCTCGTACTCTAGGACAGCGAAAAATGCTCTTAAAAAAACTTTTTTATATCTATTTAACGAAATGAACTGCACTACTACGTTATTACGCTACTTAACGAACTATATTATTTTCAACAAAACGAGTCCAAAAATGTAAACAAAAGAGAGTCTCAGGGTAATCATTTAATGGTTCCTTGCCGAGACCCCTTGCATGGATTTGTTTTATTCTCATACTAATTTTTAATAACTTTTTTCTATTTTTATGTACCATTATTTAGAAATTAATAACGATAAATACCATACTGCAATGAAATTTCTGTTTAAAAAAAGTAACTTCTCATTATCTAATATGCGGGGACTTGAAAGCTATGAATCGTCTCACAGTGTTACCGATCGTCAATCTAGCTGGACAAAAGTAATTTTGGTAACCATTACAAAATTGTTCAGTTATTATTAAAAGTTATTGGAAAAGGTACAGAACAAGGGAAAGTACGTCTATAAATGAATTTTATGTCGTATAATGACTCATAAGGTAATTTTGTGTCTTTTGTCACACTTTTACCGTAATTTATGTATTTTAAGATTTGTATAATACAGAATATTCTTTTTTAATGTCGTACTCTTATGGCAAATATTTTCGTGCTGCGCCGAAGAAATTATACTTTGCGTAGACCTACTGCATGCTGTTGGCGCTTGTTGGTGCAAATTCTTACAGTAATGTATGCGGTGATTCGTTGGCTTCAAGATGTGACTAAGTTTAGCTGCAGAGAGGTGTCGTAGGTCAAAATATTTCAATTTTTATTAAGCGGTGTTTGGTTGCTTCGTATGGAACAGAGGGCAGACACGAGAAAATTTACTCGGGAAAACACAATAATGGATTTTATCGTAAAACTCACGCCCACACCGAGCTTACATTTTTTACGCCATCCATCATAACTTCACCTCATCATCAAACAATGTCCGCGAAACTTTGTCGACAATATCCAAACCGTGTATTTCACCTCTTGTAACCAAAGTTATTTTATTTTTAGAATATAGTCTTTCACTTGTTCAATAAATTGTGCCTAATTTTGTTACATCCATACCAGCTCTATCACCTTAAATAGTCATACGGCATCGCGTACCACGTTGTCATATTAAAATCGGGGATTTACAACCTTCGTAGACTAGTGTCCGGTCTCAACCTGAGTTCGCGATAAAACAACTGTTGCATACACATGCCACGGCGTAAGTATTATATATTATTCCACTCAGTTGTATTTTATACTTAATTATAAATAGCTTAAAATATGTTGATTGATTATCAAAACCAGATCATTCTTTTCTAAAATTATGATTATTATTCATATTTGATACGACTCTAAGTGTTTCGGCTTGATCGATAATCGACAGCCGGATGCCGGAACCGCTCAGAATTGAACGCTGGGGGAGTGGTGACGGTTGGAATCGAGCAGATGAACACATAATTTCACGTTCAGTAACTTTAATAAACGTCATAAGACGATACACGTTTATACACGATAATAGACGACACGAACAATTTAACGATAAAGAAAACTTAAAAAGCGGCGATGCCGCGAATAAACGTAGTGTATTTAAAATTGTGACGATGTCATGAGATGTATGAAAATGCCAGCGAGTGCTGCGAGATTCGAACGTGAAGTGGTCGTTCGACAGCGCACGGTAACGCACGGACGTTGGAAACGATCGGTTTGGGGTTGCGCTGATTGGTAGATTTGATCCAACATTTGTTCTTGGGATGAGATTCAAACGGAGGAGTTTGCCGTTGGCGACGGCGATTATCAAACGAAGGAAAAAACGGTTGAGCGGGCGCGTGCTCGCGGTACAAAACAATAACGCGCGAACAACGGCGTTCGACTCGGTGTCGATTGCGATCGAGCTGCCTCCGTTTGAACTCTTACTTTATGCCAATACCGAACACTAAGCATATCAACTGATAAATGTAGCATATCAATTGCTCATTCCGAAGTTTGTCCAGCAAGATTGACGATCTGCCACACTGTGCGCCCTTTTCTTGATCACGTGCATATGTTTACATTTTTGTAAACAATATGTAAATACGAATATTGTAGAATTTAAGAGTGAATATTGTATCTTGAGGAATGGAAATTAGAATTAACCACATTCCTCGACCGGATGTTGGTGCGTTTGCGGGACGAGGATGAAAGAGAGGGGGAGAGAAGGAGAGTTAGGCTAGACATTAGTATCGTCGAAATTGAATTTCTCAGTGGTGATTAGATGCGGTCGAGTACCTAGAGTATAATTTTAGTGGATAGGTCTAAGGGGATAACCGAGCAAAGAGAGGAACTGCGGGGCAAAACTAACTGTATCTATATTTTAACTTCCTTTCGCGCAATTACAAGATTTGTAGCAGTTGCGGCGAGAATAACGATTTTAGGTCTGTCAGATTGTAATAGTTTTAATTTCATTTGAAAGTTCGTCGAGCAAGCGTATGGTTTGTCTCGTGCTTCTACACACTGCATCGTGCGTCGGTAACATCCCGGTCGCAAACCCTATTAGTAGACGAAAGTACTTGTGTAACCAAAGCGCAGGTAAATTGTAACACGGGTTAAACGTGAACACACCGCTCGAGAAATTCTAACACTAAGATCGTATCACGATATCCTAACGGCGCTTCTTAACGAGACAACGAAAGAGTACTACTGTCGACAACCAATTCGCTTATGGCAACGACTTCAGTAACGTGCGTGTTCCCTTCGGTCGTCACTCGTCTTGAAAAACGCCTGGTGGCCTCTTTAAAGAACAACGTATTAATCCCTTGGCATACTCGCTAACTCCCGATTGCTCCAGCCATAATAAACAAGAAGTTCGGTCACGCGTCGAGCTGTTTAGCTGTTTTTAGCTGTTTAGCCGTGTGCTCGAACTTGCGCAAAATGTATGCGTCTTATGACATGCACATATTTCGGCGCAATGAAAGGAATTGTGAAATAATAAACACGTTTGGGAACAACTAATACTTTTAAGATGTCTGGGAAGTAATTATCATCAATTCATCGGTGAACAAAAATGATTTATAATTTGAAAGTGGATAATGTATCAGTAACATTTTGTAAATTAATACTTAATTTAAATTAATAATGTTTTGAGAAAACTCGTAGAAAATTAATAATCTTCGTGTTAGTGTTGTTTACGTTTGTCACGAATGAAGTACCACGAGCCAGGCTCGCGTTGTTCACGTTTGGTCCGAACGAAGTGCAACGAGCCAGGCTCGTGTTGTTTACGTTTCGTCCGAACGAAGTACCACGAGTCAGGCTCGTTCTTATTGTTGGCCCAAATTTCTTACCACGAGCCTCGCTCGTTATTGTAAGCCAAGGGGTGTTAATGCGAAGTTTCTCGTGAAAGTCGGGGAAACGGGAAACTGAAGTGGTGACATGCTAGAAACAGTATATGGAGAGAGTGCTATGGAGCCATAACAACCATTTTCAAATAGTGAAAAAGTTCCAAGATGAACGAAAAGGAAGGAAATCGGTGGATTCTCCATCACGATAACGCGCCGGTTCACGCGTCATTTCTTCTACGCGAATTTTTCGCACGATTTAACGTGACTGTTCTTGACCATTCCGCATAATTACCTGACCTATGTAGTTCCTGAGTTAGTAGTCACTAAACGTGAGTGTTTCTGTAGAAGTTTCACATTGATCTCGACCAACGAATGATAATTCTATGATCATAAAACTCCAGGTGTATACCTAGTAAAGCTTCATGAAATTCATTAACATTTCTTCGTAAAACATAGTGCTCTAAATTTCGTCCAGTGTACATTCAGAAGGAGCACCATATGTTCTGTCTCAAGCAGACCGAGCGTGAGTATTAGGCACAGTCGTCGGCTGCAATAGCTTGGGACACTCGACGGTTCCAGAATTATTCGGGTGTAATCGGACACCACTTCAAAACCTCTTCAAACTATTTATCCCTTTCTTTTAATGTTTTTCTATACCTCCATTTGTAACGAAGTTATAGTCTAAAACAATTGCGTGAAACACTCTGTGTAATTTCTTTAGACCCTGTACCTCTCGTTAGTTTCTGCAGTATATTAAAAGTGTTGATTTCAAAGACTCAATAACTATTTCAAATAGGCGTAGTTAATCTTATTTTCGCCAGCGATTCTGTTGTGCCGTGTCAGTGCTCAAACGGTATTAGTGAGCCGCTGAGATACACACCTCAAAGAGAGGTAAATTAAATAATAGATAATCGGGTTTTGGATAACTAAGTAACTTTAATAGAAAATGTGAAAGACGGTATATCACGACTGGTAGTTTCGACTCTTAAATCACGACTCGTAATTTCGACTCTTAAATCGCGACTAATCTTACATCTAACGCGTGAGAAACAAGTAACCTCGTGGGGTTGAAAAATCCCTCCACAAAGTAGAAAATAGTGGGGGTCCCAGCCAATGATATAATATTTGGGAGGCTACAAATGACCTCCCAAAACAAGGGCAACGCCCATAGACGAAATACGTCGTAACGAGTGTCGCTAAACAGATGACACTCGGTTTCCTGCAATTTCGCCGGAAATAATAATTTAGGCTTTGGGCCACAGGCCCCCCTTGGCGCTAAGCATGGGCCTATGCTACGTCAAGTGCCATTGAGAGGTGCACGGCTAGGCTGACTTTCCCATGGTCAGCTGATACTTTCCAGCCGCACCAGAGTCATAAGACAATAAATTCGTCAGAAGACGCTAGAGGACCCCCTCGACAATGGCACTGTTCAAAATCGACCGTAGCGTAGACCCAAACCGAAATACGAGCCGGCCATACAATAATCACGTCTCAACAGATTCTCTATATCGTCGCAAATGAGCCGAGCGGACATTGCGATCTCGTGACATTCGGGAGACGGATTTGCGATATCGAGAGCGCAACACCATCGACTCAAGAAAAATTGAAACACCGAGCGTCGTCGACGTGTTCTGTGAACTTCCTGAACAGAGTGGTATACGTAAAATAAACATCCGTGTATGTTTCGGAATGTTTTTAATCATTCTTATTAATTCAGAAAAATAAAATTCGTAGCGCAGAAGCGAAGTTCTAAATTGAACAATGTTCGAACTTATACTAAAATAAAGACACACCATTTCCCGGTTAAACAAAACTCTTGCTTCGGCGTAAAAACCTCGGCGGATTACGAGGAAAAGCCGAAGCAAGGCGCATTAGATTTATTCAATCAAAGGAAGTAATACATACATTTCGTTATACGAAAGCTCAGCAGTTACACCGGATTTTTTAGATAATTAACGAGGTTTCAGGGATTCAACGACTTAACAAACTACATACTAAATGGCCATTCTAATTTAAAACTAAGAGAGCTCTCTTACCGTTTATAACCAAAATCTCAACGCGCAGTGGTCCCCACAGTAGAGTTCCACCGGAACTCTCTGGACGATTGCCGGCTTGCCCTTAGGACATTCCTTCGCCGGCAGCACTACGGTTAGCCTTGCGATCCGTCCCAGCTTCGGTGTACACTACAAAGGAGCTTCAGCGCTTCCAATGCCCTCGACTCTCAAATGTGCAACCGGCCTGGTAGAATCCAAGTCTTGCCGAACCGAGTGCACAAAGACCCAACGTCCAAATCTCTCTTTACCCGGGACCACTCGCGGAACACTCCAGGCCAATAATTTATCGCGGAGAAAAAGCCGTGTCGTCTCGCACATTCCGTCAATCCCTTTTTTTTCTCTTTTTTTTTTTTAAAACAAACTCTCCACTTCGCAACCGTCTCTACAACAACCCGACTTGTCAATCGTGACCAACGTGAATTGCTCGCAAGACTGGCGTATATACATCTATACGGTGAGACTATCGTCTTCCATCACGGTGAATACGATCGACATTACAAACTCGCGAACAGTGTACACGCAATTGTACAAACGCTCGGGGACGGATAAAGTTCTAATCAACATCATCGATGATACTGGCCAGAGCGAGTTGAGCAACGATCGAAACATGTAGCTTCGTGACAGCGAGATATCGATTTGTGGTCATCTATCATCGATGTAGGGTATATTGATCCGCAGTCGTACCGCGAGAACGGTCAGCTTTTTAGTGTATGCGCGAGTGGGGCTCGGTTTCACGTGCCCTCTCTGATATGTTTGCGTTTACATGAACACGCGGGCGACGCATCTTTCGGGGCTGCGCAGCACCAGCATTTACACACAGGAAAATTGAGCCGGAAATTGCATCCGCGACGTCCATGTTCCCATTGTGATCCTATTGTGATCCCATTGTGATCATTTGATCAATAGATGCCAGCTCCGTTGCATCGTTTTACAAGGCGTCGCTGCTATCGACAGAACGGGATATCGTTCCTGATCCTACGATCTATGGGATAGGTATTTTTTCTAGATAAATGGATGGAACATTGTCCAGCGCCGCAGTCCGTTAAACTACTGATAAAAAACACTTTATGCCGCGGGGGATATCACGCGAACCAGACGAAACGACAGACACAGATCGTTATGTTTTCGGGCACAATCGCCTTTCTTTGCTTCTAATCGGTAGAGACGGCTCGTTTTATAACGGGCACGGTTTTATGTCAGATAAGTTGTGGAGAACAACTGGAATAAGAGTCGAAGGAGACAGTTTCTTCGATAACACGAAACCTCACTTGTTATTAAATTGACTGATCGGAAAATTAAAATGTGCTAGGTTATAGTTATGTTCCCAGAATATGTTCCTTTTGGGACCATTAGCAGGGCTCGTTGGAGTTTATGCAGTTGCACAAATATAGCTATACAAATAATAATTTTCGAAATGAAATCGAAGAATAAGAAGACTTGTGGTTTTCTTATTTCAGCAAACGAAACTTTTACACCCGCGAATCAATCCAGTTGAGCGAGTTGGCCGAATAAATCGTCGCTTTTCCCGTAAATTCAGCTTATTTGTACTCGTTCCCATATCATTACCCGTCGAACCCGGCGTTACTTTTCACCGGTCGTATTTGCCAAGAAGTTTCTTGGCGCCCTTCTCCGCCGATGATTTGCACAGTTTACAAACGTCTGCGACCGACCCAGGCTCATTTACATTCACCGCGGTTCCGTACTTGTCGAACCCCTATTAACACCGACGGGGTTTCCGCGCGGTTATACGCCCTGCGAAAAAGTGTATCCCCTGTGCGAGTGGCTCGCAATTTATGCGCGGTCGGTAACGAATACTGTCGATTAGGTCGCGATACTCGCAGGATTCGTCCCCCGGTTAATGGAATAAGTTTAATCGACACTTTTCTGAAACTCATCACGGCCGACGGACACTTCGCGAATATTAAAGTTGGACAGAATGCTCGGCCGGTGAAACTTATTTTCGCGACCTTCGGCGGGACATGACGTCCGGATTCCAATCTCGACCACAAGAATCTAATTCTTTTTTCCCTTCCCGATGCAATTTACTGCTTAATCTTGTTTACTTGCTCATTTATTTTTAACCGGTGAATTAATCGATATATTTAATAGTACGTATAAATATTCGAAGATGTAGACTATTTGAAAAGTGTGCGGTGAAAGCAAGATGGATTAATTTCAGTCTTTAAAGCAAATATGTTGTTACGCGATTCTGGACCAATTTATTGTGGAAATTTCTTTTTGGTGTGTTATATCGGTATTGTAAAATTTTTAATCTGAACAATTTTACTAAAAATTTCTATCAGCACAAAATTCGTATCTTATTTCCGAATCACTGAAAGACATACGTAAATTGCAGATTTGGCAAATTAGGAATATAACTGCATTATAATCGATTTACAAATTTCATTAGTAGGAGAAATATATTTTCATTTAACTTTTGTTCCTTACAATCGATTTGGAAATTTTTATTTTGTATAAGATCCGCAGTCTATTCGTTACACTTTATCTATCGATAATCTATGAATAGGCTTCCGAAGCATTACGCTACATTAAAAGGAAGCTGCGAAACCTTTTTTTATATAGTAACCCCAAAGAGAATACAGTATTTCATCGATAATTGTCTACAACACGGGTCTGCGGAGGGACAATTATGCGCGAGGGATATCATTGTTTGAGATTTGCCGAACGTAGAGGAGGACAGCCGAGCTCGAGAGGCCTCGGTCACCGAGAAATGTAAACATACCTAATCCGAATTTCCAACTTCTTTATTAATCATTATTTTTTTATGGGACTTCGATGACCATATTTGTGGCATTTTTCTAATAAATATGATATAATTCCGATGATATTTACTTGTGTAATCGACGATTAAAGTTTCGGGCGCGAGGAAGGATAGCGTATGGGAAAGAAAAAGACGCTTAAATCCAAAATGTAAATCCGTGACCGTAAAACCTCGACATTGATTTTTCCGGATTTTCTTAGGTTTTCTCTTCTCTGCATTCTTACTATGTATGATTGACCAATTCACAGAAGACAAGACGGTTAATGAAGATGTAACTGAGGTTCTGCCCGTTTTCAAAATCGCGAAATATCCCAGTCAGGAGAGTGTGTCTTTAATGTCTTTGTCATTTAATCTCTCTGTCTGTTACCAAAACTTACTCCATCGTCAATTAAAACAATAGATATGTATGTATAATAAGAAAAATTTTGATCAGAGAAATATTACAAATATGATGGTAAAAGTCTCATAAAAGATTAATTAAAAATGAAAAAGTGTCGTCATTGCATTACTGTTGCCTCACCGATGTTATGTACCTGACATATACATAATGACCATACACCTGTATATGATCCGAATTATATCGTGTTTGGTATCATTTTAATCAGAACAAGGTCACAAATCTATTAACAAAAGTCTCATAAAAAAATAAGTAATAATAAAAAAGTTATTCCTTGGTAATACATTGTGAGGACGCGCGAGCTTTTGAACTGTGCCGCCAACTGTGGCTCTCCGCGTCTCTTTCTTTCCCATACTCTATCCTGAGTCGCGCCCGAAACTTTGATTGTCTATTACACAAGTAAATATCATAGGAATTATATCATATTTAATATCATTTTTATTAGAATAATGCCACAAATATGGTCATCGAAGGCCCATAAAAAAATAATGAATAATAAAGAAGTTGGGAATTCGGATTAGTGTGGTCTCATCGATATACCCGAGCCGCATGGTGTCATATTTCTCCGGGACCGAGGCCTCTCGAGCTTCACGGCCCCTCAAGGGGGTACACCCCGCACTAGTCGGGATATCTCTGGGACAATTATGTCGGAGACATTTGGGACAATTACCGATGGAATACTGTAATTAGATTATATTACTCGAGGTACTTTATTGGTTCAAAGGTAAATCTTCAATTGCTGCTAGAAAATTATTATACTAAAATAAATCAGTAACTGCAATTCGCGTACTTTTAGAAAGCATTGATATTTGTCGGTAGAAAATGTATTATTTAATACAAGTTGGATGTGTACCAGTTGATCGACGGTATTGCTTCAATATCGTGCACACTAGATGTTGAAAACGACATGATAAAACATTTTCAGCATTCTGCATCTCTACACCTTTACAAAGAAAATCAAGTAGCGACGAACTCAAGCTTCAATATTATTCGATCTCATCTCTTCAGACTTTGTTTCCAGCTGTGAATTCGCTAATTGTTCCAATTTCACAACCCACGGCGCATCGAGTGCGCAAAAAGTCGCCGCGCCGCGGTAGGTCTTGCCCATTCGAGATCGTTTCAATAAATAAATTACTTCTATTTCGTAGAATTCGTACGACTGCTGTTCCAGCAATTACCGTGTTAACGAAGGAACGGAGCTGGTCTGGAATTCCTCCGGCACTCGGGAAGTCCACTCTTCATTAGCTTCGTTCGTTAATCGGTTACACGTTTCCCGCGTCGATTTACCTGCGATTCGAAGCAGTCGCGCGATGGGGAAGCGAGAACAAAGCCGGAAATGGATGTACATTCCGTAGCTGGCAGTCGTTTCGGCAACATTCGACTTGCACCGATGACCACAGTTCGTACAAATCATCACTCGAGCGCGGAATTTGGGACGCTCCCTTCTGATTTACAGGTACACTATGTTCTCGCTCCCGTTTCGCTGCGGACGTGATCGCCGATTATTCGAAGTTTATTGAAACGCGCAGATCGCTCGTTAGGCGACCAATTCTTGGAGGAAAGTCGGGGATCTTTGGAGACTGACATTATTTCCCTCTGCAACGGGCTAGGAGCTTCGGCGAAAATAGCCACAAACGAACTTTAATACTAGGTAGGGGAGACCGAGGCTAGTTGACTAATTACTTTTAACTTTGATATTATAGAATTGATGGCATTTTCATTCAAGATTTTGATGCATACGGGGAGGTTCGCCAGATATTACCACCCCGGTTTTCGTCATTATTATTATTCGTAACGAAGAATGATTATATAGGGTTGAATGATTTCAAAAGATACAGACTTTGGTGTTGTGAGTTTTTTTTTGTAGGTAGACGCGTAGAACAGATATGAAGGTCATCTGTATTTATTTAAATGGGATCGTATGTTTTTTCCTGTACCAATCGATGAAGCTTCACACTCTCTACAAAGAAGTATGAACCTATTAATATCGAGAAACCATTAGTTAAAGAGATATTTGAATTTTAGTGTTATTATGAAATCACGACTCTCTTAATAAGGTTGTAATGAGTTTATTCACGGAATAGGTTCAATGTGGCGACCGTTTACATCACGACATTTTCTGAATCGAGAAAGTTATGATTGTTTCACATTATGTAATAACACAGGTGGTATGTTATTGCATTCAGTGATGATACGATCTTTCATATCAGCAATTGTAGTCGGAGCCTTAGTGTATACTTTATTTTTCAAGTAACCCCATAAGAAAAAGTCGAGAACTCGTAACATTATCAAGAGAGTTGTGATTTCGTAACAACACTAAAAATAAAATATTTCCATAACTAATGGTTTTTCGATATTACTAGGTTAATACTTCTTTGTAGAGAATATGAAGCTTCATCGATTGGTGCAAGAAAAAACATATGATTCCATTGAAAAAAATACTGATGACCTTCATGTCTCTTGTACGCGTTCACCTACAAAATCTACCGTGTGTAAACATTCTTCGCTACGAATATTAATAACGACGAAAATCGAGGTGGTAGTATCAAGTGAACCACCCTGTATAATTTTTTACCGCACCATGTAACGCGTTACCGTGATAGAAATTTGCGTGTCATATCAGTGAGAACAAAAAATCTACAGATATCGACTGTAAGTAAATAATTTTCTTGGTTAAATCTTTTTTTGGAGGACCAATTTTTTTAACATTTTTTTATGCAGTCCTATAGATTTCTACGAGAAAGCACCGAAAATTAAAGTCTTATAGCCAGGATTCACTGGTTCAGAAGTTACACGCGTGTAAAATTGATCACTTTTAAGCCTTTTGGACAGGTTAAAGCGCCCCTAATGGCCGGCCCTCTCCGCTCCCACGACGACCTAACCTCAAACCAACTTGGACTATACCTTCTTTTTGAGATCCTACCACCCAGCGAATATACTAATGTGATGACACTTTAATTTGTGAAAAAATCTTGAAATTGTTTATGTTTACACGCGTATAATTTCTAAATTAGTAAATTGCCATCTAGGGCATTCGCTCAGTATTACTTAGCCGATGCACTGAACACCCACCATCTATCTAGCGCATGCGATTAAGAGTCCTACCTCTACCAACCAAGGAATATCCAATATGGCGATGCTCTAACCTGTCAAAAACGCTTAAGCTTGCTCATGTTTACACGCGTATAACTTATAAATCAGTGATTTACTAACAATAATACTTACATTTTCTCATCGATATCTACAGGATTACGTAAAAAAAGTTAAAAAAGAGTTCAAGAAAGTTAAAAACATCTGGTCCTCCAAAAAAAGACCAGCCATTTTCTTGACTACCCAGACAGCACACAGACGTCTCAAAGCCGTCTTTGAGACGTCTCCTGCAAGACGCTCAGGCGGCTTAAAGAGGTCTCAGCGGTCGCTGGAGCGTTGCTGGAGCGTCGCTGGAGCGTCGTTTGTTACAAAACGGTATGTCTTAAAGACGCCTTTGAGACGTCTCCCAGACGTCTTTAAGGCGCCTGTTAGACGTCTAAGAGGCATCTCAAAGGTGTCTTTTAGGCGTCTTTTGAGGGTCTGTTAGGCGCCCAAAAGACGACTGTTTCAGAATTTTAAAAAAAAGTCATATCGACGGCGGCGGCCTGGGCGGGTAAGATCGGTAGTACTTGTTGGCACCTGCCAGGGGGCTTCCTGGTTATAGTTTTGTCGTCTGCTACAGTTGTTGCGTTGTGCTCTCGTCGTCGGGGTCTCCAATTTGGCGGCGGCTGAAATGTGTGGGTAAGGACGAAAGGGAAATAAAGCGTGTTTCGACCTGTGCCCGCTAGAGGATTCGTCATCAGTAAGGCTATCTAGCGGGCTCTGCCTTAGAAACAGTGATATCGTAAGGACGGCTTAGGACGGTATATATATAAATCGGCGACGGATCAAGTACTAGCGGGAAAGGCGTTTTCTTTTCTCTGTCCATCTGGTGACGAGCGTAGGAGAAAGCCGCCACATTATATGAAAGATATATTCCGGTCGTCTCAGATAATTCGTTAAAATCATATGAATGAAAGTAGAAAAATGACCGCCCCAAACTGGCACAGTCACTTTTATTATTGCAGCGGCGCAGATACACACCTTACATTAATTATTGTACCATTAATTAATTATTGTTCTCGAATCGTGGACAATAGCTCATCAGTTTCGCATATATTATCCTTTTTTATTTAATTCCGTGAAAAAAACAATCAAATAGTAAAATTCTATATAAGGAATTTCTCTACTTTTATCATCCATGTGTTTATAATAAATGATATTTTGAAAAATATTTTCATTATCATTCCAAAAAAACAGGAAACTTAAGAACCAGTATTTTCATCATTGCACAGCAAACTGATCCCTGTCGTAACATCTCCATATTCAAGTTGTTCAGTCTCGGAAAAGACGCCTCTAAGACGCCTTATTTCAAACGCAGAAAAGACTTCTCCCAGAAGGCGCCTCTGAGACGCCTTATTTCAGACGCAAAAAAACGTCTCTCAGAAGGCGTCTCTGAGACGCCTCAAAGACTTATTTCAGACGCCTCCCAAAAGACGTCTCTGAGACGCCTTATTTCAGACGCCTCAAAGACGTCTCCCAAAAGGCGTCTTTGAGACGCCTTATTTCAGGCGCCTCAAAGACGTCTCTCAAAAGACGTCTCTGAGACGCCTCAAAGACTTATTTCAGACGCCTCAAAGACGCCTCCCAAAAGACGTCTCTGAGACGCCTTATTTCAGACGCCTCAAAGACGTCTCCCAAAAGACGTCTCTGAGAATCCTTATTTCAGATGCAAAAAAACGTCTCCCAGAAGGCGTCTCTGAGACGCCTCAAAGACGCCTTTTTGTGACCTAAGACGCTCAGACCTAAAACAGAGGTCTCTAAGACGACTCGTGCTGTCTGGGTATTGTGCTTGAATATAGTGCTTGATATTTTTTTATAAATATTTCCTAGAAGGATGATACATTATTCGACACGTGAATGTTGCAGACTCACAGCTACCAAAATTGTGAAAATGTCGAATGAGGTTATGTAACTATGCACTGGCGGAGTTATTTGACTAATAATAAAATCTAGATCTAGTTCCGGACCTAATCTTGAATATTATTCTTGTCTCATTTCTATTTTGATTTTCTTTTTGTGTGAATTGGAAATTTGTGTTGCAGTCATATGAAAAATTATAAGCAAATAACTGAGAAAAGCAGAACATCAACTGATATTATTTTATGGGGAGTCCGAATTGCTATAGATGAAGGTAAACGTAAATCAATTCGAAGAAACTGTTTTAAGAATGCATTAATTATGATTTGGATGATGATTTGTAAATAAAATTCGACATTATAAGAAATGTATTGTAACCGTCTCTGTTTATACTAATCGAATCCCTACGGGCCGGTTACTACCCGAGTACGACCGAGTGAGGACAGAATCGGACGGTTTTGCTTAATCTATCAGGTCGGTTTGACCTCTCGCTCGCGTACCGATTTTCGCCGAACGGTATTCCGCGGACACGTGTTTCCTCGCTCGCGACCAGACGTAGAGTGATTTTCATCGATTCCGCATCGCCCTCCTTCGATCTACTTGTCACGTAATAAGATTCTACGATAGAAGAAATTCGGTGTGTGTATAGTAATCCAATCATCAAAACATTTTGATATCTTCATAAGAACTGAAGTACTGCTGCGGAAGGCCAAGCTACATTGATTGGAATATATGGTAATCTGATAGCTTAATATCTATTGAATATGGCTGGTGTAGTATCACGTCTCATTCAAGCATTTGCTACGATTCCTTGAGTGGTTTTGCAACGTGTGGTCTAGTATTGTCATACTGAAAAATCACTTTGTCATACCTTTTGTGCATATTCCGGACGTTCTGCTTTCAATACTCGACTTAGATTGATTAATTGTTCTCGATTAACGAGTACCGATTGGCAATTCTTTAAATGTCTGACATGGATCATCATCGGGTAATGTTTCCAATTCTTCGTCTCGGTACTTCTTTTGGTCCTTGCAATCTTTGTCTTTCACGACGAAATCAACATTTTTAAATCTCTGAAACCAATCTCTATTTCTCATGTTCAGAATAGCGATTGTGGAATACTATTATATATTTAGCCTAGCTTTTCTTCGCGGCTTCGCTCGCATGGGAAACCGTTTAATACTCTCGGAAATCGATATTGTTTCTTCATAAAACCTTTTAACCCCCCATTCACCCCTATAGAGTTTTAATTTCGTGTTATGTCGCCATCTTAGATTTCAACTGTGCAGAATTTCAGCTGTCTAGGTCCAAGGGTTTATCCTGGGCGTTGATGAGTCAGTGAGTCAGGACTTTCTTTTTATATATATATATATATATATATATATATATATATATATATATATATATAGATGAGCTTCATAATATATTTAGATAAATTGATCACGTATTACAATGAAACTCATTTTCATCTTTTAAAACCTCAAATGGTGAGTCAAGGGTACACATTTCAAGAAAGCACCCCAAATTAGCAGAAATGGTATTAATTATATTAGAGTAGTCATGGAACCGATACTGAAATCAATGTCTAGGATACTTGGTATTGATTGGCGATACCGATTTTTCTTATGATACCAATCCAATACCGTACCGAAATCAAAACGAAAGTATAATGAGGAAATCTACAATTTATATGATCGAGATAGGGATTTATATGTTATAAATGCATATAATAATGGAATTCTCACGTTCCCACGTACATCCAATGTGTTTTCAAATAATATATTTTTGTTGTGCATCACGGTAATAAATTGATAATATTCTACAACAATTCATTACGTGTATTGTTTAAGTACCACATTATATTTGTGAATTACATCCGATTCTTGCCTACAAACATTAAGCACGTATTAATATTTTCGTGGTAAATACTAGGTATCAAACGGGTATAGGTAAATAATTCATTAAACAATTCGTTAACAGTAGCGATACGCTATTGTTTTGATATTTAGGTATATGTCAAATAGGTATCGATATTTGGGAGGTATCAAATAGGTATTAATATTCGTGCAAGTGTAAAAAGCCTATCGATACTTTCGTTTTGATTTCGGTGTAGTTTTGGATTGGTATCGAATGAAGAAGTATCTGCATCGATTATTGATACCAAGTACCTGAAATTACGATATGTAGCGATACTTCCTACCGAGTACTTTGGTATCGGATTGTATCGAGTATCACCTGTAGCATTGGTATGAATCCCATCACTAATTAAGGGTGTGCGGGATCCCGAAATTTCGAATATTCGAACAGCAGCGCAGATCGGGTCGCATAGTAGTCTGGATCACAAAATTGAGTGACATTTGCTCATAAACGAACTATCTCGTATTGAGTCAACGAACTTTGTTTCTTAAATGTCCCTGGACCTCGGAAATGAAGAAAACAGTACAATTTAATAAATATTACAGTTGTAATAAGCATTGATACTTGGACATTTTAAGAGCACTATTTTACGCGAAAAAACATGCTTCTATTTAATGCGATGCCCTGACGTTCGAGTTTCCCTCGCTATTTTCTTAAATTGAAGAGTAGACTTTTGCGATAAGAAATTCTATCTTACATTAATCAGTATGCATAATATATTAAATGTCAAGGCTGACCTAAATGAAAAAATTTTCAAAATTTGTTATAATTGGTAAGGAATATCTTTTAAATCTCAACGGAAGCCCACCTTTTAACTACTTGGAATAGTTTTGGTACACCTTCCTGCACACAGTTGTGCAAAAATAATTTTCGGCTTCGGCCGACTTTTCAAATTATAACAGTTTAAAACTGTCAATGTTAAGTCGCGTCGCGTCGTAAAATGTGATCGGAGCCCCGAAAACCTGGCAGAAACTCGAAATATGAAAACTCGTTGATTCATGATTATCCGTCAGTAAATTATAGTTGATAATATGCTCTTGTAGAATCAGTAAAAGATATTGATGATGAAAGGCTAAATTCGGTGTCATTTGAGCTCACTATTGGTAATTGCTATTGAGTTTAGTTAAAGAGTGAAAAATAGATGTTCTAATATGTATATTTTTTAAGAACCGAATTAATATGGCCTGTTTGTCTAGTGGTAATTTAAGGATTATACAGGGTACGGCACAAATTAGTCGCCACGATATTTTGTTGCTATTAGGTACCGTCAAAATACTTCAAATATTCTGGCAATTTATTCATGGCCATATTTTCTTTCGAGGTCGTCTGAAAGTCATCGTATAGCAGGTCGTTGAATTCGTTTCGACGTTGTCTACAATATTTTGAAGTTAAAAATACCCAGTTCCATTTAATGATATGACAGCGACCTTGATTTTTTCTTGAAAATTGGTATTATTTTAATTTAAAAAATTGCAATTTCTTGTCGGTTAAATACTGATTAACTTTGGTCAGAAACACTTTCTGTCCGACCACCCGAAGGGGCTGAAAAATCGTGGGGACTAATTTGTGCCGCACCCTGTATATCGTGGTATTTAAAACATATTGTAATATTTAGTTACAGTAAACTTTTTTTTGATATCTTGAAAAGTGATATTTGTATGCATTCCTAAGGTTTAGTTATGTTTCCAGTGCATTCCAGACAATTTTTTTTGCAAAATATAGAGTATTTACATAACTTTAATACGAAAAAAAAGAAGAAAAAATTGCACCTTTTGAAAAATTACATTTTGTTTTTCTTGCCGTATAATCGGTCTATATTTCGATGATATTCGTCCCCGGATCATAGCGACATTGCAAAATATCTTGAATATGATGTTCTAATGTTTTCGTTTACTAATAGTCTTTTGTTACAAGTACTTCATATGTTTATGCTACAATACTTTCTGTCTGCATTCGGTTGAAACAGTTCTGTTTGAACCTGCCTAGAAAGTCGTTCAAAGCATTGCATACGCACATAAAAGTTACTGTCCAGTTTTTGTTTTGATAATGTGTGTTATTACAGTTTGTTTTGTTAATTTATGTATTTACAGTTTGTTTTGTTAATTTGTGGAAAAAATAATAGTAATACTAACAATATTATTAATAATACTAATAGTAATAATAATAATAATAATGATATCATTCTTTCTTCATTCTATCTATAATGTAACATATATTATCCAGTACAAGTTTCATGCTAATATCTTTTACGGTTCAAAAGTTATATGGAAATGTCACCAAAATTTTCGGTCTGGACCACTGTGGTTTGAGTCGGGCAGGATCCCGAAAGTTTGTCCAACCCATAAATATGTTCGGGTACCCGAAAATTTTGGAACCTTAAACTCAATTTGATTCATTATGTCAACAAATTCGTGGCACGATAATAAAATGCTTTCAAATTAAAAGATGAGTTTGAAAAATTATGTTTTGTATCAGATATGTACCCGGTCCCGAGCGAGTATCATGTCCCGATTGAGTCTTGTTTCTCCATTGACTCTCGGGTACCAAATGAGTTTCAGTTGCCGGAATTTTCGGGTACCGGAATTCATCTATGGGTCGAACAAACTTTCGGAATTCGCCCGACTCCACTCGAAAAATATCCAGCCCGACGCGACCCCAAATTTCGGAATCCCGCACAACGCAAGTAAGTAAATGGACCCTGAACCGGCTAGCCACTTCGTGATAGGCTCTGGAAAATCTAAATATTGTAGGTAAACTACAGGCGTGTCTAGTAGAACATTTAATAGCTTCTTAACTAAATATGCGATTTTGAATTTTTATTGTTTAGAAGTGTTCAATAAAATCTTGAATATGCTTCTTCTGCTTGAACACTCGCTGATGCTTCTTCTGAACGACAGTAGCTCGTGACTCTGTAATTAACATACAGTGGCTATTATAGGTTACACGGTGGAAAGTGATGCTTCTGATGAGGAACAACGACACGGGCACGTATTATTTATAGCGTGAAAGGTCGTGTTTCATCGTGTTTCCCTTTAAAAGCTATAATTGTGTTGACCACGGTTGCGCGGTCTCACTGTAAGCTTATCAACGTTCATCGTTCCTTTCACGACGTTGCCCATCGGCCAGAAGCTACCGTACGCGAATCAACCTCGTCAATGTTTCCGAACGCTCCACAAACGAGAATATGAGAAACGCAGCATGCATGGAATTTGAATTCGCAGATCGATCGAACGTTAAAAAGTTAGCTGAAACTCGGATCTGTCAACTCTGCTGCGGGTGATCGTAATTTTTTACTCGGCTCCACTTTTTCCTGTTGGCATCAGTCGACCAGCGAAAAAAAATTACCAAATCCCCGGGAACCATTCCGTTGAATTTGCGGAAAAGTATTGGATTTTTGGAGCTCGAATAGTATACTTGTTAGATTTAGACGTGATTGCAACGGATAACATGTAAAGGTTTCGTAGAACAGGATGGAACGGCGATGGCGGTAAGTGACGAACGGAACCTAAAAACTATAGGACCCGCAAAAGTCCCCGACGGTAGGCGGCGCGGCAGACAGTCTAAACTAATAACGTGGCGCGAACTTACAAACTAATACATGCGGATTGCAATCATTAACAATACTCAATTGGTATGTTCTGAATGCGAGATTTGAAATCATAGTACGCCGAAAGTTTGGTTCATTAAAATTTAATATTTTTTTATAACGTGCAATATATACCGAGTAGTTTTTATAGAGTTTTTGAATAGGAATCATAAAGTCATATTGCTCTATTATTTTGGGTTTTTATGCATAATATCTAGAACGCGGATTTTATGTATTTATTACAAAGATGGGTGACTGCTTAGACCAGGCGTGTCCAGAAGTAGCTCAGTTGGAGGCAAATTCGAGGGAGACGCCTACTTCTCCCGCCCGCGCGTCTCGCTCCCCGTGGCGGCCATAGTCCTCCGAGTTCCTCATACCTGTGCCTACCGCTTGCAATATGTACCGCGTGTGGCGCGATGGGGCGACTCTCGGACCCACGCTAGGCACGGGTCTGTGGAGCTCGGAGAACTGTGGCCGCCATGGGGAGCGAGACGCGCGTGCGGGAAAAGTAGGCGTCTCCCTCGAATTTTCCTCCAAGTGACCTACTCCTGGACATGCCTGGCTCAGACCATATACAGGGTGTCCCATGTGGCCATTTGAAGCGACATTTTTCTTTGCAAAAATGGCCGTTTCGACTTTGTTAAGGAGTTATTAACGAAAAACACGGACCAATCAGAGCGCGACCTAGAGGCGTATTGGCAAAGACGGCCGCACGCAACAGCAGTCGAGCGATGGTAATACACCGCGGACGAAAGCAAGGAGCAAACAAGAGAAGAAAATTTTTCGAGTCCTATGTCGGATAGTTCAAATTTGAATATGTTGTAGTCTTTAGTAGCTTATGAATGAATCTCGAAGGATTTTTCGAAAACTTAAAAAATGTTGGTTTTACAGACGTGTAAAGAAAAGTGTCAACTTTTTTTCATTAAATTATAACACTAGAACTAAAGTACCGAGGAAAATGAGTTTTTAGGAGCTTATAGTGTACATTAGGTTGGCCCTTAGTTAAACTTGGTGAAAATTATTTTGTCGAATTTTTTTCGGAACACCCCCTAGAATTGTGACACTTGACGCAAAAATAATGTGTGCAAAATTTGAAATCGATCGGATAACGGGAAGAGCTGCCGCATCGACTTTGAAAATTTTTTAATTTTGTAACTCGATTTTCTCCACTGTAGTACATCGTTAGTATATATTTTTATATATCGTTGAATTTGTTTTTTACGCACTACAATAATGTAGAAACAAAATGAAGCATTAATTTAAAAAAAAAAATTCGTGACCTTGAAATCTCAAAAATTGACTTTTCAACAAATTTTTTCTTTTGCATTATATTTAATTTAATAAACAATACAACTTTTGTCTAAGAAATTTTTGCTTATACATAATACATTATTAATATATATATATACAATATACATTATACATATAATACAGTATATTATACAAAAAACTAAAATTATTTTAGAAAATTTCGTTGAAATAATTTATTTATCTCGTAATGACTTTTTTGATACATCTGGATATTGTTTCCTATTTTCGGAAATAATTTGTAAAATATATTGTTTCTCCTCTTCATTTTTTGATAATAACTGATTATAGTCTTGAATAAGCTTAATACCGAGCTCAGCAGTGTCATTAACAACTTTTAAGTTTTGTACAATGTTTAGTCCAAATTTGAAATCCTCGCCATCTTCCCATGAATCGGGATCTTTTTTTAAAAATTCTATAGGAATTGAAAATCTTTCAAAAAATCGTAGTGTTTTGTGGGAAATAAAATGTTCAATTCCTTTACCAACATAGTTTTTTAAGTCTTCTCGAGTTATTTCATATTTCTTACATGATTCGTCGGTTTCAATGTTATCAGATTCGTCGACTTCAGTGGTAAGTGCCTCCAGCATTCGTAATTTTGTATTCTTCTCCACGGTTTTATCAAAGAATGCTAAGGCTACCGCTTCTTTTTTGGAGTCCCACCCAGCAAAATAAGATTTCGGACCCCAGGAGCTTTCCACCATGATCGTTGGATGGCGAAAGCTTTATATTGTTTTGTATTAAGCGCCGACGAAGAAAATGGAATTCGCGACATTTGCGTCTTTCTCGCTAATATTTACATAAAAGCGTGGATTCGAGCTTCAATGGCAGCGGAAGCTCCACGTCAAGATTTGGAATTTTTACAGAAACTGTATGTATACCGTTCTACTGACGAAAAAATAAGTTCTATAGGATTCTATAGCATTAAAAAAATGTTGTAACCATTTATGGTATTTATCAATAGAAGCGGTAGCCTCAGCATTTTTTTATAAAACCGTGGAGAAGAATACAAAATTACGAATGATGGAGGTACTTACCACTGAAGTCGACGAATCTGATGACATTGAAACCGATGAATCATGTAAGAAATATGAAATAACTCGTGAAGACTTAAAAAACTATGTTGGTAAAGGAATTGAACATTTTATTTCCCATAAAACACTACGATTTTTTGAAAGATTTTCAATTCCTATAGAATTTTTAAAAAAAGATCCCGATTCATGGGAAGATGGCGAGGATTTCAAATTTGGACTAAACATTGTACAAAACTTAAAAGTTGTTAATGACACTGCTGAGCTCGGTATTAAGCTTATTCAAGACTATAATCAGTTATTATCAAAAAATGAAGAGGAGAAACAATATATTTTACAAATTATTTCCGAAAATAGGAAACAATATCCAGATGTATCAAAAAAGTCATTACGAGATAAATAAATTATTTCAACGAAATTTTCTAAAATAATTTTAGTTTTTTGTATAATATACTGTATTATATGTATAATGTATATTGTATATATATATATTAATAATGTATTATGTATAAGCAAAAATTTCTTAGACAAAAGTTGTATTGTTTATTAAATTAAATATAATGCAAAAGAAAAAATTTGTTGAAAAGTCAATTTTTGAGATTTCAAGGTCACGAATTTTTTTTTTTAAATTAATGCTTCATTTTGTTTCTACATTATTGTAGTGCGTAAAAAACAAATTCAACGATATATAAAAATATATACTAACGATGTACTACAGTGGAGAAAATCGAGTTACAAAATTAAAAAATTTTCAAAGTCGATGCGGCAGCTCTTCCCGTTATCCGATCGATTTCAAATTTTGCACACATTATTTTTGCGTCAAGTGTCACAATTCTAGGGGGTGTTCCGAAAAAAATTCGACAAAATAATTTTCACCAAGTTTAACTAAGGGCCAACCTAATGTACACTATAAGCTCCTAAAAACTCATTTTCCTCGGTACTTTAGTTCTAGTGTTATAATTTAATGAAAAAAAGTTGACACTTTTCTTTACACGTCTGTAAAACCAACATTTTTTAAGTTTTCGAAAAATCCTTCGAGATTCATTCATAAGCTACTAAAGACTACAACATATTCAAATTTGAACTATCCGACATAGGACTCGAAAAATTTTCTTCTCTTGTTTGCTCCTTGCTTTCGTCCGCGGTGTATTACCATCGCTCGACTGCTGTTGCGTGCGGCCGTCTTTCCCAATACGCCTCTAGGTCGCGCTCTGATTGGTCCGTGTTTTTCGTTAATAACTCCTTAACAAAGTCGATACGGCCATTTTTGCAATGGAAAATGTCGTTTCAAATGGCCTCAGGAACCTCCCTTTGAAGGAACCGTGACATTTTTGGGACACCCTGTATACTTATAGTATACGGCTTCAGATAGTTAGCTGTGTTCCGAGATTAAATCGCCTAGCAGGCGACGCTTGTGGGCAAAGTGCTATAGTCTGTTGAAAAATCGCAGTACCACGAAGGTGAAGTGTTAAAAGGGAAAGGGTAATCGTCCTTGCATCTCATTCTGTATAAATATTTAATATAACTTTAATATACATACATGTATTTTATTTCATTATTCGTTCATTTTTACTTTGCTCTTATGATTGTAAATATGCCTAACTCATTTTGTTGATTATAATATGGAAAAAGTTAAATTTTGAACTAGAAGTTGATAATATGAAATCTGTATTTATTTCCTCACATCATACTTCATTTAAAAAAAGAATAGTAAGAACAATATACATGTACATGTCGAATACAATCAGATTTAAGCATTATTTAGATAAAAAATGATTTAAATAACAATTCGAATAAAAGATACTTTATCTTTATTCTTTATTCGAAGATTCGAATAAAAAAAGTATCTTTATTCGACGGATAAATTCTCGTCACATGCACTATCCACCATTTTGAATTATCTCGAAGCGTGACTTGTGGGTACCAGATACTCTTATATCTCCGAACACTGTATCCTATGCACACACTATACCTATGTCGGGTCTATAAGTATATATGGTCTAAGGGTAACTTGGATAGAAAACGGTAAAAAAGTCAGAGCAATTAATGATTACTGACATGTAATTTAGAACTTATTAAAATTATTAAGAGAAGAAGTACATTTCTATCGTATCTTGCTTCTTGTAATTGACAAAGACTATTTTCATTTTGCATGAAGATCCGCAGCCTAAGAGATAACGCTTGATTCAGTAGTTGATGATATTTTGATATGTAAACATAAATATGGAGTATAATTAAACTATGAGTATTGATACATTTATTTGATTATTTTTATTTCTAGACTCCGTTAAGTACAATGACATATATGTAAGTATGTTAACAGATACATAAAAACAATTTTCTATTCGACATTAATCCACGGACGTATTTATAAAAAGATTCTGGATGAAATATGAGTGAATTACGGATATTATGTATTTATAGCTTCTCCCATCTGCAAATTCCAATAAAATAAATTATTCAATACGGTTCAATGGTATTCATACCATGAAAACAAAATTTACAGTGGCACATAAAGCTCTTCGTATACACTGATAAAATTTATTCGATTTTATTTTTTGTCATTTTGGTAACAATTCTATGCAAACTTATTATTTAATACTAAAGTTATCATTGAATGAAATTCGATTATGCAGAAGTTTGTTTATTAGTTCAGATAATTAACGATGAACAACCTTTTCTACGTGCTGCAACTAGTTGAAAAAAGGAGTAGCATTTTTTTGTTCGACTCCCCGTTATTGAAAAAAATAAGTTTGGAGATCCGTCTGGTTCGCGTGCCCTAGTATTTGCAGGAAGTAGAACCGGCAGGTCATGATCAGACGCGTCAACCAATCATAACTAATAGGACGCGAATTCGCTGAATTTTTAAACTCGATTTTTTCGAAATGTGGTGTCAAATGAAGGAATGTGATTCCTTCTTTTCGACTTGCTTCTGCATGTAAAATCAAATTCAAATAGAAAAATCTCGAATCAAAAGGGTTGACTCCTTCATACCGGATCTGTTCAAAAGATAATGTAAGGGGAGTTCTTCTAGTACCGGACGACCCCCGCTATCGGACATTAACTATAATTATAACATTTAATGATGTGTTACATAAGTTGTAGAGGGATAAAAACAACAATAATCGCATTTTATCATGTTCCTACCGCGTGTGCATAGGTGAGAATGTCAATTGATTGTTGCTGACCAGAATGCGATGCATCATACAAACTATAAACTGTTATATCTATTAATTGTTGTGGTCAGGAAACATGAAAGTTCTGTTATTATGTCTTTTGATAAGCATTTTTTAATTTATCTTTGTGTATTGTGCGTAAAGTGTATTGGTTTGAATAAATAAATTGTGATGGGTTCAAGGTCGCCTAGTATCGAACGGAACAATTTCTGCTATTGTCGAACAGTATCTACAAATCTCAGAATTAGTCTTGTGTGTTCCTTTTGGTACTATTATTTGTTATTTCGGTTTCAGTGATTAAAAAAATACGCCTAAGGAAAATGAACAGTAAGAAGAAAAGGTTATCGGAAAAATTCTTAACATAAACTTCAGATTGTTAGAGCATTAAAACCGTGACAAACGAACCTATAGACAATCTGCGCAGTTTGTTTTGAAAATAATGAAAGCTGCCACAAAATGAATCCACGAGGCTTGTGACGTTATTCCAAAATGCGTTGACCGTTATGTTGGCAATTGTTGTAAATTATTAGCAATTTTCACTGTACCCGGTACAAGGAGATACTTCATGATTTCTTAACATCATACAATCATAGTAAAATGATAATTCAAGTTCATTATTACAGAAATTTTTATTATTTTTCATTTTATTTTGGTTTCTAGTATCGTTAATTCATAAATACCATAGACAAAAATAGATAAAGTATTATATTTTTTGATTCATTTAAGAAAAACCTTAAGCGTCTGGTAGAAGGGAAACACCCCCTGCAGAAATTAATCAAACGATTATTCTAGTCCATTGTTAGCGTACTAGAGCGGCCAAACCCCATTAATCGTAGCAAATTAAAGTTTGTGACCGACGTGAATTTGAAAGTACAGTCTTTGCATTAGGCATGCGGTCGAGAAAGTTGTTGCACAAGCAACGCCTTCTCGGCGTAACACGTTCCGCACCCACCCGTTGTCTAATCTCTCATGAAAAGTACAACGGGCGGCGCACCCTCGCAAGCTTTTTGCAATCCTGGTGGCATGGAGTGGTCTTGAAACGCAGGCGGGCGAATCCGCGACACTGAACAATCTTGCGGTCACAATAGGAACTTTGCCTATCCGTGGACACGATATCGGAACGCATACGTGAGAACACCAGAGTCGTACGAGCCTTTCTGGCAAATTGAGGGCCGCGCCCAGTCGATGAAACCGTTCTTCGGCAAATCTCTGCCATTTTAGCCATGGAATACCAAGTATTTTCATTTCGATATGCTACCTGCTAGAACTAACAGTCCAGTTTCCCGATATCGAGTTCTAATGCTTGTAGTTAACGCGAATTTGCCCAAAGATGTAATGTTAACGAACTTCCCTGGCTTGGTTTTGCTTTTTTAATGAGTCTATATTGGATTGTGCCAATTCTGGATTTATTGGAATTAGAGCCAGACATCTGATGTTTTATTATTTATAGATGCGTAAATTTAGAATGTTCTGCTTATCCGAAATGATCCATTTTAGTTAATTTTCGTGAAAATATGTACAGTGGCCCAGAAAAGTATTAAAACACCCTTTCAATCAGAATAACTTTTTTAAAATTGGACCAAACTGCTTCACTTTTTTTGAACAATTAGAAACATTGATTTACTAAATGACGTGCAAAACAGACTTTGACAAAAATTACAATTGATAAGAATCACATGAAAATATAGAAAAGCCATTTCTTAAAACTGTTTTATTTGTGCCTGTAATGATAATTTAAAATATTTATTTTATAGATGTATGTTGGTTATACACACGCTCGGAATCGAAATCGGAAGCCGCACACACGATCTACAAACGGTCGAAAGTAGTGAAAATTAAAGTTTTTCACGACTTTTGGCCAGTTTTTGCTTAAAATTCACGGATTATTACATTTATCGATGAGTGTCGTAACCATCTGCGTTAACCAATTTCGATGACATTTTTAGCATGTGAATAATCATCATACATCTACAAAACACATATCTTAAATTTTCATTACGTGCTCAAACAGAAGAGTTTCAAGAAGTGGCTTTATTCATGTAATTCTTATCAGTTGCAATTTTTTCAAAATATGTTTTGCACGTCATTTAGTATATCAATTAATCTAATTGCTCAAGTACGTCATAACGCATGGTTCAATTTTGAAAAGGTTATTCTGATTTAAAAGGTGTTCGAATACTTTCGTGGGCCATTGTATCAAATGTCCTAGTAAATAATTCTATATTCATTTACTTTGGAATACAAGATTAGGTTTTTACAAAATTAATTTGGAATGTTCGTTGTGTACAAACACAAGAAAATTGTAAACTCATTTTTCTTGAAAACGAAATCTCGTGCCGAAACATTTTAATGTATATTTTTGTCTTATTTTTTCTTATTGAACCACTTCTTTTTTCGAATGCACTGCGAATACTACAAAATTCTGTAGAAGTATACTGTTGATTTTTATGCAACTATAGATACATCTATGCAAACGTGCTACGGTCGCATGTGCACCGTGTCGCACGCGGTGGTTCGCACATAGAATTTTTAGTAGCTGAAGTGTATAACACTATTTTTGATATAGTCAATGGATAAGTGAGTCAAAGTTATTTGTGCCTTTGTGAAACTAACATCCTGCCCTCGTGAAATCAATTAATAGGTCTATTAACATTCCTTTGTAGAATAATCCGATGAGAAATTATAATTTTAATTCATGATCGAAATTGCTGTTGAAAAGTGTACTAAGAAATCGTCGCCTATAAATCATAGATTTTTTAAAATTACTACCTTTAGCTTTTTTATTATTCAGTTCTGTGCGTTCAAATATTTTCATTGGAAGAGGTTGATCGTAACCTTAATTCTTGATAGTATTTACTTTGAAATGAATCAAAGTATGATTGCATTTATAAAGAAAAATATTGCCATTCAAAGAAAGTTAAGGATTAATGTCAATAAGTATGGAGCATACATTTTTCATTCAGAATATTTGATCGCATGATTCACTGATCGCAATTGATTGCAGGTTATCCAATTAATTTTGTAAATAACATAAGAGAACGGTTATCGAACAATATAACGGTAATCATCATTATTTTATCTTGATTTTTATCGGGTTGGTGAACATCAATGTTTTTTCTCGGAACATCAAGAAACGGTCCGTCATTAGTTTTTCGCTAACGAACGTTAAGCTTTCCTCGCGTCTGTGACCATAATTATCGGGAAACTGTCGTGATGGTGCTATTAGTTACCTTTTATCAAGCAATTTCCACGTAAGCTAAATCTCCCCGATAAATCAGATGCGACTTCGCGATCTTTTAAAACGATCTTGCCAGGTCGATCGACGAGCGAGCACGAGCTCTGATCACGGTTTTTCTAGTTCTACTATAGTACGTGGATAAACCCGTGCATTTATTCTTTTCTCTCGAATCTGGGATTAAAAATAACGATCGATAAGTTCCCATCCCATCATATACTCAGTTCATAGCATCGTAGATAGAAGTAATAGTTATCACAACAAACTTGATGAATAATCAAATGAGGAACTAAAGGACACCTCAATGGAGGAGATTTCACCCATTTCGCATGAATATTTAGGGACATTTGTCGATGTCACATAAAAAATAAGGGTCTCGCCTGGAATCGAATCGCATCACGCGATAAACGAGACGTCCACCTTTCACAATCGGCCTTTAGAGTTTGAAAAATATTTTTCGTTTTCGAGCATACAGAGCAAAATCACGGAACGAGGTTCCATGAAAGTCTATTAAGACGTCCACACATGTTCTCTGTGACAAAAGAAAAGTTTAACTTTGTTGACCAGTATAAGAGGAGAAACAAAAGTTGATCTCTTCAACTTAACGCGTCAACGAGAAAAACAAACGTGAAACTGGATGCTGTATTGGCGCCACATTGTAATTTACATAGTCGTAAATAAAAAGACAAAGTGTTCACGGATTCACTGTCCAGCGTTTTTCTCATAAACGGTAAATGCTCGGGGGAAAAATGGAACCAGGAAAAGTTGTACTCTTTTTTATAAGTAATGTAATGGTGCGGAGTAGCGTTTTTCTATTCACAAAATTTTTTAAGAACTAAAGGGGACCTTCAATTTTTGAAATGGAAGGCTATACATTTTTTTAACATTATATGAAAGCGTGCATGAAAACAAATTCAATGATGTATCATTAAATAAACTTCACATAACCACAAGGTCAGAAACGGACGGAAGGTTTGGAATAATAGGTACTGACGTACTTACCCATATTTCTCGATCAGATGATTACATGCCATGTTCAATAGGACCTCATAAACTGCGCAGCATTCGAAATGGTAATTATTACGTTTAGGAGAGGCAGCTCCGATGACCTTCACCTTGACATATGTTGTCAAGGACCACATTCTGAACAACTTTTGTCATTACATCTACCCGGTGCTCGGACTTAGTTTCCGAGATAATTGCAAAAAACTATTGGTAGTACTAAATTTAATTTTCCGTATTCGTGCATGCTCCGTGGCAACGAATGCCTGCTCCAGCGCGGCGCGGCGTATGTTTACTGTTTTTGTAAACACGCTGTGGAGATCAGAAAGAAAACAGGATTTCACTCTGGTCATACATATATAAGATAAGCTTTTAATTTTGAAAGACTTCTCCTGGATTCACGTCTGCGTGGCCCTCTCCACCCCCTCCCACCGCCTAAATCAAACTAATTTTGATCGCATAATCTTTGCATTCTATATAGCCGTCATACAGAATTTGAACTAGTAATGGAAAAATCATGCGATCAAAATTAGTTTGGATTAGACGGCGGAGGGGGGCGGAGAGCGGCCGGCCCAACTACGCATACGAAATTGTGAATATCTCAAAAACTAAAAGCGACCTCCCTATATTGGAAAAGGAAAAAGTTGTTCAAAATGTCGAAATCTATAACATGTTTAAATTTGTTAAATTTAAACGAGAATTTTATTCAGTATTTAAATGGTTTAATGGATACATAGAATTATTTCGAAAAATTAATTTAACTTAATTTAACTAAAATTAATTTAACGAACAAACGATTACCATTACTTGAGATCAAATATAAATGAATTACATAAAATGGTATCTATGGTATACAAATAGGCAACGAAATGACATATTTTGCGATATTCATGTGTACTTTCTCAAACCATGTTCCGTGAAGTGCACTTATTTTAAAATTGCATGTCGCTCTTCTTCGCTTATGACCTTTCATAATTTTAACATATGTTTTTGTGCAATGAAATAAACGATTTTCGACAGTGTTCGATAGTACTAGCACATTTTTGCATCTTGGACATGTAATATCTTTACGAACCACTTTTTTCTCACACAAAACTTCCACAAGGAATCGAAACTGTGTGTCAAATTTATAAATTCATGCACATGCAATTGAAAAATTCAAAAACTCACAAGACTTGCAACTAACGCACCGATGTATACACTGATCGCTACTATACTGTTGTAATCTATTTATACGTACATATGTATAAACGTACATGGGTCACGGTCGGATACGTGGGTTCTTGCTATGCTTATTTATCTAAGGTGTAGCTCATTCAAAACTATGGCAGCCTTATGTTGCCACGGAGCGTGGAAGAATACGGAAAATTCAATACAGCATTAACAATAGTTTTTTGCAAATATCTCGAAAACTAAGACCGATCATCGGGTTGATGTAATGACAAAAGTTGATCAGAATGTTGTCCTTGACAACATATGTCAAGGTGAAGGTCATCAAAATATTTCGTCTGTTTCTGACCCTGTGGTTATGTGAAGATTATTGACTCGTTTACATACACGCTTCCATATAATGTAAGAAAATATTAAAAAATTGAATGTACAGAGAACACTTCTAGAAGTATTACATTACTTATGAAAAACAGTACCTACTTTTCCCAGTTCCATTCATCCCTAGCATTTACGGTTTACGAGAAAAATGCTGGACAGTTAGCCCGTGAACACCCTGCAGAGTCGTTTTAAATACTACCGAAACGTTTTAAACGAATTTGATTATTTCCATAGACGCAAGTGGTTCTTCATTATTGCCGACCGAACGGCTGACCCAGTGGAGAAACGCAATTAATCGCGATAGGTCACGTTTCATTTAATTGGCTCGTACAACAGTGTCGTGTCATTCCCTCCCCCGGATAAAAAAGGTTGATGAATAGACCTCCAATGATACGATCGTGCAGGATATTGCAATAGTTGCCGATATTTAAATTACAAATGCGCCATCCTCTTGTGAATTCTGCCTGCACGTAATACTTTATAGTGTGCTATCGGCGGTCTATTTGCTCGCGGCGGGAGTGAATTCAATATTTTTCATCGAGCCCGAGCTATGGCTTATTGAATTGTTATTTCGATCGCTCTGATTGACAATATTTACCTGATCTCCGCGCGCAAGGATTTGTAATTAAGCTCACTCGCGCTAATTAATGTCGACCGACGCGCCGAGAAGGCATGATAATTAATCCGTCGGCGTGATGTAACTTGTCTCGCGATCTTCCTTGCAAAATGATTTGTCACCAGCCAATTGGAACACCGATCCGGAAATAAATTTAAAAAAAACTTTTAAATTAAAAGAAAACGATTGTTTTCATCATCGACGTTCGCTGCCGTTCTGGCACTGACTGATTTAATCACAAACTTGATTTTTGTTGATCAACAATGCGACTACGAAGGAAAGGTTCTGAATAATAAACTTTTTACCCAGGGATTGAAATGGTTCTGAAAATAACTGTTTCAAACTTTTATAGGGTAGAGTTGCTATACGCAAGATGTTCGCGACAATTTGTACAGGGTGTAAGGAAATGTTTGGTCTTGGCTGCCATAGGCGTATTCTACATCTTCCGATCGATGAAGATCCGTAAAACGAAAGGATTAGCTGCCCCTACCAGCTCTAAATCTTCCGATCGATGAAGATCCGTAAAACGAATTTGCCGCAAAATTGTCTTTGACCTTGAATTTCAACAACTTTTTTTTATTGGATTGTATTCTACGCGTCATGGTGATAGAAATTATCAAAGGAACCATGTGTCAAAACTCAATAGTTCTCATAAAACATAATAGCAAAGTCACATTATATTATTAGAACAACTTATTATCATAAAAATTGTTTATATTTCTAATAAAGCAAGTAGTTAGTGTTGTTGTTTATGTGCTATTTATCAGAAGTCTTACATAATCAATATTATCTTCTTGAAAAATGTTCATCTTCAATTTCTTCTTCTATGCCAAAGAACCGATCCATTTTTCCTAACATTTCTTAATAGAAGATGATCATCTTTCAAGACTTAGAAGATAATATTGATTATGATTGATTATGTTAGACTTCTGATAAACATCATAGAAACAATAACACTAATTACTTGCTTTTTTAGAAATGTAAACAATTTTTAAGAAAATGAGTAGCACTAATAATGAGACTTTACTGATATTTTTTATGAGAACTATCGAGTTTTGACACATGGTTCTGCTGACACTTTTTATTCCCATGACGCGTAGAATACAATGCAATAAAAACATAAGATGACCTTGAAATTCAAGACAGCCAAGACTAAACATTTCTTTAGACCCTGTACGAGCGTTTTCTTCGGAAATGGTAAACATTAAAAAGAAACGAAAGAGGAGGAAGTTGTAGTATATTTTACTAGCAATATAATAGCGTATCTCAATTTTTCGTATTTTGAATAGTTCTGTAGAAAAAAGGTGACCTTAATTTTTGTAAATGGAATGCTACATATTTTACACATCCTATGAACGCGTTCATTAAAACGAGTTCACCACGTAGTATACTACGGTCTTAAGGGTCATACGGGGGCAGCAATAAAAGAAATAAATTGAAAATTTTTTATTGAAGTGAAATTTCTTTAGGCGCGTTAGGCGCAAAATCTCGACGCGGTAGGTGTAAAACCTGGACGCGGTAGGAGTAAAACCAATCTGCCGATGAAACGGTGAAACTCTGAAACTCTGAAACTCTGAAACGATGAAACGATGAAACAATTTAGTAGAACCTCGACGCGGTAGGCGTAAAACCTCTACGCGGTAGGAGTAAAACCGATCTGACGATGAAACGATGAAACGATGAAACGAAATTCTATTCTATTAGCATATACGGTTGAGGGTTCGGCATTGCTTAATAAAGATTATGATAAAATTCCGATGATGCTAAGTGGAGATTTCAACGTCAACTTTGCATCGGAACAATCAAAATTATTAATAGAATTTTTTAGAAGTAAATTAAGATAGGAAATGGTAAATAATCCTAATGAAGCGACAACAAGATCAGGCACAATTTTCGATGCAGTATTTGCAAGACATTTAAACAAAATTGATTTAAAAATATTTATATCTTATTTTAGTTATCACAAGCCAATTCTTTCAATAATAGAATCATAGAAAATTAAATGTCATAAAGTGTTAATAAAAATTCGAAAAAAATTAAAGAAAGAAGTTTCACTTCAGCCATATGGTCTAAGCACACACCAATTTTTTTTAATTGTATCATACAATTAATACACACAATTATTATTTGGCATATAAATCCGTAGGCTAGTGATGATATTTGTCGAAAATACTTGTAATTTATCCCGATATTTCGGGCAATGTGTATAAAAGGCAAGTATTTTACAAATTGCCCAGACATTTTATGTAATATCCACGGTTTGTTGGGTAGTGTGTTAAATCCATGCTCGACATTCTTTTATGTTTATCTTTTATAGCGGTAAACTTGTCGATTAGGGTCGTCCTCTCAGATTTTAACGGGACTTAAAACCCAGACCTAACCCAGACCACCACCCACTAGGCATTCTGTACAATGATCGGGCATTTTATAGAATGACTGAAACTTGTTAAGGGCATTCTGTACATTGCCCGAAAGTTCGGGCATTCTATACAATGTCCGCCTTACACACATTGCCTGTAACATATACACAAGAACATACGAAATAGACAAACAAATTATCAATATTCACTATGTCCATCGTGAATGCTCATTACATGCCGATAGTGATGTTTCCTAAAATTGACGTTTCTTTATTCACTAACGACGACTATAATTAAAGGGTATGGATCACATCGAATAATTATGCATCCACCGTCCACGTATTTCGAATAGCAACTAGTTATTTAATTTTCGCTGATGTTGTCGCCACGATTTGTAATTGGCAGAGACACAGCGACATTTAACACATCGGATTACATGTATATTTACCAGTCTTCGAGCTGTAAATTGATATTATATGTTTTACGTTTTTCATTTGAATTATCTAAATCGTAGCGTCCCCGCGTATAATCCACGTTCGTGTTCAAGAGCATAAACAAATACTCTCGCGCGAAATGCGAATGGAATTTTCATCGGACATTTAAATATTGATCGTGATCGAGGGGCCTTTAAAGAAATGAATAATGAAATGTTTCCTGTCCGCGTCACAAGAGGAGTGTTCCTTCGTATCTATGTCGAAAATGAGGAGAGTTATTATCGTCTTCTAATCGAAGTAGTGTACCAGTTCTATATCAGTGAATTTTTTTATTATTTCCAACTGGAGTGTGTTATTGAAGATAAGCCGAAGAAGGTACATTTCAAATACCACTACGTTCGGATACTGGATCAATAAAACTGGATGCAAATGGATTTTGTAAAAAAATAATGACTTGAAACATCGAAACCGCATATATCCAAATTCCACGGTAGCTTCCGTATTATTGTGATTGACTGGCTGTCCCGGTCACTATATACAAATTCCACAAAAAACTTTGGTATATTATGAAGTAGAAGGATAAAGAAAAATGTATGTTAAAATTCAGAATTTTAATTGACCGTATTCGAAAAATATAGAGTTCACTACTTGTTTCGTGCGAAAAAATTAGTAGAAGTTACTTGGTTAGTTGATTAGCTCAAAGTTGTACAATAGCTTTTAAATTAGGGTGTCGGTTAATCAATCACATTCAGTTCGTTTCCCACATCATTTCGATTGGTCCTTCGAGAAAACACGGTCATCGCGAACAGCCGCAACGTACTCCCCAACACTGTACATGCATACACTGTATATCCTACAAAAGATCACGAAAGGATTAGCTGCCCCTACCAGCTCTAAAATTTTTAATCATTGTTTTTCTAGGTTACTGATCCATTACAAAGAAAGATGGAGTTTTTCAATTCCATTAAAGCCTCTTTTACAAAAATTCTGCCGAGGACGTCTGGAAAAATTTAGAGGCATTCGATTTACAAGTAATTTACTTTAATTAAAAAGAAAAATTTGTTTCATTAGTAACGTAATTTGATAATGGTCTGTAATAGCGTCAATTTTGTTTATTTTTAAGGCTGAACTTCGGAAAAGTCCCCCACCTTTTCGGCACGAGACTTACGTCATTCTCTTCGTTCTGACATTCTGATCAAGAAATGTATTTGTCATTTCTGGCGGAAATGAGTAGTTTTCGAGATATTCGCGAAAAACTATTGCTACTGCTACATGAATTTTGCGTATACCTACGCGCCCGAGACGGTCTGCCGCTGCGTGTATTCAGCATATACCCCACCCCCCCCTCTTTTCTGCTCCTCGGCGCAGCGGCTGGCAAGCAACCTATATAACAGGTGAATTTGTTAAAAACGTATTTTCAGTATAAAATATAAGAACATTGGGATTGCCGAGATTTTTAATATTGACGAATGTGAGACGCTAAAACATTGCTACTTCTCATCTGCTAACTATTAAATTCGATAATATATGTAAAGCTTAAAAACTTACCGAAGATCCATTAGTTCAGTGGGAACGCTAATATTATGGACTTAATTAGATCCTCGAATGGATCGATGTTTAGTTTCTTGAGAAAGTTTTACACGTGGTGATTCCGACCGTCCGTTTATTAGTGTCGGAGTCAGACCGCTACAAGCTACTGTATTAGAGTACGCTTTGTCGTGAAAAACGTGCTCTTGTAGGGTTCTGAATTTAGAGGTCTAAGGTGACTTCAGATGTTGGTCAGGGTTAGATGGGGTGGCGGGGCGTAAGGGTCGGCGTGAGCCATCCGGTTATCGCACCCTGACTTAGTCTGGGTTAGTTTTCTTTCGAGCGAACACTGTTTTACCGTCTCACCTTCGTCAATATTAAAAATCTCGGAAATCCCAATGTTTCTATATTCTATACTAAAAATACCTTTTTAACAAGTTCACCCGTTATATAGGTTACCTGCCAGCCGCTACGTCGTGGAACAGAAAAGACGGGGGGTGCCTATGCTGCATAACACGCAGCGGCAGGCCGTCTCGGGCGCGTAGATATACGCAGAATTCATGTGGTAGTAGTAATAGTTTTTCGCGAATATCTCGAAAACTACCCATTTCCGCCAAAAATGTCGAAACGAAGAGAATGACGTAAGTCTCGAGCCGAAACGGTGGGGGGGGGGGGGGTCTTTTCCGAAGCCTTACCCTTTTTAATAATACATTAACGTTCATTGTTTTTTATATTCAGAAAATTAGTTGCACATGCTATAATTGTATTAATTATTTAAAAACAGTACTCAAAGACAGTAATTTCTTCAAACGTCTATAAATCAAACGTTTAAATTCTAAATATCATTTCCGTCCCCAATTCTCATTCACTTGGCGCATAGTGCGCCGCGTCGCTCACTGTTCCTAGCGGCACTTAACGTTTTACAATTGATTTATAAAATCTCATTACAGACCGGTAGTGAAAGCTCGGTTATCAATCCGAGCCCGTTCGATCCGATGAACGGTTACAGACCAATCCGTGACCCAGATTTGGACACGTTCCCGTTTTCCAGCACGGTAACGATGTATCGCGATGTTTATTTTAATCTCTCAATTTCCTCAGACCTTTCACTCCATTCGCTTCGGGAAACGAAATCGCGATATCGGCCCGCCGTTGCCCTTTGTCGAGACATTCGAACGGGTGAGAGAATGCGAGAAAACCGTGCGAAAGAAGGACCGGTGGAGCCGATAGCTGTGGTCAGGTAGAAAGAGCGCAACACCTCTAATTGGCTTCGAGACTCGTAATAACGCGAACCGCATTCTCGATATCGAGCCACTTTCCGCTCCCGTGGGAAATACTTAGGTACATTATAACTGGACTGGTTCGAGATCTTATTTAGCCACACTTAATTTGCCACTTTCAATTTTATTTTCTATCAGAATGTTAATTCAACGCTACTCACGCGATGCTTTCTCATGGTTGCACGCCTCTTACGCAATTTTCTGACGCGCAACAATAGTACATTTTCTACGTTTGAAACTATATTAGAATTGTATTTCAAATTGTATTGAATGAAATACAGTGGAATTATAACAAATATTAACAAGATATTAATAAGAAACGCACGACATAACGAAGACGAAGGATCTAACAACAACAAAAAATAATCAACGATACATCGACGCATTACATTAAAGCACGTTACACTATTCATCAACAGACATGCATATATCAATTACCTTCTATACATAGAGCATACTTCAACCAAAAAACTGTTATATTAAGGTACTGATTAATACGGTAATGGAAAATTCTTATTCTGATGACTGTTACGAAGAATCGAAATTTCTAAACATTATCGGCTTCAATAGTTCAATCGTTACTTTTTCGATTCTCCATCGGTTCCACAACGAGTTTACACTCGATTTTTTTATACCCTCTACATGATAAATCGCTCCAAATATCCGCGGTTCGACAATAAAGTCAAAAATTGCAAACGGCGTTCTACATATTTGTTTAAATACAAAGAAAATCGTATAAAAATATTTGACGAATTTTAGTACGTATAATTTGCTCTACTTATTTTCATTATAATATAAAAGCAAGTCAAGGTTCAAAAGCAGAAATCGAAACCTTTATTTGTTAATTTCCTATCTTGAATAGATAATTCAGTGTTTATCAATGTGAAAGCTACGTGGCTGCTCCATTTCAATATTCTGTTAGAAATATAAAATATATACAAAATTTATGTATTACATAAAATCTTCTTCTGTCGTGATAATCTTAAAAAAATTGTCTATGTATAGAGTAATCTGCAGCAGGAATGATTAGTGACACCAATTACTGAAAAGTCGTTTTAAGCGTTCGTTCTAAAATCGTTTTGGAACGGATATCAAATCGGAAAAATAGTTACGGATTTGATGCAGGAATCAAAATAGGAACTGTGATAGGAAAATAATTCAAATTTCCGATTCTTCATCAGAGTTATTGTGAGTAAAAGTTCTTTAAAAATGTTTCATGAACCGAAATCGATATTATAACAGTTTTGAAGTTCTGTAATGATCTCGCCTTTCCAAATTCTAAAACTTTCTCTAAATTTGTTTACCCCGTTTCGACTTTCAATATCTGAATTTTGAATCAGCCGTTCGCAGCCAAAATATGAGAAAATACTTCTTGAAAACATATAATAGCAATGACCACAGGTTTTATTGGAGACTGCAAACTGACAACAACACAATACGATAAAAGAATCTGTAAAATGCAAGAGGCTTGAAAGAGTACTCAGTATCATACGTCTTATCAGATCAATCTTCATTTCATTAGATAAATTACTTTGGTTGCATCAAACTTTTGAGGTCAACACTCCTTGTCAGAGTTAATCATCTCTGCTTGAAACTCTGAAGGAAATGTAATTGTAAGGAATTTTTTCGAAAAAAGTAGATGGATCTTTTTCTAGTCAAATACCGTATTTAAAAGTATACGTACACAATAACATCTTCTCTTCTAAAAGCTGTTTTATGCATGGTGAGCACAGTTTCTCGGAGTTGAATCGTCTGAAATAGAAACTCCATAAATATTGTGTTAATATATGATTTTACCAAGAGAACTCCATTTTTAATATAAAAAAAAATAAACAAACAATTTAAACTTTGCAAAATCGTATTTTTACTTTGCAATTGAGTAATAATTTAGTAAACTATTCCGTTGAAAAAATGGACCCAAGGCAAATATTGAATTAGTGTTGCGGGATCTTATTGCAAAATTTATTACAAAAAACATTCAAATTTTATAATACACTATTCAGTGATTTGAAATATCACACTTTAATCCTTGCTCCATTGTTAAGGCATTAGAATCACTGATACCATCTTATAACAATATAAGTATTATAGTAACGAAATTAAACAAAGCATCAAAATAATGAAACTGTCATTTGTACTCAATTTTATTCTTTCCTATTTGTATCTTACAAATATATGATATCATTTTAGCGGAACTTACAGCGATAAATTTCTCTAAACACACAAAATCCATACGAGAACTAGCAAATCGTTGTTCATTCATCTCCACTTCTCAAGACATCGAACACAACATAGTTCAAACAGGCCTTAATTCAATTTCTAGGAATGTTTTCGACTGGCAACCGAACGGAATATCGATAAATAATTGCAAATTTGTCTCGTTACAAATGTTAAGCTTTCATTAAACGTCCGATGTCAATATTCAATTTGCATGCCAGCTCGCCTGCAAATATTCACCGGCAATTAATTTCACGCGTGAATCGAGCATAGCCGGAGCGTTAGCTTTCAAACAGTAGAATGGCGCGTTTAAAGTATTGCTCACGCGTAAATAACAATCGAGGAGCGGAAGCGGAACGAGAGGGACAATGGACACGGGAAATAATAAAATTTCGCGGAGGGACTCAGGACAGGGACGTATTCATTATACAAGGGGGCACGCGATGTGACGTGACCCGGTGGATGGACAAGGGTTTTCTTGCCTTGTATCGCTTCCCAGCGTCTTATCTTCCAAACGTATCGCGTCCCTGTGCACACCATCGTCGTTCGGGATCATCGCGACCGAGCATCGAAGCACCGAGGAACGCGGAGGTGCTCGAAACAAGGGAAAACATCGTGTAAATAAATGCCGCGTGTTCCTATCGTGTCGATGTAATCGCCGGTACGCCGCGTCGGCTCTTAACGTGAACAGCCTGATCGTTAATCGCGTCGAGCAATTGGCTGACGCGTGCTTACACCAGGCTTGTAACTGAAATGTAGAAAACTCTGCAAGCTGTTTCCGTACGACTTACATCTTGAATCTGCTAATAGAAAACGATTATTTTTTGCGTTTTGCAGCTACAGTGTTCGGAGTTATTAGGTAATCACTAGACTGCGGATTTTATGCTTATATGGCAAAAACGAGTGGTGTAGTTTAAAACAAGGGAAACATTACGAGAATTTAGAAGCCTCGATGTATTATCTTTAACTTATTGAAATAATTAAAGGAAGAAAGAACTTTTTATTTGGCTTCCATTGTTTACAATTGATGCAGTCAATTTTTATTTTGCATAACGATTCGCAGTCGAATTATCAATAGACTGTGGATTTTATACATTTATGTTAAAAACGAGTTCGTGCAATTTCAGACAGTAAGGAGATTAAAAGAATTTTAGAATGTCAATATATTATTTTCAATTTACTAAGATTACTAAGTAAAGGGATAAGATTCTATATGGTTGTTGTTCGTTGCAATTAATGCAGATAATTGTTATTTTGTATAAAGATCCGCAATCTAGTTATTACGTATATGAAACACGTCCGATTTTGAATACTGCCCCTTGATTGCTGATAAAATTACACGAATTTAATTTGTTCAGGGTTTTAGAATACGAACGTGACTACCTTGCACTCTTTAAGAAAAAAATTTTCCTTAATGCATTTAGTTTTTTGATATTATTTCGTTCCAGGAAGAAACACTCGAAATTATTCCCGCGTCTCAATAGCAAATCCTTCATGATTAGTTGCGAGTTGCCGATATCCGTTTTGGGTTTTTTCCCCGAAAAAACGCACACCGTGCGCAGCGACTATGTCTGATAGTAACCGAATTGGCATGAGCTCGAGGAATTAATGTTAACAGTAATGATTAACAGTTAAGCACCATAATAGTCAACCTATTCTATATCGGAATACAATTCATATAATTTCTCGATTGTGTTACGGTAAAAATTAAATTTTTGTCGCGAATGTGTTAATTAATTGAACATAACAAAATTCATCGTTCTTTGTCTTTGTTATGATGCTTGCCGAATTGGGCTCAGTATGTCCTAAAAGATACATGTAAAAACATTGTAGGTTTACCTATAAAAAACTGAAGGTCACTGTTCCGTCGCAAGAGAACCGTACAAAGGTATTTTCTTTAGACTTTATTTATGACGCCTGCGTGACTCGGAAACTACTTTCGAGGATTAAGCAATCGATGCACATTTGGTGACCACTCGAGCCTCGCCTAACCCTGGTATATTTTTCTGCGTCTTTAAGAGTTGCGCGTCATAAGTCTAGTACTGACGAAGGATACTCCCGACCGAGAGGTACGGTTCTCAGGTTACCTAGCTTCGCCCGCGGAGGGAGTCGGGAACGGTCCCACGCTTTCTCCAGGGTAGGCTGGTTTAGGGGCAGATCACTAAGTCATCAAGAATACACTGATTGGAGAATGCAGAGCTCGGCATAACCCGATGAGTGCATTTTTTCAGAATGGCAATGGGTGTCACAGTATTAACACCCAAAAATGGAGGACCGTCTTCTCGATACAACGATGGGTCCTCCCGAAATTCACGACGGACAGTCAGTCGAAGTCGAACTTTCAGAGAGATAAATTCACTGTAATCTACAAGACACATCCGAGCGAGATTCTCAATCTCTCGAAATCGAAGTCCAGTAATTCATAGATTTATCTCATCAGTTTCGATCAAATTGATCATTCTTAAGGTCAATCGGAATTATAAAACAAGCTAAATAATCGTTAAATATTTCCACGCGTGTAAGGCAGAACGTGTTAGATTTGCCTTACTGACGATTCCTCTAACAGGTTCGGGATGAAACGCCAATCTCAGTAAATTCACGAATCAAACTCATCATTGAACTGGCTACCCAAAATTAGTTTGGCGGGTAGAAATCGGCGACAACGGAGTCGACTTGTTTTAGAATAAAATTAATCACACGTGTCGCTCAACAAGTTTCGCGATCGAACAGTCACCTTGATAATTGTAAATAGAGGGTTGACAACTTTGGTACAATCATCTTAAAGCTCTGTTTGAACCATTTTATATTAGCTAAAAAAACTTCTGATCGAACCCCTAGCAGCATAAAAATCTAAGCTATATCACGCTTGGTGATCCATCCTGTACTTAGATCAGAGGTACCAAATGTGCGGCCCGCGAGCCAGTCGAGGTACGGGGCCGCCACTTTGTCCGGTGAGGCGACGCGACGCGACGTAAGGGGAGATTCCTCTTCTCCATCTACAGATGAATGGTCTTGCAGTATTGCATATATGATTGTACATGTTTCAAGATGGCGCAGTGTAATTTTTGTGTAATTATCTTTATTACTGTATAAATTATTATATATTTTCTGCAATGTATCATTTGTACTGGCCGCCACCTCAGAATGGAAGTGCTCCCTTGAGAGCGGCAATTCACGTAACTGGTTGGAAAAATTGAATTGTTTTCCTTCTTTCGGGAATCAATAATACTATAACACAATAACACTCTTGAATTATTATGTTTGACCTCGTGTCTGACCATTTTGCTAACAATAATGAAGTTTATCCCATTTTGAATCCATATGGCGACATTTTAGTAGCAGTTGCGTAAATGTACGTACATTAATCATTGTTAGAAATGTATGATCATACATGCCCGAAATTTATACAAAATTCAAATTCTCGTACTGAAATGATTAAAATCGTCATTTTTATAAATGTTGGAATATTTAATAAGAGATGAATCGTCATTTTGAAAATTATGGACTCTTTAGATATTGAAATCAGTTAGAAAACAAATTTTTAAGTTTCCAAGATTTTTATAAATGTTAATTTCATAGTTACATATGTTCTTTTCTTTTATTGTTCTTTTATTGAATGACCTTTTCTTCTTCATATAAAATTAATTATGAAATGTACATTAAATTGATAGGAAACATAGGAAGCAATTTGATTTTTGTAAATCTTGATCTGGAACTCTAGCGAAGATGTAAAATTACCATATACGGTATACATAATACTAAAACAATATTATGTTTCAAAATTACCGTATAAGATAATCAGGTCATGGCGATGTGATGAGAACCGTGTTGTAACAGCGTTGCTATTAACCCTGTAGTGATTGTATTTCTAACAAATTTTAACTAATCTCTGAATGATGGCAGAAGCATATGAAAAATAAAAATTGTATTAAAATAAATACAATAATTTACGATGATTAACTTGCTTCGCCAAAACCACTGCGTAATTTCTTTCTGGATATAGCGTAATGGCGTAGTTAGTAATATTTAATAACATATCTTTCTAATCCATGTGCGTAATGATTAATAATGTTTCAAAATAGATTTTCGTAATACTGGACAGCGTATTCTTTGCATTTATGACAATAGTAAGTGTAATTTAAAATTGTATAAACATTGGAAGAATTTAAAAATACTCTTATATTATTTTTAACCTATTAAACATATTATGAAAGAAAATAAATTGCTTTCACTCCTGTCTAATGCAATTCAGATAGAAATTTTTTATTTTGCATGAAGACTCGCTGTTTACTGATGACAGAAAGCTATATGGAAGATTGAAATGGTCGTAATGTAATGCAGAAATTTACATAATCAGGTGTAACACATCCAAAACAATCCAAAAGACGTATCTATGAGAAATTATTCAACGAATTCATTTCTTTGGGTATATATTATAAACAAAAAATGGCTAACATTTGAATAGACACATTCTTGTTATTTTTATAAAGTATAGTGAAATAGTCATTTTTAATGTTCCGTATACCTAGTGTGGCTGTTCTTTCTTTTGGAGGACTAGATGTTTTTAACATTCTTGAACTCTTTTTTAACTTTTTTTATGTAATCCTGTAGATATCAATGAGAACATTACGAAAATGTAAGTATTATTATTAGGAATTCACTGGTTTATAAATTATAATCGCGTAAACATGGCAATTTTAAGCGTTTTTAACCGGTTAGAGCGTCGCCATATTGGATATTCGTTGGGTGGTAGAGGTAGCCTGTTGAGCGCATGCGCTGGATAGATGGTGGGTGTTCAGCGTATGTGTTAGATAGTATGGTATATATGCGGGATCGGCTAAATAGTACTGAGCGTATGCTATGTATCCTACTGTTAAAGAAAGAATTTACAAAGCTAATTTATCTTCCAATATCATTGATCTATTACCATTACATGTCAAACATCCAGTGACCAATTCAATTGGGGAAATGATGAATAAACGAAGGGTGGGTGAGGTTCAAGCACTTATTAAAATAATCTTTCTAGAACCGATATAATTGTCATAAAATTCTACGCCACATCATGATACGCTTTTCATCTGAACACTTGCTTTAAATTCAACTCATTTCGAAGCTAGACAGCGTCGGAGCGCGGTCGCAATAAAGATTACACGCGTTCCCATATACATTATCACCGTTCCCACGGCTCCACTTGTCGCTGAAACTTTCGCTGACAACGACAATTAATAACGGTCGACCGCGGACGAGTGAAAGCGAAACAAATTTTTCCCGCGGAGGTTTCCAGCTGTTCGTCGGCGAGGAGGAACGACTGTTTCGCGACAGTTGTTGAATGCGCGACTCGACTGGTGACCGGCTAGGTCACTCGTAAATAGATCGCGAACAGTTTACGAACTCGGTACGGTGGTGGTACGCGACCGTAAAAGTTACTTATACACGTGCATAACATGATGTCGGCCGCGTAATGCAGCACGTTGCCTCGCTTTCGAGGTTTCTGCGAGACGAGACGAAGCGAGAGATGGCGATCGCGCGAACGATCGAGGCCGAGGTTTACGACACCGTTAAATTTTCAAGACCGGCGATTCGCCGTCGCTCCACAGAATCGGAATGTGTTTCGGTCGGATCGGTGGCAGAAATGGAACGGCCGAGATTGAGACTAGCTTCGTCCGTCGGATAGGGGATGGTTGATACACGCGAAAAAGAGATAGAAAGAGAAGAGAGAAGGGGGATGGAATCGGCAGCCTGGCCGCCAATTGCAATACGGCTGGGCTCGTTCAATAAAAGTGCGGGAAAAAAGCGTTTTGACAGACGTGTTTGCCAAGTTCTCGCCCCGCATATGACTGTAATCCTGACGAATACGAGGTGCACAAAGCCGCGTGTTCGACTACTCACCGCGACGAATCTCTTTTTAATCAAACGGTCGTTGTACCCTGAACAATGCCGCAACAAAGCTCTCACGCAGACAAGCCGCGCGGATGAGCGATTTTCGTATCGCTTAAGAAAAAACCGTATATCGTTCGACCGCACATGCGGTTATGTATCGTGAGCTAGAAAACAGCCGATAACAGCGAGTCTGCAGTAGACCCTATCGCTTTTGCACATGTCCTCTACCTCTCACAATCAACGTGTGTCCCGTTCACGTCTGACTCGAGCGTTTTTTTTCCCGCTTGTTTAACCCTTTCCGACCCTGATGGAACGTGTATATGTCCCTCTGATGTTTCCGATCCTCCGTGGGACAATATCTGTCACGAATATACGTTATTTTGTACTCTCTTTGTTTGTTTGTTTGTTTGTTTGTTTGTTTGTTTGTTTGTTTGTTTGTTTGGCTAGGTACTACTATCTTTCATTAATTTTATATGTAGAGTTGAAAGAATCTTTATGTATGCCGTGAGTCTTTTACAATTGTCGTTCTATCAATCAGTACACTAAATGATGAATGTTTACTCGTTCAAGCGTCAGTATTTCCCCAGCGCTCCACGAACACCTCATTAGCAATATCGCACATTATATTAATGTCTCATTACCAATACCAAACATTACATTACGATCAACCATTACACATCTTATAAGATGATTTTACTTAGGTAATATTCACGATTAGATAAAATAATAAAACACTTTACATACTTGAATACTTCATATATTTAGAAAACGAAAATATACATTATAACCGTGTTTGTTTGCTCAATATGGTTATTTATAAAACTTTACACAAACTTAAACTTAGATTAATATTAGTTTAATCCTCAAATTCGGAAAACTAGTAACGTAACGGGTTTATCACAAAAGACATAGCGCGACTCGAACTCTCTCCAATTGGTCCGCACGGGGAGCGCTTTCAAGCAGAGCCTTTCCGTCAACCTGTCGGATGGTTAGCTGTTCACACAAGGGAGAAGATTGTCAGAGCGAAGAGTTGTGGAAATTATTCAGTGATTTAATGGGTCAGAGGCTTTTTATCCTATGTACTCTATGTGTGGGTAGTTGGCCACCATGGGTACGGGTAGGTCCCGATAAGGCGAAGGTAGCGGGGATGGTAGCTTAAAGGTCGCGCGCTACAACATTTTGTATTATCCTATATAGCGTAGATAGGCGCATCATAGTAGTACTCAATACAGTCTTATTATTATTATTATTATTATTATTATTTATTTGTAGTTTATTTTGATGTGTAGTTTACAATTTGCTATAGTATAATTAGCCACAGAATAAATAATGTTATTGGCGCAAAGGTTCGATCTAAACAGAATATTAAAGCAATTTTGCTAGTTTGTTAAAACTATCTATGTTTCGATACTAATGTGGATTTTTTTCAAGAAAGAATGAGAACTGCGTTTGAAAGAATTTTATTTTTAAAATAGACCAGATTTTAATATTATAATATATGACCAGAAGTATATCAGAGTATAATTAGCATGTATATTAATTTGTAACGGTTTAAAGTTAATACATTGGCACTTGGGTGGAAGAAAATAAAATACGTTTATAATCATTTATATGTGTCGATGGATTTAAAGAAGAGGAGGACGTCCTTGATGCTATCTTCGTTTAGATTCGACTTGAGGTAATTTTCAATAGAGAATCTGGATCGTCCCAAAGAAAAACTTGGACATTCAAGTAGTGTTGGATGGGGATTCTGGCGTTAGCCGTGCTTGAGGTCGGACGTGTTTACACTTTCGTGCTCGCGTATATGGCTACTTCTAATCTCTAGTACGCAGTTTGTACGTCTCGAAATCTTAAAATATTCCTTAATCGCGCTTCTTCTAACTCTATTACCTAAGGGTCCCTTTTTTTCTGTGTTTTGTACCTGTGTCTCTACCGTCAGGGGCACCTGTACCTACAACTTGTTTAAAGTTTGTGACATTTAAAGTGTTATAAAATATAACGATGGCTATCGCCTCCAGTAAAGCTTCCTACGCTCAAATCACATAAGTGCAATTTCCAACCAAGGAACAAGCTGTGGTTTTTGATGCTGTTGAGAGTTCTTCAATTCAAGAATACACATTGGCCTTGAGTAAGCTGATTGACCGAAGAACATACGCTTCGTTTTAAGAATATCTCACGGTCGTGTTTGTTTTTACCTTAACTCTAAGGAGACTGCGGATAAACTTACAGATTCTCATGCCAAAATTCATATTGGCCATCATGCTCTTGAGGTTCGTCCTTTAATTTCGAAGGCTAAAAGAATTATACTTTTCAATGTCTGCCCGACTATACCGAATAATGTTATTTATGAAGAACTCTTGAAGAAGGAAATTAGACCGTGTTCTTAAATAACGTTTATAAGGGCTGGAATGAGTGATCCGGGTTTCGCCCATATACTCAGTTTCCGTAGGCAAATGTATATTCATCCAGAGGACGTCAGTACGTTGCCGCCTATTCTTGAACTAAATTATGATGGCACTAATTATTGGATCTATTTATCTGGAGAGAAACTTTCATGTTTCATTTGCAAGGAGGAAGGTCACCTTACCAGCTTTTGTAAAAGTGTAGACAACCCGGTTCAAAGTGTTAATTCGAGTGCTCAAGCAGAATTATCAAGTGCTTATGCAGAGATCAACAAACCCTCTACTGCATCATCTACCAAAAAGTTATCTCTCCCATCCGACAACTCATCTGAGATAGTGGTACCAACGACATCGACAGCTGCCTTCAAAAGACCGCTATCTGGTTCTACCTCCAATAGTGATCTTGCTGGTGTTGATGTTTTGGATATCAAGCAGGGCCTGGTTCCTCCCTCCGGAAAGAAAAAATTGGTCAAGAAACCTAAAGTCTCGTCTGCAGCGCCTGTGAATTTTGAAGCTATTTCGTCTCAGCTCTCACCGGCTAAAGAATTGATTGACTCCGATTCTCATAAGTTTCCTCTTAATTTGGATGGTGTTACCGAGTTCCTACTGCTCTCTTATGACAACTCTAATGTCTCAAGACATTTCTAAACTGGTTACAGGTGTGGAGCAGAATGCATCCAGAATAATTCTTAGGCTCGGGGATTGGATAGGGTACGATACGCTCTTGTTCCGATATAAGGCGCCGATGTTGGTTTTAAAAGAATGTTCGCTCGACTTCGCTTAGTGTCAGAACGAGAGGGTATGTCATTTGGTTCCTTTTCCAAGGAAAGATACCGCTGGTAGGACGACTACTTTATGGTCTGCCGCTACTATTCTATATGTTCTCTATCGGCCCATTCGAGGACAAAGTGAAGCCGATGAAATACGGCGAATGTATGGTTGAGTTTGGAAGCGAGGGCCTGTGCTAAGCACCACAAAAGTTTGGAATCGTTAAAGAAATTGCTGCGTTGGGAATGGGACCGAATGACACCAAAAAGCTGCGGCTCATTGCAAAAAATTTTAAAACGCGTTTGGGGCTCTGTATTGGCGCAATGGTTGGCTACTTCGAAACAGCTGGAATATATTGTTACTAAGGGTCTGCATTATTGTTGCTAATAGTTGGTTTTTGAAAATTTGACAATTTGAAAAAATTGTAATAAGAAATGTTTAACTCCGTTGTTTCTTGTCATCTTGTATTTATATTTATATTTTAGTATACCCCTGTATTTTAAACTGTATTCTAGCATATTGTAGTTTATTCTGTATTCTCTATGAAAAAATCTAAAAAATTCAGATCTCTACATTCGTGACACAAAAAATTGATAATGTAAGCTCTGAGTGGATTAAGACATTATGGTCAACGAAGTCATCAAACACCGGCTTCTAAGTTAATAATGATTCGGTATTCTATCCGTTCGTCTCAGTACCGCCCGGGAATTCGCATAGACGACGAAAGAAAAATGTTTCGCGTAGTCAAGACAAGAATTGCGTTCGGGTTTTGCGTTTCGTGGAAGGTTCTTGGAAGAAAGAAATCCCGGTGGCTAAATTGCATCTTGAGACCGCGGGATTCACCGCGATTGCTTCGGAATTTTCGGAGTTGCGGTAGAGAGCGCTACTTAATGATGCAGATACCGGTCGACGGGCAAACTCGAGTTTCCATTCATTGGTCATGTTACAGCGCGCGGATTGTAGGTGCATTGATGGGGGCCGCTGTTGAGCCTCGAATCGAGTAAATATAAATTCGCGGTCGAACTGACGAGCATCGTCGGTTGCTCGTAAAATGCAACGGTCGATCATCCGCGACAGCTCTTTTCACGGGGAGAAAGATACCGTTGCGCCGATTAACAGGAACGGTTAAACCGATTCGTAAACGCGAACGTATTTATGATGCTCCAGCGATCGCAATTCTCTCTCTCTCTCTCTCTCTCTCTCTCTCTCTCTCTCCCGCTTTGTATGTAATTCGATTATTTCGAACGACTTATTTCGACGGACCAATGGGACCGTGAAAAAATCGGCACCCGATGGAATGGTTAATTTATGCATGCATGCGACGCGGATTGACGACCACCGCTCGCGCTATTACATCGGCCGTTTAATCATTTACCGACGCATGGTCTCCTGTTCTTGATTTTTCGCGGACAAACGCGAGTTCAACGGACGAAGAAGCGCCACCGGAAAAAACACGGTGCGCTAGACCATTTTTAACGGCATATGTCACCGGTATATGTATTAGGTGAACTGTAATGTTTTTGAAATTTTCATGAAGCGAATGACGGCCCAATGCAAACACAGTGCAACGATGCAGTCAGAAACATTTCTCGGTGTGTCTCGTCCTGGGTCTCTACATGAGCGATACCTTTTTGCGGAGCACTTCTGTCGTTACCATAGATTTTTTATGATTACTGGCGACTCGCCAATTGAATTATCACGGAATGTTTTGGATAATTAAGTTGGCAATGTTAAAATGCGCAGGCCACGCGGTCTTAAAATTCCATTGAAATTGGTCGGGAGATTCGTTGAAACGGCTCTGAATTAGATGCACAAGCTGGCAATTTTATATCAAACAATCTATTTTTATTCAAAAGACTAGATGCACTGAATTGTTATAAGATAGTATTATTCATCACTAGATTGTGAAGTATTTGCCTTTATGAGAAAACGAGTCGACGAGATGCGATATCGTGAAAACGCTAGACTAATTTAAAAACGTCGTTATGTTATTTTCACTCTATAAAGATGATCAAGAACAGAAAGAACTTTCTATCTCACCTTTGTCACCTGGCATCGATGCAGAAAATTGTTATTCTGATTAAAGAACTGCAGTCAATTCATCACATGGTTAAAAAATACGTTTCCCGTACTGAGATCCTAATAATTTGACGAACCTAACTAAACATCATAGGCCTCTCAAACGCCTAATTCTGCCATCAATGTTTCTCTCATGCAAAAGTTAATTGTGAAGTGTCAATCGCCTGTTTTATAAAAACCGTTTCTGTGAGAGGTACTTTTCGAGAAAATATTTGACACGTATTTTCCTTTGACAGCAACCGTCCACGCCAAACGAGTGTAACCTACCCTCAAAATTGGAAGTGAAAACTCTATTTTGTGGAATATCTCGGAAATTATTACAGAAACAGTTATTGCGTAAATTGATGAAATTTTTAAATGCCGAATTCAGTGACGTATACTATTTTCCAAAATATTAATTTGTTTAAGCAATGTATTTAAAAACATGCCGACACAGAAAAATATTTTTTCGAAAACTACTTCTCGCAGAAATTTCATTAAACCGGCGATTAATACTTCATACATAACTTTTTTTAAAACGTAAAATTCAAAATTCTGTTTTATCCGTGATATCTATTAGGGAATACTTTTCACATACAAATATTGAAGAAAATAGATTAACATTAAATTGGAAAAATTGAGAAAAATATTATTTAAACAAATAGTGATATTGGAAATCTGTTTTTGCAGATCACAGATTCTTTATAAAAGAATACACAATTCTGTCATATGAATCATCCCTGTAGCTATAACAGTTTTCGAAATATTCGCCTAAATAATGGTTAATGGTGATATTACCTTCGAATTATTTTGCCTTTAACGGACTTTGTATAGAAAAGTATGTACTTTCGTTTTGTATTAAAAAGGCAATGAATTGAATAACATTTCAAGGTAGGCGTGTTCAAAGATAGCTACTTTTACATCACACATTTCAGCTTTTAGAGTAAAAGTCAACGGATCCTCTCAGATTCATCAAAACTTTTATTGCATTCTGTGACTCGAACTTTGATCTTTGAATCCTGCAAAACCAGCTGTTCTTATTTGCAGCACGTCGTTTTGTGAAACTTCAAAATGCGAAATATGCATCTTTGTGGGTGCGGCACGACCCGCAAGCCGCTTTTTGTATTCATATATTTACAGTAGTATACACTGACAGCAATTCAAAATATTTAATTAAGAAAAAGCTTCAAAAATTTGTTTTTCTTTCATTCAAATTACCTTGTATCCAGATATTAATGACTCTCCTTTAGAATGACCCCATACACTGACACCAGAAGGTGTTTCCGATCAGTATGGTTTATTATCAGTTAGATTCGAGGTTTGAGCCGTGCCGACCGAAGCCCCCACCCCGACTGCTCCTGTTCAGTCACAAGTGACGGCTTTTCAGCTCCAAATAATACCAGTTGCTTTTAAGGCTCGGTAAGTTTAGTTTTTAAACAGTGGCACATTCTGATTAATGGTTTTTCTTTGAATAGTCGAACGCGAACTGGACGATTAAGACTACGGGAATCATCGGGGCGTAGGATCTTACGATTTTGATTGCTGTTTGCATGGTTGCCTATCGCCGTTCGAGATTCCAGGTTACAATAAACCCTGTAATCGTTGCCCCGTCCGGGAAATTTACGATCTAATTTCGGATAAACGACCGACGCGACGGCTGCTTCTTAATCGCGTCGCGTGGGGACGTCGCCTCGCTTCGCTGAAGTTCGTTAGATGTTCGCGCTTTCTTCAACAGACTAGATCGAAAATTACTTAGGGAATTATCAACGATTATCAGTCAGCTTTCCAGGATTTTTGCAAAGTGTGTCACGAGTAGATCGCGGATTTTACGCATTTATGGAAAAACTGGGTAGATACAATTTAAAATGGCGAAAAGATTAAGAAAATTTGGGACATCTATGTATATATTATTCTGAACTTACTCAAATTATTAAGGGAAGATGTAACTTTTTACTTGGCTCCTAGTTCTTACAGTCGATGCAGAAAATTCGATTATAATAATTCAATATTCAGTATTCAAGGTTCGTCTAATCATAAGGAACGAACGGAAATCAACCCATTCAGTATGAGATAATAAAAGGGAAAATCCGGAAAAGAGAAGAAAAGGAATAACAGGCAAGAAAAATAGGAGTCCCCTTTCGCTGACGCATGTCGATGTATCGTATAATGCTGTTAAATCAGCCTGGCCCTCCCGTGGCTTACCAGCGTTATTAATATTCACATGATTCCGAATGCATTCGATATGACCGGTGGCGAACGATATAGACCAATAATTTAATATCCCGTAACCATCACGCGACAGGGCCGAGTCAGCGAGTCGACGCGTTTTGGGGTTGAAGAAGGGTGAGCACAAGGGGAGCTGTATCAACGCGCCACGATTGAACGCGCAGGCATTAAGAGATTAGTCGTGTCCACTGGTACAATAACTCCGGACAAATGGTTCGGAAGCTCCGTAAAAATGTCCTCTTTGATCTCCGTGGTCGACTTCCTTCAGCATTTGCATTTACCACTTTATTTTTTGTTGGTTCTTGCACTCCGAGCGCGATATACTCCTGAGCACTCTAAAAGACGACTTCTCTTCCCCTGAGAGTTTTTCCATGCAATCATGAATAATGAAAATATGTTTGTTTTACGTCTGAAGTTATTGACCCAGTATATCCTGCTCGGATAGATTGATTTTAAAATGGAGAATTTCAAGTTGCCAGTGGTTTCAGTTGCCAGAGCGATCCGTGTCGACATTGAGGAATCAGTACAACGTGCTATGCTCGCAGTCGCAACAATATTGATAAAATCGACGCCATTATTCTCTCTTTATGCCGCATGTGAAACAACCTACCGTTCGCTTGTGTGCATTTCCGTCTTCATTCGCGCGAGACACCGTCAAAGTGTTTTCTGGGGACAAATTACATTCCGGTGGCGACAAAAAAAAAAACGCTGTAACAAAGCATTGAAACGCTCGACGGGCGAATCGGATTCGCGTGTACCGTTTCAAAACCGGGACGAGAATGGTCGATGCGACAATAAAAAACAGGAATATACGATGCCGGCCAATCAGGTGTACGGTATAGCAAATGCGATACGCTTCGCTACGTCCTTCTAGAAAAAGCCCTTAATAAGTTTCGGGCAATCTATCAAATGTTCGTTCATTATATATACAGGGTGTTTCACGCAATTGTTTCAGGCTATAGTTTCGTTACAAGTACAGTTACAGAGAAACGTCAAAGGAAAAGGATGAGTGGTTTAAGAGTGTAATCACACTTGTGCAATCGACAATTGCATAACTTTTTTAAATGGAAATGCATACGCTATTTTACATGGATAGATTCGTCTCGTTACTCTACGTAAAAAAGTATTCGGCGTAGAAAGACAAAAAATAACTAATTATGAAGTTATTTCTAAAAAATATCTGTATTGAAGCAGCGTTGTCAGAAGTGTATTCAATGTAATGGAGAAGCGTTTGAGCATCCTCTTTAATGCAGATATGTTTTAGAAATATCTCGGTAACTAATTATTTTTTGTCATTCTACGCCGAATACCTTTTTACGTAGAATAACGAGGGGAATCTATCTATGTAAAAAAAGGTATGCAGTTCCATTTAAAAAAAGAACGCAATTGTCGATTGTACAAGCGTGATTGCACTTTAAAAAAAAGATAAGGTCCTAGGAATGTAGTGTTCTTCAAACCATTCATCCCTTTCCTTTGACGTTTTTCTGTAACTGTGTTGTAACGAAATTATAGCCCGAAACAATTGCGTGAAACACCCTGTAAGACGATAGAATGCCTAGAGGGTGATGGTCAATGTATTGAATCGCTCTGACAAGGAAGTTAAAAAATGTGCTTTTTATTGAGACAATAAATCCCTTAGTCAATGTCAACATAAGTCGTTATAATCATAGTTAATCATGCGTGCTTTCGTATTCGCAGAAAATACACTTGGTTGGTCATGGATTTTCGTATGCGTGGCCCGGCTGGCCTAACAGCTGTTTGTACATATTATTTGACCGCTGTATTTCATAAGTATATAGTGGTCTCACCCGTTTCAGCAATATTTTACGTTTCTTCAAGGTCATCGAGGTCCGACCGACAGTTTTTTTTATTTTTCCTGTAACTTGTACGTTATAACGAAGTGATTAAAAAAAATTCCCGGTAAAATCTGAGATGAGGACACTAATCGACACGTTCATCGCTACTGTTTATCGAGACGTCTATCAGAATAGAAGAATGTGCAGAAGCGATAGGCAGACTACAAACGATAACAGATGCAGATAAAGGAATGCCAGTTATACGCAGAGTGCAAGCGACGAAAGATAAACATAAAGGAATGTCAACAATGGTTTGAAGACACTGCCCAACGAAGCGTGGACATTATATAAAATGTCCGGACTATTTGTGAAATACCTGCCCTTTATACACATTGCCCAAAAAATTGGGCTATACAGTGCCCGGTCATTTTATATAATGCCCACGTTAAACACATTGGACGTAACCTATAAATCGTCCTCAGTACAGATAGCACCCGGTTTAGCCACGTCGAAAGTGGTCCAACTCTATACTTATTCAAAAGGTCCGTGTGCCAACGACGGTATACGGAAAATGATCGGGAAGTCGGCAATTGATTTTCCATACCGTGTACACTGCCGATGATCCTCCTCGCTATTTCCGATACTACCCGCATCGGCGACAGAACCGATTTGTTACAGATACCGGCCGACACTCGCGAAATTGACTTACAACGCGACACAATGCCTCGAACGCCTCAGTCTTTTCCATTCCGATGATCGGACACAACTTCCAGCCCAATAAACTGTTCATATTGGGTGGTCCGTTTGAACTTCGCGAGCGATTGTTTACCGAAGAGACCGTCCCAAAATTATTTCAAACGAAACTTAATCGCTAAAGTCCTTTAGATGCTTGCACATTCTTTGTCAACAGTCTACATTGGTGCATCTAGGGCATTATCAACGATGATCAATAAACTGTGGATTTTATTACCATAATGACTAGGTGAAATATCAAACCGTGAAGACATTGCAAGAACTGAAAAATACTGTTTCATTCTCCGAATACATATCTATTTAATTTATGTTTCTTATAATTGTGGGATTAGGACCCCCCAGACCACAAATACCGTAGGAAATTAGAAAGAAGGGGGAAGGGTTCCGTGGTTGAGCGCGTTAGTCGATCGGCTACCTACCAACACGAGGGCCCGGGTTCGATTCCCGGCGCGGTGCCTTCCTTTTTCCTGAGATCCTACATTTGGAGGCTCAGCCGGGATGGGGGGAACACCGATCACCGCACGATGGCGCTAATGACGAAGACGAAAACAAAGCGAGCGTAGCGAAGAGGTCGCACGTAAGCGAAGCGAGAAAAAAGTGCGAATTGCGAAAATACGAGTTACGAGACGAGTGCGAGAAGTTGTGTTGATGGCGCTGAGGCCAAATATACACAAAAAAAAGACGATGACGCTGTAATGAACATTCGAGGGCGAATGTCTTTGCAGGACGGCCGAGTGTGGGATTAGGACCCCCCAGACCACAAATACCGTAGGAAATTAGAAAGAAGGGGGAAGGGTTCCGTGGGTGAGCGCGTTAGTCGATCGGCTACCTACCAACACGAGGGCCCGGGTGCCTTCCTTTTTCTTGAGATCCTACATAATTGACTTAGAAAATGTTTGACCCACAGCCTAATAATCTCAGGTTGCGATTCTTCGTTTTACACGAATTTACTTCCCAAATTATTACACGTTGTAAGAAAGTGTAAATCGATAAGTGCTATACACGGGCTCTAGATTATCGACATGTATAAATATATAGTTAATTGTTGGTGGCGTGTCGTTCGACAGTAGCGTCTTTTGTTTGTTTGCATCGAGAAGTTGCAGTCTCCTCCACGCAGTCATGTGAAACGCACGCGTTTGATACATATACATAGTTTAATATATTTTAAAGTGTGATAATAAAGCATTGTTTTTATTATCCCAAAACTCCTGACACACGTTTTACAAAATGTTTGAAACAAAACCTATTCTATTTTAGGAGAAAATCTTATGGTGGTCAGTAGATTGCGAATTTGTAGGCAAAATAAAAGTTATCTAACGTTAATTCCAAGACATTTATTTCTTTCCTGTATAATTATAGTGAGTTAAAAATGATACAACATTATTTTCGACCAGTTTGCACTTGATTACAAATCCTTTGTAAACGGACGTGCTACGAACATTTTAAGGTAGTTATTCGTCGAATTAGTTATTATAAACATAGGAAGAATTGATTCCCGCTGCTTTCTGCTTTTAAGTATTTCCTTTAATAGTTTAAACAACGTCAAAAGAAATAATTACGAACTAATCGCGTAGCTAAATATTACAATACTTTTGTACTTTCGGTTTAATGCAAAAACATTCATTCCATTTCGTACCTTCATATGTTTGTTTCGAACGGCGCATATTGCGCTTGACGACCAGAATTTCATATTTCGCGTAACGAATGTCAGATTTATTTCATGCCTGCTGTTACACAAAGTCTTAACTAGCCTCTGTGAATTTTATGTATTTATGAAATTTTTAAATGTCGAAAACAATGAAATGAATAACTTTATGGAAAAGTGAAATTAGTTATACGTATTTTTATCTCCATAACAAAAATTCAAAGTAAGTATTTAAAGACAATTATAACTTTTGTAAATTAGTTTCTGAAATTTAATATTTATAAAAGAACTATTAGTTTATCCAGAATCTACCCTTCTCATTATAACATACCTACTAATGCTGGAATTGTTGCATTCTCAAAATACTAGCAAAATGATCTTACTTTAGGATTTTACATTGCTTCATGCCATTTTTCAATTTAGCAGTCGTATAGCGTTCAAATGAATGAGATTCAAAAGTAAACTTTTGTTTGACGTACAAGGTATTAAGATAATAAAAAAATACACTGGAACAAAAATGTGCGTTAAAACAGCTTTAAGTGATGTTTGGTTTCGGACGTAATTGAAATTGTCTGACGTTGTGCTGCTTAATAGGCAATAGTAAAGTGTCTGATCATGACTTATCAATTCTACTTCTTCCAAACAATAATGCGTGCACAACGATCCTGATTTGTGTCATAATATATTGTATGCCTGTGACATATTTATTGTGGAGAATCATTCGTTTTCAATTTTAACACATACAGGGTGTTCCACAATTGTAGGACAACCAAAATTTCTATACATCTAATACAAATACAAACCGAACACTTGATTGTTATTGTACATATCAACATTTGATTTTTGAGATATTAACAGTTGCAAATTGAAGATTCGATTTCCCATGCGTGCAGTTCAAACCTATTCAGTTGAAATTATATTAGTATATGTAATTGCCAAACTCTGGATTGTTATACATTTATAGTCAAGAATGATCGAAAAAATGTATGCGAAGATTAATAATTTAATAGGAGTTGACACGATACTTATTTTTTAGCCACAAGCTGTTTTGCTAATTTGGCAGGTGTTTTGTTCTTATCTACAAAAACTGCTACTATAGGAAATAAAATTAAGTTTAATTCCATTCACCTAAAATGTGTGCTGCAAAAATAGATAGAAATTCGGTGAAATATTTTCGAAACAAAACTTTTGAAAACAATTCTAAACATGGTTATTGTAACTGCCAGTGTATCTTAATTAGTTTCTTTCGAAAAATAAACCGTATTATATGTGATTCTATTCTAACAGTATCCATTAAAATACAGTATACCATCACAAGTTTGTAGCATTTACTTCGAAATAATCTGTTTTCTCCATTTAATTGCGTATATAACACATGTTATATTTTACATTGTAAGGCGGATAGGTACACACATCGTTTCTTACAACGTCCCCTGAAAAAGCTATTACTTGTAAAACATTAAAAAGAACTTTGCAAATCCATCTCATAACAGAACCCATTATCATATCAGAGCAAAGTTAGCGGTAGGACACCACATGTTATACGTCCATTTTGTATTTCCTGACATATCCTTTCCGGATCAAAGGTGATCACGATGCACTGTCAATCTTTAAAGTATGAAGTCGTAAAATCCACTACATGCTTCAGCATATATGTAGTTCGTACAGGGCGCCATGGTACCATCCGTCGACCGTGACACGAGTGGATATCGAACATTGATCGAGGCTCATTTCCTCGTCGCGGGGCGCAATTTCGTGACGCTAATCGATATCTTATTTCCGATAGTCGGTGCTGGTATTACATCGCATCGAATTCCCCCACTGTCGAGCACCTCAATTCCACGGGGAGAAGAAGAAAACGGGTTCTGCAAGTCTCGTGATGGTACCTCGTAACTGATTATGACGTTGTCTTCGACGCGTGGATCTGTGCCGACGAATCGTGTACGAAAGAGGTGCTATGAACCATTGTTTTAGCGTCCATTTGTTATAAGTCATTGACGTAATTGTTTGCATATCCTTTAAATCAGAATAACTGTTCTAAAAATGGGCCAAGCGACTTCAGTTTTTCTGCGAAGCTAGAAGAAATTGTTTAGTGTAATGAGAATTTTAACCCGTTATCGCTCAGATTTTTTTCACTACAAGTTTTAATAGTCTAAAATGTAAATTTTTGATATCTGTTAATCATCATTTATTCATTCCACATGCAATGAATAAGCAGTAAAAGAAACGCACATTACAAAATTGCATTTATGGTACCTCGACTTATTTCGTTAAACCAATCGGGGTCAGGAAATTCGCAAAGTGGGGATGGGGTTTTATTTTCACGAGATCTGGGTCGGTTAAAACTTCGACCGTTCAATCTCGTAAAATCTGCAGAAACCACATGGTTTGGAGGCTGTCTGTGTACGCGATCGGCGCTTACGGGCCGGCATTATCCTAGGGAAGCCTTGCATATCCGCAAACTGATGCGAAATTGTAGAAGGAACTATCGCGTATATCTGCAGCGGCGTTGCACCCGTAACTCCATATCAGAGTGTTTACATTCGTATTACAGAACATTCTGTTAAATGCTGGCAGCAACCTCGCTCCTCGAAATAAACAACCGGTCTCGGCAGCAGCAGGCAAATCCGATTTTAAGGTTTGGATTTATTTAAACCGAAAGCTACGGCTCGAACAATACTCCCTCCGCGATCTCTGCCCATTCACGATTTTCACTCTGCTCCGTCGAGGCACACGGGGTTAGGTGCGCGATATTCGTATGAGCTATCTTAACTTAAGATCCTCTCCGCTTGTTTCTATCCGGTTAAATATTGGTTAGGCAACGATGCAAAGGAACCATGACAGAATCTTCGTGTTCGTTGCTAAATCGTCGATAGAACAGGGAATCGGAATTCGAATCCCTCGGTTGTGAAAGACTGTTCACTCGGAAATGCCGCGTTTTTTAAATTACCGGTCTCGATTGGAAACGCGAGAATGGTATACTGCGGGTAATTGGAAACATTTGAAGATCGAATAGCACGGGACATTAGTTTGGGCGTGAACGGATATATCGTGTTTTTAAAATTTCCTGCAACCAACGGAATTCTATCATCCGATTGAAACTTGTGCAGCAGCCACTCATTTCCAGGAGAACGTGAATTGTGCAGACCCTACATAGACACACATTAGAATTATTGATATTGTGCAAACGCTCTCATAGAACATCATTTAATAGACTTGATTATTCAAGCACATTTGATAACGAAAACGATAAAACATGACGCCATAAAAGTGACTAATTTACATTACTTTACAATAATAAGAACGTATTTATTCAGTTTTTTAATAATTATATAAAAATATACAGGATGTTTCAAAACATGTGGGCATAACTTCAGGGATGGAACTTATTTCTAAAATAAGAACAAAAATGTATATAAACATATACTTTTTTCCGAATTATAGTCGGTTTTGTATGATACCTGTTATTGTATTGTGAAAGGTATTAGCAAAATACGTGTTATTATCACCAAAGACACGTATTAAACTGATTGAAATAAGTTACCTAAATAGTGTTCATACAGCAGACCAGAAGGTCGTGCATGAGATAAGAAGCGTTAGTTGTAAACAATTCAAAGAAACTGTCGCTAGAGCCATTAGAATTTGGCACTCGAAGACAGAAACGGATGTAATTCGGAAACAAGGTCATATCGGGTATATGTTTATATGACCTTTTTTTTATTTTAGCGTACTGAATGGTGCCCTGAAGTTATGCCCACATGTTTTTACACATCCTGTATATTCGAACACATTTCATTGAATCGGTCACTTGTCTAGAATATATGAAAAAATGTACGTTCTTGAGAATGTTAAAAATGTCTCACAAAACACACGAATATCAGTCAAGAAGATAAAAAGCAGTTACCGTGTGCGTATGAGAAATTTTAGCTTTTTACAGTTACATATGATGCAAGTTCGTGTTGGCATCATTTCGCAGCCTTTAGGAAGATTTGAAAGAAGTGGTAATTGTACGTGCTAGTCGAAATCTATACGAGATCTACTTTTTGGTCCGTGATAGCGGGGTATTACAGTATGGCGGCTGAAAAATGTGAAAGAGGAGGAAAAAGGAGAAGGAAGCGTTTCGTCCTAGGCCCGCTAGAGGACTCATCGGTAAGGCTATCTAGCGGACCCGTGCCTTAGACGCGGGATGTCGTAAGGACAGTTTAGGACGGTATATATACAAACAGGGGAAGATTCAGGTAGTAGCTGGAAAGGTGTTGTCGTAATGTCCCTCTGTTGACGAGCATAGGAAGTAGCCGCCACATTACCCCCTTGCCAGTGGTCAACGATATCTGGACAAATTTCCCTCTAATTACGCTGATCTCCGCCGGAATCCAAGGAGGTCGCTGGAATGTGTGCTGTCAGTGTGCCCGCCAGTGATGCTGCCGAATCGACGAAGTTGAGTAGCTCCCTAAGCCGCTTGTAGGACTCATATAGTCGCACAAACAATGGATGAACGTCGCACAAACGTAGATACGAAAACGTCGCACAAATTTAGGGGCGGAAACGTTAAACCATATAATGCTGCGAAGATGACGTCAGAAGCACATAGTAGGGAGAAGTCCTCGCTGTTGGTCGGGTAGTAGTTCAGGCAAGGCAGTGACAGAGTAGTCACCTTCCAGTCCTTCTGATGTTGTCCGTGGTTTGTTGATGTTGTCGTCTCCTCTGCTCAGAAGGTAGCGTTGTTGTTCGTTTGTCTAGGTCACCAATTATGGCGGCTGAAAAATGTGAAAGAGGAGGAAAAAGGAGAAGGAAGCGTTTCGTCCTAGGCCCGCTAGAGGACTCATCGGTAAGACTATCTAGCGGACCCGTGCCTTAGACGCGGGACTTAGGACGGTATATATATACAAACAGGGGAAGATTCAGGTAGTAGCTGGAAAGGTGTTGTCGTAATGTCCCTTTGTTGACGAGCATAGGAAGTAGCCGCCACAACAGAAACGTGTCAGTACTTAAAAGATTATACGTACTTACAGAATTTAACTGGTGGAAAACAATTTAGAAAATTAACGAGTGAATACAACATACTTGTATATGTATGTAAGAGCAAAATTTGATCATTATGATTTATATCGTATTCAATAAATTACAACTCGTCTGACAATATGTCTAAATGACAACGACGCGACCTCAATTCTTTTATTTCACTCACACAACACGCATTTCGAGACATTCCGCAGCTAAATTCTTACATATACTTGACATTAACAATATTTACATTGACGGGTACGTAGACACTGTAATACGGTAAACGAAAGAATATAGACACATGAATTAATTTCTAGTTAACAATGGATAGTGATAACTACAAGCAGATATCGGTATGATTAATATAATTATTCTAGAATTTAAATAAACTAGAAGCAACTGTCTCTTAACTGTCAATCACTGATACATAAATACCGTTATACGTACATAAAGTATTTTGTATTCAAATTTAGAATGTTCTTGAGAGTAGCTTATTCCTGTCTCTCTTCTATTCCAATGCAGTGATTAATTATCCAGAGATCGGAGCACGTTTCGTTAGAAGGATTTAAGAAGAACTGATGACCTAAAACTGGACAGAAATTAATGCTGAACACTCAATCAATTTATTAAATAATTGAAACATAACGAAGAGGCGTAGTCTGTGAAAATTATGAGGAAAAATTAATAGGAGCTAAGAATCCAATAAAATCAATGAGTCTCACAAAATACAGAAAGTGAAAACAATAAAACGAGCACTGACCATGAAAACTATTTGAAGCTAAGCCATTCAACCAAACATTGCTACAAGTAAAAGAACTGTATATAAAATTTGTTTATACAGTAATAAATCCGTTGTATGCATTTATGATAACAACGGATAAGTGAGAATAAGAATATGAAGGCTCAAAAGGAACTTGAGAATATTGTCACATCATTTTCAACTTATTAAAATTATTATGAGAACAAATACTATTTCCTCTCACTTTCATCTCTTATAATCGATTAAGAAAAATTTTATTCTGCACAAAGATTCGCAGTCTAGTAATATTAAAGTTCACATTCATTAACATATTTTTAAAATGTTCTTTAAAGAAGATTTATGTTAAATAAATATGTTTCTTCTGCTAATATCGTTTATTTAATTGCATATTTAACAGTTTACGGTCCGATTACGATCAATTTTTATGTTTGTACATTGCTGAAACATAAAAGCTGCGAACAAACCTTAATGGCAGTACAGGTCTCGTCAAGAGTATTTTAAGTAATCTTACTCATCTTGGATTACGTTATGATTGTTCAAGTATAAGACTCTGATCTTGTATTCAAACGAGGAAAGGTTTTTAACTGCACAGACTGAGATCATTTTATAATCATCGGTCCGAAAAGTGTTCAAATTCTTGACGCAATTTAACACAAAGAAAAATTCTAAATGCCATATACGGGAACTCACAGTAATATTTCGATACTTTTAAAAAGATGGTAACTTCTTTGATAGTGGACTCTACGAATTAGATTTTTGTTAGACGTTAAAGAAATTCATTCACTATATGACGTGAACAAATTTTTGAAGTAATTTCAATTCTTTAGAATTGCGGGGAACATACTACAAGTTGTATTTTACAACTCTTTTATGTAGGTCTATAGTGACAATCCAAAGGATACGTTTATACATATAAAGAATATGTTTCTCTGCAATTCCGACCAATTTAAAAAAGTTATCGTCTTTTTAAAAGTGGCACAATATTACAGTGAGTGACTGTATATTCTATATGGTATTTATTTTAAAACAACCTTGCCTAACACTTGGAGAACTTCGCTTAACTCTAATAACAAGAAAAAAACATAGAGGACGAGGGAGAGAGAGAAGGACGTTTCCTCGGAACAACGCGAAACAAGGTTGGAGTGCCGCCTTTAATCAGAACGATCTGGCTGATTCTTAATTAGTTACCGTTCGGCGTTACCGCTCGTTCTGCCAATAAAAGTGTTGGAAGTTTCCGTTAAGTATAACGGAAAATTTACTCCGGAAGTTGCGCGAGAATCCTACTCTCCGTGTCGCGGAACAGCACAACCGGAGATGCGCTGCAGTTCCCAAACTTCAACGGTTCAAAGTTGAGGTAAACAAGCAGGGATGGTTATAAGACGTACGGGAAAGGCAGGTGGGAGTGGATGAGAATATACTTCGGATTAAACGATTTCAATTTCCCCGGCCCCTCCTTCGCCCTTCGCCGCTCCTACCACTTCCCAATCCGCCGACTCAAATTCGTCTCCCTACTAGAGCTGGTAAGGTAAATTGATCATTAGTGACGGAGATATGGTACGGCAAGATTGCTGCGCGCCTGTACGTTTTATCGATATAAAGCGACGATCGACCAGACTGTTTCAATCTAAACTCGTGGAACAGCCATGCGCGCGCACGTAGAAGATTGAACCACCAGCCGCCCAGATACCCCGGGCCGACTGTGCCACCTTTTCAACGAATATGAGTAATTTACTTTGAAACACAGTCATGTAAACTTCGTTTGAAAATACATAATTGTAATGCAGCCGACGTCATGCCGCGAAGTTTCGTATCGATAATACGACGATGAATTCGCGCAAGAGTACAAAAAAGTAGCATGAGGTAGCTACTTTGCTCACGGCAGCACCTGGATGATCGCTAAACGCTGGACCACGCGAGTTTAACGAGAGTTTCTCACGCTTAACGGCGACTCGATGTCCGGAATTATCGATCGTTGCGAGTTCGGCTTGCAAAAACTTACAAGGAAATAGAAAAATTACGTCGGAAAAAGTATCCGCGAGAGTCTAGGCCACCGATCACATGCTTGAAGCGTATCAGAACCTTTCCTCTTGAAACTTCTTACTCCTATCTCGCTCCAGTTCCAGTTCCACCGGGTAGCCCGACGGTTTACCTCTTGTGAAAGTATACTGGCCAGAGGGGAAGGCTATAATATTAGTTTCGACCGTCTGGAAGGTGGAATAGGAAGCAGACAGAGAGGGAGAGGAGAGAGAGAGAGAGAGAAGCGGCAGTAAGAGAAAAGAAATAGACCGAGGGTTAGAACCGTCAGGTAGAACGGGAGCTCGGAAAGTGAGGGACGAGCCTGGTGGAGGAAAGACGGTCGTAAGTGAGGAACGAGGAAGGGTTGTAGGGGTGGCTGGAAGGAAAAGAGTCGGCAAGAAAGGGTGGTTGAACGGAAAAGGGTGGGCGGATGGGGAGAGAGGCTAGAAGGAAGCAAAAGAGAAGGTTCCGTACGTGACGACGTTGCTCGCAGTAAGGTGTCTCAGAAGTCGCAGATGTCTCTTGATTTATTGGTGCGACAGCTTCCGGAGACGAGAGGCATTCCGAAAATGGCGTCGGTACGACAAGCGCACCCCCACACCCTCTTCCGTGGCAAACTTCCGCGTTACCTGCACGAGAAGCACGGGCTCGGTCCGAGAACTGCGCCGGTAATTTTCATTTCTGATCGTCCTTCCCCAGTCTAGAGGGGCGGAGTCACGCCACGAATTAAGTCCAGGATAATTGACGAAGGGAAGGAATCGTTAGTTACGGTACGTCAGCTTCGTCTCTCGAATTGTATCCGCCGAACACGCTAATTAGAGTGATTCACGAGGCCTGCAATCCTCTCTCTCGCGCGCGAGCGCCGCGACGAATAAATAGGTCATTTAACGAAAGACGGGTCCGGATAATCTCAAATCTGATGGCATCCGTCTTGACAGCGCCGAGGCAACAAAGATTTGCTCGAGGAATATGACCCTTTCTTTAGCCGTCGACACCGTCAAAGTGAAATTCAAAAGAAATTTCGAATTACGCGAGCAATCGTTTTAATCGAGTAATAATAATCATTCGCTGAAATCCTCGTTCAACTAACAGGAGAAAAAATTCTCTGGCGTTTACCCGAGATCGGGAAACCTCCTACATGAACGGAGTAATTGTAATTGGCAGGCTTTTGATGTCATACTTTTACTGTTCTTAAGGAAGAAAAATGTAATTTAGAGTTGTAGAATTTCTGATATGCTTATAATTGTTATGTTCTATAAAGTACTGAATCAATACTTAAATTGCAAAGAAATTTAAACAAGTGGTTTGGGTTGAGTCAACTTTTGAATAGAGTTATTAAGTTTATTTTAATACAACATGTTAAAGACACTATCCAATTTACTACCTTCTTGACGTTAATTTACAATTAAGTTACATAGATATTTTGGGAACCTTCGGTTTTAACAGCGCACCGTTACCAAGGAAAGATTTTTCGCTAGAAGATTATGATCTCTGCAATTTTTGTTCCCTTTATCAATAAAACAAGCGAAGATTTGACCATTCAATATTATTTTAAATTATTCTGTCAATCTTTTCTGTATCAGATTGTTTTTTACATTAAGCAATGGACCATAGGTCTTCTCAATGCGCTCTATTTATATATTTAATGGAAGATCTACTTCTGGATTTGGGATTGCGTAATTTATCAGTAAAAATTATTCGCCAGCGACTTATTAAAAACGTTTATCAAAAATGAACTTCGATTCATATTAAACTCTTAGTGTAAAATGTGGAACTCGGCTAATTAATTTTAGCAATTTTACTGAGTTTTAAATATCTACGAAATAGGTATTTCGAGAAACGATATCAAATAATTAGTAGTTGAAATGATGTATCGACAGTTAAAGAACTACACACTCGCATAGTACATATGAAAATATAAAGGCACATTTTATGAACTTCGTATCTTACAGTATTGCAAACTTGATAGTACACCTTTCGTTCAAAGATCTATAAAACGATAAAAAAAAAGTGTATATCAATCTTGTATTTCGTTATAAAGACGAAGCTTTAATATTGAAGCAGTGTTGCGAAAAAGTACAAATTGAATGTTCACATATTTTATTGACCCACTGTAGTGTAAAGTAGCCTAACAAGGGAACATGTTCAAGTTACGAAAGCCAATTTTAATGAAACTTTTGTCAGATGTAATTCTTAGAAAAATTGTCGATAAATGCTTTTTTATCGGCTATCCCCAACCATTCATTTTTTTACATTCAATTTATGAATACGAAATTTATTTAAATCAATCTCGCAAACATCTTGATAGAAGTGTATTACTATGTCGTACGAATCCGAAGTGTTCTACTGTGCAACAGTGATGAGTACCCCGGTACACTAATACCAATTGCAAAACAAGTAACGACATCTAATACAGTATTATCATTCAAAATACTGTAAGAGATTGTGTATGTTATCCTCTACAAAACAAGTCCGGATATTTCCATTTACATGAAATGGAAAAATATTATGAATTTAATACACATTGTTAAATGACAAAGAAACAACAAATTCAAAAACATATATTTCATATTTTTATTCATAGATCACAGATAAGGGTTCGTATAAAAATTGATTAATAATTAGCGATTAGTACGGAAAATTGAAAAAAATTGCAAAAAAAATCAAATTTTGAAGATATTATTTAAACAAATAGTGACATTTGAAATCTGTTTTCACAGATCTATTCCATATAAAAAATACACAACTTTGCTATGTAAACCATTCCTCTAGCTCTGATAGTTTCCAAAATATTCAATAAAATATGTTTTGACCCCCAACTTTGAAGGATGTTTTTACCCCCTCAATGTCGACGGTGTTCGATAAAAAAATAAATGTGTCGAATATTTTTCTACCAACTACCTCTCGTAAAAGTTCCATTAAGATCACATTGTGTAATTCGAATTCCGTGTGTCCCACAAGAAGGTGTTGACGATGTGTCTGCGAACATTAATGTATTTGGAAAAAATGTGATATGAATCGAAAGTACATTTCTGCATGCAAATGGATTTCGTAAAAGAATAATTACTTGAAACATCGAAGCTGCGTATGCACGATAGGAATACGACACGATAGGATACAAATTGTACGATAGAGAATGTATCTTTGTCATTGGTGGGCAATCACGGACACCAGATAAAAAAAAATTTGGTCTATTATAAAGTAGAAGCATAATGAAAAATTTATGTTAAAATTCAGAATTTCAATTGATCGTATTCGAAAAATATAGATGTCACTACTTGTTTCGTACGAAACAATTAGTAGAAAGCATACCAAAACATTGCCAAACTATGATCTATAATGGAGGTTATTGGGTCCATTATTTACCCCTTGCACTATAACAACGAGTCAGATTTGTGATGAAGATTTCGAACATAATCTACTAAATACGGGTGTAATTCATTAATTTGAAACACAAATAAATTTATATTTTTTATGGTCGATATATAGCTATTGCAGAATGCATAAGCGTTCAATAAATGTAAGCTTCTTGCTTCTTGTGAGAAATTATGAACGTTAAAGAAGTTTTAATCATTGCGACCGTAAAACAAATCGTAGTGCAAGGGTTTAAGTAAAAGCGTTTTAGTGTTTTAAGTGTAGATTCGACCCATATGAAGTATAAGTATTTATAGAAATATCGCCGACACACTCTTGTGGGACGGACTGTATGCTCCCTAATAACAATAAGTCAAAGCGCGCATGTTGAAGCAGAAGAAGCTAGCTCTCTTGGGTTTGTGCTGGCCATGCAAGCCGGCGCGGCGCTGCCACGGGAAGGACAAACGACAATCTAATTCTCGCAACATTGATCCGGAAGGCTCGTTCGGGGTATCGAAGATTCTCTTATTGGGGGCGGTCGCGAGCGTAGCATTCCACACCACGATCCTGCTGTCTTAATCTCGGTCAGCGGCGCGGCGTCGGCGACGTATAGTGCTGTTCAGTTCCCTGCAATTTCGATTTCACGACCGAGTCAATTGCGTCCTCCATTCCTCCCAATCCGGCCTTCTGTTCCTCACGTCATTCCCTCCCCGGTCTGTTTCGTAGAACGGAAGCACATATTATAAATACATGCACGCGGTTTTTTTGTTTGTTTATCTCTGTGTACCGATGCGTTCGCTCGAAAGGGAAGACCGTGCGAAGGGAGGCCGAGTGAACGAGTGAACTCGTTTCACGGTCGCGCGAACATTATTGAGAGAGCGGTTAAGAGACACGCTTCCGAACCCACGATACTCCCTCGGCTACTCTCACCTATTTCCTCGTTTTTTTTTTTGTTTTAGTTTTCGGTCGGCTTTTCTTTTTCACTTTTTGCCCTTTTCCGTACGCCGCTCCACCGAAACGTGAGCGGAATGATCGATTTTTCACTTACGAAAGGATTGATTCGCTTGACTTTCGCGGACGTTCACCGGGAAAACATAGCGCGCTGCGTTTGTCAGCCGAGTGACACGCGTGATCCTTTCCACCTCGCGACGAGCAAGATCTGTTCGCTGTGCCGCCAGGTGTTTACAGGCTTGTCAACCCCGCTTCATGTAAAACCGACAACAGGCGAGCGCCAGCTAATCAACTGCAAACTTTGAATAATTTTGCGAAGCGAGGGTGTGAGCGCGATACAGGAAGATCTCGGTGGAAAAACATTTATAATGGGTGTTTGCGATCAGGTAATGCAGCCAAAAAAGGACATGATTCTACTAGAAGTCGATCAAAAATATAATTATAAAGGTGTTTCAAACAAAACTTAGATATCTAATAAAAGTATTTCGAACAGAACTTCATTTTCGAGAAAAACATACATTAATATTTGTAGGGGTGAGGAGTAAGTTCGTAGCGTTTTATGTTTTCTTCAATTCTACAACGATTTCTTTGTTCTCTGGCAAAGTGTTGTACATCAATCGAAAGAACTCTTTCTGCTCCACAAAACTGTGATAAACGTTGTTTTGAATAATTTAATTTTTTATTATTTTTCAAGCTTAGAAATGGAATATCCACGAGGCAAAAATCAACGTTTTCGACACCTGCTTCTCTTTGCTTTTCATCGAGGTCAAAAAGCTGCCGCAGCCGCTCGGGATATTTGCGACGTGTACGGAGAAGGTATCATAGGCGAGTCTACAGCACGGAAATGGTTTGCAAAATTCAAAAATGGCGAATTTTACCAGGACGACACGTCTCGCAGTGGACGACACGGTGTCGAAAATGTTGATTTTTGCCTCCTGGATATTTCATTTCTATGCTTGAAAGATAAGAAAAAATTAAATTATTCAAAACAACGATTATCACAGTTTTGTAGAGCAGAAAGAGCTCTTTCGATTGATGTACAACACTTTGCCAAAGAACAAAGAAATAGTTGTAGAATAAAAGAAAACATAAAACCCTACGAACTTATTCCCCAACCCAATGCTTACATGAAATCTGATCGGTATGTCATGATCAGACGCACCAGCAAAGTCCTATAATAAATTTGTATAACCTATTCTTACAACAATGTATTCGGTAATTATTTACATTAGGGGCTTCCTTACCGATTTTGATGACGTTGAAATATGTTGTCAAGGTCATCATTCTAATCAACTTTTTCCTATACATGTTACCGCCGCTCAGCTTTAGTTTCCGAGATATTCGCAAAAACGTTTCAACATCTCAAAAAGTGATCGGAGTAGGTCTGGGTTAGGTCTGGGTTAGGTTTGGGTTATTTATATATTATTTATATATTTATATGTTTATATACTGGGTTATTATATATTTTCTTGATTGTTGCAAACATCCAAGAATTCGTATAGTTTCATGATTAATACTCTATATGCTAACACAGCTGACAATGTTCGCGTTCGACACGATTCATTTCACGTTTCAGTTCGTAAACATAAACAGACAAGACAGTGGGTCTCAACTGATTGAAGTCGTTTTAAGTTGTGACCGTGGCCGCGTTATCGGCGGCCACAATTTCAAATCTAACCCAGACCTACTCCGATCACTTTTCGAGATGTTGAAACTTTTTTGCGAATATCTCGGAAACTAAAGCTAAGCGGCGGTAACATGTGTAGGGAAAAGTTGTTCAGAATGATGACCTTGACAACATATTTCAACGTCATCAAAATCGGTGAGGAAGCCCCTAATGTAAATATTTACCATATATTCTACGGGTTTTACTAATTTTTGCATGCACTTCTTTGTTGGTCGTGCCATCAGAGTTGGGTGAAATATTTATTCAATATTTACTATTTACAATAACATTTTACCCAACTCTGCGCACGTAAACGCTTCAAGCTTTAAGATGAGTCTAGGTTTATTGTTGCATTATTTTTCTACGAAGTTATCATAGTTTATATATCGACAATTTTTTGAGAATGGGAAATTTATTTTTCAAATAATTTTTAAATTCACGGTAACATGTGCTTTCTCTATCAATTTCTTAAACACCTTATTACTATGATTTATTGCACGGTTGTCCAGAATACAATTTACTTGCGTTGCAAAAGATTCTAGAAAATAATGAAAATGAATATTCTTTTCAGTGTCTATGTTTTCTGTAATGGCTAAACATCGATATTGGAAAAATAGAATTTTATGCAGGTTTAAAGGGAATTAATAACATATATGTTTAATTAATTCTATTGGACATCCTTATCACGAATTCGACACGATGTTATTAGGTAAGAGATTAACAGATAGGTATAAACGTCTTTTTCCTATTTTGGCACAAAAAACAGTTAACTTCAAAATTTAAATTACATTTATTAAAACAATAGGAAAATATTACAAATTTGCTATTGTTACGTCGCAAGATGGAACAGATGTTTTATTATACATAAACATCTGAGTGGCAGATTTCGGTATACCGGCAGTCTGGCACTTTTCCAATTTCGATAACAATTGAGGTGGCTTCTCGTGTAACGGCAGAGACGAGTGATTTTTAAGAATTTATTTTCAGACGTTGTATTGGACATATGGGACACGGCGGTTTTGGGATGTAAACTGACAGCCTTGAAGTAGAAGTGTTCTTATAGTTTATTTTTTCTTATTATTAATTCGTATAATACGCATGTTTACTGAAAGTATGTTTTCTAAACTGGCCTGCACGATAATTAAAAACCTAATAAAATAATCAACTTCGGACAAAGCTCATCCATTTCATTACATATTTCTCTGAGGATTGGACCTGAAATTTATATTTGATTTTTTATTTACAATATTTTTTCTAATAATATAAATGTAACTAATCGACCGAAAAATGTCACCTTTTCTTCCCAACCCTTGAAATTTACCAACTATTTACATTCTTTCGGAATTGGTTAAATAACAGCATAAAGCGTCTAACTTTAAGAAAATTTCTCGATTTTTGTGTTTTAATCACTGCGGCAGATATGACGTTGCAGGTAAACAATGCTTAACACGAACCGTACCACGACCGGTCAAATGACCGGTTTCACATTTTTATTTCATAATTATTGAAATTGCATAGACGTTTCCATTAGAAATTGGTAAATAAATTACTTCATCCAAGCACGTATTGTTATCAAAATTGCGAGTAATCTAAATAAATTCAGTCTTGTAATTTTTATAACCAATATATGCAGGTCACATTTTATGCTCATTACGGTTAGTGTTAAACTGTCGAAGCAGTTAAGACGTATTCTATATTATAGAATCAATAATACGAAGAATTGAACTAAAAAGAAGCACGTGTACTTCAGGACTATCTGTTTACATTTCAAAAAAACCTACTCCCATATACATAATAGTTAATATAAAAAAATTCTTAAAGATCAGTTGTTCTCGCTGCCGTTACACGAGAAGCACCCTTTAAGGTAGCCGCCTGGTGCAAAGTTTACGACACCATCTTGGATTCACTGAGTGGATGAGTTTGTTGGTAAAGGAGCGGACAAGGTTACCTTCTCCTTTATAAAAAAGTAACTGTTGACACCAAGTCAATGGCCAATCATAAGTCAAGTAGAAGACAGAAATTCTTGTACTTCGCCCACAGCAGCGCTAGCTGCAAAGAAACGCAAGTGACGGAAAGTCATTTCGGTCACAGCGTTCAAACAAGGCAGTTCCAATTCAACGAGTCAATCTCTGAGCGACCATAGAACTATTAAAACCCAGTTGTTACTATCACGCGTATTTTTATACAGGGTGTTTCAAAATAAATGGGCATAACTTCAGGGATGAAACTTATTTCTAAAATAAGAAAAGAAGTTCATATAAACATATACCCGCTATGAACTTTGTTCCAGATTATAGCCGTTTTTGTATGATACCGGCTATTATAGTAGCAAATTTCCATACGTGCTGTTATCGCCAGGAACATTGATTAAATAGACTGAAACAAATTACAAAATTTTGTTTACATAGCAGAGCAGAAGGTCGTGCCTGAGACAAGAAGCGTTGCAAGTAAAAAATTCAGGGAAGCAGTCAATAGAGCCATAAGAATTACTGGAAAACTAAAACGGCTATAATTCGGACTTGTTTCGTTATTTTAACTTAGTGGATCCACCCTAAAGTTATGTCCACATGTTTTGAAACACCTTGAATATTCTTCGGCTGCGTTAACGCCAGTACAAGCGAAGGTGAAAGCAGATAAACCCAAGAGTATCGCTTGCACATGCTGCACTGTTCAAATCAATTAGACAAATGTGCGACTCCACAAATATAAAGCTTTCTTAACATTAGTAGCGACGTTTAATTTATTAAGCTCGCTGCGAAGTGTCCTCCTACTTGGAATCAATTTGAATAATTGATTCCTAAGAATAACGCGATCTTGGGAGTTGGTTACTTCGCAGCTCACGCCTGCAACCAAGTTCACTGTCGAGTTCCCACTGTGATTTCCACAAACATTCTATAGCGCGGAAGAACGCGCACACACAGCGAAATTTTCGACGACTCGGATTCGCAACTGGTTCGTTTCGCGATGGTAGTTGCCGTTTCCGGTAGTCCGATATTCCTCTACTTTCCAGTTAAAGTGCCAGTAAAGAAATGAAGTACTCTTCAAGTACCAATCATTTCAATGCAGTCACGACTAGACTTCATGTACAAAAACTATACAAATAAGTAAGGAAAATTTGCAAAATTTATTAGTTATAGACAGAGCGTTACAAATTTTCTCGCCCAGTTAGTGTCATATATTATGTACGAAATAGCTTCGCATATAAATAATGTAATATATCCGAAACAGAATTTAAACATACAATATTTAACAATACCATTACTATTCAGATACATTATAGTTTGCATTACAATAAATTACAAGCATGTTTTCCATGCTTTCAACATTTAATAGGGTAATTGCTTCACTTTCAGAACTTTCGGTTTACGTTTAGCTTTCCGTGCAATATGCTCTTAATGCGTGGAAGTATTTTCATGTTACATCAGTTTCCACCATTTCCACATTTTATCTTTTCATTGCAATCTTTCCGATATCATTTAAATGTAACATAAAAATTTGAATAAAGCAGAATCGTAACATTCTAACAGTTCATTGCTTCTTAATCTGATTCAAATTGCCGAAATAAATATGCCACATGGAAATAGCATACGCAATATATATTTCGTATGCTCCGTAACGTAAATATGCGAAGCATATGGAATATGCAAGAAATGCAAAATAAAAAATACATTTCCGGAGTAATCCAATAAATCCAACTCTCATATCTTTATCCTTTTTCTATAGAAATATGCATTTACATATAAATCCGCGGTCTTGTCGTAACTACTGAAACGTTCCTACTTCCGTAATAAGACGCATCTACCTCGCGTATCTGCGATGACGGAAGTCTTCATACCAAGGATTTACAACTCTCGTTGACTAGAAGGAGAGCCAGAAAACAGAAACCTTCGCAAGGAAACTGACAGAGTTTCGTTTCTTTTTGCACACGCCTTCTATTTATCCTCGATTTATCTAAAAAAAAAACATGAACTGTCCCTAACATGTGCTAATGCACAACGCCGAAAGTACGAGTGCGGCGAACGTGCTCGTACTGTAGCTGAGAAGGCCTAGGTCTTCGGGAAGATCGATTCGAAGAGTTCAGTTAGAGTCGTTACAGTCCGGGGGAATTACAGTTTATAGCGGGAGCTATGGGCCAGGTCTCGGTTCAACCTTGAAGCAGCGAGTGGCCATTCGTCGAAAGGAACGGAGCTTCCAGACGATAGATTGGCGTGGAATTCCGAGCGATCCGGGGCCGAGCGTAGGTGGCGGGATGGATGTCCAGGGGAAAAACGGGGCGGGGAAAGCGCAGGAAGCCGAGGTAGCTTATCAAACGAGTTTTCAAATTACAGAAGTGATCCTCTTCGTAATAGACTCTCCTATTGCGACTTATAGGATCTCGCTTGGCTCGAGTTGAGGGAAGAAAATTATAAAAGAGAGAAGGGGTCTCGGAGGGGAGGCGGAAGAAATGAGAATGGAGTGCGCCCCTGGATCGAGCAGAGCCGACCAACAGAAAGAAATGAGACAACCTGCGCCCGCGTAAACGAGATGAACGTAGATGAACGTTTAGACGGTTCACAGAGAAGTGAAAGGTTTATCTTACTATCGTTAAACGATCGCCATCCGATCCTCTTCATTAGATAATTAAGTGGACAGCTTGTTATTGTATAAGTCAGATTACGAAACACGAACCTGTTACTGTTCGCGTGGAGTCGGTATTTGCCATGATTATTTTGATCCGTAACGGCGAAGAACGATTTAATAAGGATTTGGATATTTCACTGTGTTGTGGAAAGCGTCAGGACATGGTCTGGTTGAAGTCACGAGACACAGGTTAATTGAACAATATATATTTAATAATAAAACATGTGTAACGCTGTACACTCTACAAACATCGTAGGTCGTCTGAGTCTCGCTCGCTCGCCCTGTATATCATCTTGCAGTATCCGCACGAACCGATAAGGTAGATTCCCTACAATTCCCCTCCTTACTGCAAACATGATTGTCCTTTCATCAATCTATCTGTGTAGCGCATATGCTGTATTTTAGACAACGACTTTGTCAGTACGTTTGTCTCCATCATTTCGGAGCATACATGTTTTAATTCTATATTCTTTTTCTTAAGCTCATCCTTTACAAAATAGTACTTTTTGTTTATGTGTTTCGTCCTATTAGTTACATTTTCCTTTCTAATCAAATCTATTGCCGCTTTACTATTTGTATTTAGTTTTATTGGTAATCCAATGCTATTATTTAACTCCATATTATTTATTAAGCTCGATATCCATAATACTTCTTGAACGCTATCGCATATTGCTATGAGTTCTGATTCGCATGTCGAAAGTGCTACTAAATTTTGTTTCTTACTTTTCCAACTTACTATGTTATTTCCTATTTTTAACGAATATCCGCTGGAAGATTTCGCATCCGGTGTAACATTCCAGCTTGCATCTGCGCTTACGTTTATGCTATGCCCCTCTCTTGTATTGTTCAGTCTATATTCCTTAGTTCCCTTCAGGTACCTGTAAACTCTTTTCAATGCTGTTAGGTGAATCAATTTTGGATTTTGGCTGTATTGCGACAACTTACTTACGCAAAAAGAGATGTCAGGTCTTGTTGATACTGATAAATACATAATCGATCCAATCATTTCTTGGTACAGACCTTTATCTACCTCCGCAGAGTCTTCGTAAACATCTAGATTTTGCTGCGGATCCATTGGTGTCGTTGCCGGATTGCACTCTTCTAACATATATTTAATTAACATTTTATCTATATATTTCCCTTGATGTAGCGTTAAACCTAATTCGTTTTCTTCAATCTTTATGTTTAAGAAATTAATCTCTTTGGTCTCGACCAACTCTATTTGCTTATTAATTTCTTCCACTATTCTGTTTATAATCTCATCATCTGTACTTACAGCCAAGATATCATCTACATATAATCCTATTAATAATGTACTATTCTTAACTTTAAGTCTATAAACGCGTGGATCTTCTTCTAATCTATTCACCCCTAACGTAGTAAATACGTTATTTATTTTCTGATTCCAGTGGTAGCCTGATTATGGTAACCCATATATACTTTTGTTTAATTTACACACTTTACTTCTATCTTTTACGTATCCCGGGGGTTGTTCCATGTATACTGTTTCCGTTAGGTTACTATGCAGATACGCAGATTTTATATCGAATTGTCTAATTTTCAGCTTATATACAGGGTGTCCCACATAAATGGGAACACCTAAATATCTGTCGTATTTACAGTCCTATCAGAAAACTTCAGAGGACAAAGTGACACTATTGCAGGGGGCAAATATAATGGTAAAGAAACAAATTTTTTATATCGTGTTTTTTAATGAAATTTCAAGGTCACCGATGTTTTTTTAAGTGAAATAGTATTTTTTTTTACGGTAGCATGATAGACAATAAAAAACCGAATTTAGTGGATACCACCTTTTTGACCTTGAAATGACCTTGAGCAAGAATAAACATGTTGGAGCGGATAAAATGTGGAAGTTTAAAACTTACGTGTTTCAGAAAATATTACGCGTTGTTTACGGCGGGTTGACCTTCAAATATCGTAATGAATGTTCGAAATGTTGACCATCCTCATTTATACAATATTGCAATCTTGCATTAAATGATCTGCAGGCATTGTCGATTTCCTGAGACGTAATTGAAGCACATGCTACAGTAATCCTTTGCCGCATATCCTCTGGGTTTATCTTTGTACGCAATACATTTTATCTTGCCCCATAGATAAAAGTCCAATGGTGTTAGATCCGGAGAACGGGTTGGTCATGGAATTGTTCCTCGTCGCCCAATCCAGCGTCCAGGATATTTCGTATTTAGCACCGTTCTAGCAACTTTAGAATAATGCGTTGGACAACCATCATGTTGAAACCACATGCGCTCCCGACCGAATAACGTAATTTCTTCTAAAAGGCCCGACAAATTCTGGCGTAAAAATGCAGCATACTTTATACCAGTAAGAGTTCCTTGTATAAATTCGTTCGATGTTCAATTACGTCTCAGGAAATCGACAATGCCTACAGATCATTTAATGCAAGATTTCAATATTGCATATATGAGGATGGTCAACATTTCGAACATTTATTATGATATGTAAAGGTAAACCCGCCGTAAACAACGCGTAATCTTTGCTGAAACACGTACGTTTTAAACTTCCACATTTTATTCGCTCCAACATGATTATTCTTGCTCAAGGTCATTTCAAGGTCAAAAAGGTGGTATCCACTAAATTCGGTTTTTTATTGTCTATCATGCTATCGTAAAAAAAATATACTATTTCAAAAACCATGGGTGACCTTGAAATTTCATTAAAAAAACATGACATAAAATTTTTTTTTCTTTACCATTATATTTGCCCCCTGCAATAGCGTTACTTTCTCCTCTGAAGTTTTCTGATAGGATTGTAAATACGACAGATATTTAGGTATTCCCATTTATGTGTGACACTCTGTATACTAGCCAAGGCTAAGATAGTTCTAACTGTCTCTAACTTTATCACAGGAGCAAAAGACTCCTCGTAATGTACTCCTAGCCTTTGTTGGCCCCCCATAGCTACCAGCCTGGCTTTATACCTTACCAGATTCGTTGATGGATTCTCCTTTACGGTAAAAACCCATTTACTCTTTAGTACCTTTCCTTGTGTTTCTTTTGGTACAAGATCCCATACTTTATGCTGCTCTAGTGACATTATATACCACATTATTTGCCTGTTCCATGTTATTCTGAATCCTTTCCGATCTTCTTGCACCACTTGCTCTCAAATTCTCCTCTCTTTCCCTGATCTTCTGTCTATGTTCTAACTCTCTTTGCTCGTTGGTTCTCCTATTCATCCTGTTTCTGTGAATTACCTGTTGATCTTGTTGTCCTTGTAGAGCGTCTTCAATAGGGGTTATGCATATCTCTTCCACTCGGCTCCTTTCGTTAGTTGATGTACTCTCTTCCTCCACATCTTGAATTGGTGACGCCGTCGGTTCTTCAATCCCGTTATGGTCTATTGTACTTACTACATCGTACCTTATTTCTGCTAATTCATTTTTCTGACCATTGTTTTCTAAAATTTGTGATCCTCTGACCTCTTCATTGAACTTTACTGTTCTTGTTACAATAAATATTCCTTTCTTAGCCTTTCTTTCCAGTTTGTTTCTCGCTTCTCGAGGTACATAGTAGTATGCTATGCATCCAAATATCTTTAAGTACGACACCGTCGGTTTTCTCCCCGTCCATTCTTCCAATGGCGTTGTCATTTTGTCTAGCCTCGTCGGTGTCCTGTTTTTTATATGTGCTGCGGTCATAACAGCTTCGGCCCAGAAACTTCCCGGGAGTTGTGCGTCTATTAACATCGCTCTCACACTATCCAACAAGATCCGGTCAGCCCTTTCGGCAATCCCGTTACTTTGTGGATTATATGGCACAATTCTCTGATGTCATATTCCTCTGCTTTTAAACAGTTCTTAGAATCTGGAATTAACGAATTCTCGTCCATTATCAGATCTGACCTTTTCTAATCTTCTGCCTGTCTCATTCTGTGATTTCTCTAAAAATTCTTTGAAGCAATCAAACGCCTCATCCTTCGTTCGTATCACATATACACAGGTGTATCTACTGTAGCCATCCACCAGTACGTGCATATATTTATTTTCACCTAATGAGGTTACCGGCATAGGCCCGCACAGATCCATGTATACGTTTGGTCCGAACGAAGTACAACGAGCCAGCATCGTGTTGTTTACGTTTGGTCCGAATGAAGTACCACGAGTCAGACTCGTCCTTGTTGTTTTTGGCCCAAATTTCTTATCACGAGTCGCACTCATTATTGTAGGCCAAGGGGTTATCTCTAACTTCATGCTTAACCACTTGGCTTACAATAACTAGTGAGACTCGTGGTAAGAAATTTGGTCCAAAAACAATAAGGACGAGCCTGACTCGTGGTACTTCGTTCGGACCAAACGTAAACAACACTAACACGAAGATTACTAATTTTCTACGAGTTTTCCGAAAACATTATTAATTTAAAAATTGTTACTGGTACATTATCCACTTTCAAATTATAAATAATTTTGTTCACCGATGAATTGATCATAATTACTTCCAAGACATCTTAAAATTTTAGTTGTGCCCAAACGTGTTTATTATTTCACAATTTCTTTCGTTGCGTCGAAATATACATGTCATAAGACGCATAAATTTTGCGCAAGTTCGAGCACACGACTAAACAGCTAAATGGCTCGACGCGTGACCGACCTTCTTGTTTATTATGGCCCGAGCAATCGGGAATTAGCGGGTATGCCAAGGGGTTAATTAGTTGTATCAGGGTATCACGTGTAGCATTTCAGTTGCATAAACGTTTCCTTTCTGTGAGAAGGATAATTATTTTGGTATTTATATACCACTAACAAGGTATTTATATAACTTTGTAATATAGCTTTTTTGATCGATTTTCATACAACATTTTTTCCTTATTTTCATGCATAGAACACGCTGACAACATTTGTCCTGAAAAACCTCGGACACTCTGTACAAATAAATGTCTCTTGCATTACACAATTCTATAGACTCTTCCGAGTACAATAATATATTTTTGAATAATATTCTAAGTATGGAAACACGTTTAATCGATATTTGATGAGAAGGAGCCACCAATAACGGATCCATTTTTCAAAACAAAATCTACAAAAATCACCTACTGGTTACTAGAATGCAAAATGATTTGTTACAAATGAGATTTGATAATACATCATCTCTTTAATTTATTTGAAACACAATAACTTCAACAGTTTGATTTAAACAGAATAACTACGAACTTGATTTGAAGACGTTTGTATTGGAAGACGAAGGATTGAAATTGAATTTTGCGAGTGTTTGAAATACACGACTAGCTTTTAATTACCTACGGAAACTTGCAATTCAACCGCGTAAACGGTGTTCACGATTCTGGAAACAGATTTGCTTGCTGATTCATTTGCAACAATACCCCCTCGGTGACGCATTAAAATGTCATTAACCCTTGGACTATGGATGCTTGAATAGCAATGCAGTTAATGGATGCTGGCTACGTCCGAACCTCGGTAAAAGTGTATACACAAATATAGGTATAATTACCTACTGTACAAATATTTTATAAGAATAACAGGTGACAAGCATACTTTTTATAAGACAAATGGAATCATTGTGCATGTACAGCATGATTACATTTATATTAGAATTTTTTTATTTATACCGATTTTCATGAAAACGCTTATAAACATAATAATTTGTAATCAAGTGGAAAATTTGCATACACATATACTTATGCAACATTTGTTATTTATAATTTATTGAAACATTGGTAAATATTCCTCCTCCTAAGTCGACATTTGTTCAATACGTTACCACCGTGATCACTCTGAATAGTGCTATGAAAAGACTGTAAATCTTTATCAACCCTTGACACGTGCAAGCTTGGAAAATACGGTTAATACAAATTAATTTGTATGAAAATGCGCAGTCTAGTCATGAAAATTTCAGTTAGGAATCGATGTATATTACAAAGTTATTATTTAAATGAATTTACTGGAGCCTATAGGGGTATTGTTTCACAAAACAATATTTTATAGTACTTTACAAAATAGTATTTTATAGTATTTTCTAAAATAATATTTTATAGTATTCCATATAATATTTTATAATTCCATATGCAGGGGCTGAAAACAGTTATTATGTCGGTTTCGGTTCTTGAAACAGATATGGAGAACCGAAAACGTCTCATAATAGTTATGAGGTACATCGGTTCTGTCTTACATATACATATATATCGGTTACGGTTTCGGTTCTTCATATTATATCGGTTCTGAAGAATCGAACCCATAACCGATATACCTTATAATAGTTATGAGACTCCTAAGGTTCTCCATAACTGTTTCAGTCAGAACCGATATACATATTACACTTTGAAACAGTTACTTTCAGAACCTTTTCCATCCCTGCCTATATCTTACAATGAATACTGCCGAGTAGTGCGAAGCTTAGAATCCGGAGCGTGCTACACTTCCCTGTCAATAGCTTGTAAACACTTCCAATTCACGGTCCTATTCAACATAGCTCGTCCAAATACGCGATTCGGGTTTTCGATCTCTCGGCAATTTCGACATTTATGTGTCACGAAATATTTTCGACAACTCGGCCCAATTCCGAAAAAAATTCTCGACCCGATATTCTCAGGTTCTCGCACGTCTCTACAATATATCATAACAAGATTTCAACAACTTTCGTAGGTGAACTTTTATTTCCCCTGTTTCTAACATTTCAGATCTCAATCCTATCCATTCATTTCTTGTTACAATCAATGGACGTATTTTTAACTGCTACAAAATTGTCGTTATATGGATTCAGATTGCAAATGGCCTCATTATGTTCTATGGAAAGTTCGAACATGATGTAATGCACCACACTTTTGAACAGGATCGTGTAACTTGCAGCTGTTCGAATTTGATATCAAAATTTTATTGATTTAAGCAAATGAAATTCAATTTATTCAACAGGTTAAATGAGCCGGTCTCATAAAATCGCTTTCTTGTAAAAATATTGTATACGTATATATCTTGGAATCCAACTTTGATACAAACAGTCGAAAAATCTCCATACACTCTTTAAAATGGAGCAACAAATTAAAAAGTGGGCTAAATTCAGTTTTCTGCTGAAGTTAGAAGGATTGATTTACTGCATGGTGTGTAAACAAACTGAGAAAATTGTAGTTAGTAGGAATTGCTAAAAGAAATAGTAATTATTGTTATTCGAATCTTTATTTCCACGGAAATGGAATTTCGAAATTCATGTGAAATAGAGATTGAAAGTCAAAATCAGACACATTAGCCGTTATCTATTCAAAGCTTGTTTTTCTTGGAAGTGAGAACACATGTAAGCAGCTGTATGTTACATTTTTGATATATTTTTTCACAAAATTGTTATTTCTGTTTATTAAAATATTCTTAATCGTAAACCATTGACTAAGGACATAGACCAGACATAACTCATACCATAGACTTATGAAATAATTTACACTGATAAATAAAGTGCTGAATTACTTTAATTTTGTAGGAATGTTTGGAGTTGAATATGCAGTGCTTAACCTGTTAAAAAGTAAAAGTACAAGTGAAATGTACACACAGTATCTTCGCTGGTTGTAAGCAGATTCGAAGAATTCAATCATTCTAGGCGCAGTGAAACGGGTAGAAAACTGAAAATGTCTACGCAGACAAACTGCATTCGGCTTGTGCATTTGTCCCTGTGCGACCGATAACAGTCTCAATTTTCCACGATGCGGAAAAGTAAGCCACCGTTGTAGCGAGGGCAACGCCTGGAAGGTAATTTTTCGAGGCAATAGGACGCTTGACTGCGTGCTCGTGAGAGCAGCGCACGGCGTTCCGAATATTTGTGAATTCTAAGGAGCTTGGGTGGAGGAAATTACTCGGGTTTAATATTGCGAAAGAAAGAAATTCTAGTGGACTGTTGGAGCACATAGAAACTAGAATTAATATCGTACACAAGTAGTATAATTGATAAAGTTTGAGCAGCTCATTTAGAATGTGATATACTTATTATTCGTTGTGCTCGCAAAAATGTAATACCATATAATGACGCGCATTGTACGCTGTGTCCATAATATACAAATTCAATCTCTTCAATTTGCCCAATATTAACGTCGCGCAGAATGATTCAATTTCGCGTTGTTTATTCACATTATTACTTCTTTCCAAATAAAACATCTATATATATGTTCCCGTTCCTGTATAAGTATTATACGAACACATAGGTATTTGTTATGTATTTTATTAAAATGTCTTACAATCTTGATATTATTGTTGGGTGATGCAAATATTCCTTATCTTCAAACAGCAAATAGTATTAATATACAGTTATATGAAGTAGTTAAATTATATGAAGAAGGCAATATCCCAGATAGCACTGGGACGTCCGACTGGACATATTCTGGACGTTAACAGGACATTTACAGGATGAAATGGTTATTGAATATTTAATACTACCAAATAATGTTCGTTGGATATGGTTAAAGTGAATCAAAATTTCATTTATTAGATACATAGTACAATACAATCGCATTTACGTATAACATTAATACATATATATATAACAATTATTTATCACAATTTTTAAGAATCTATATGTACAGTCAAAATTTCCTTTATTATAAACGCATAGATTAGGTACATATATAGCACAATACAATCGCATGTACGTATAACACTAATACATATATTAATTTATAACAATTATTTATCACAATTTTTAACAATATATATGTACAGTCAAAATTTTATTTATTATAAACGCATAGATTAGGTACAAATGTAGTACAATACAATCGCATTTACGTATAACACTAATATATATTAATTTATAACAATTATTTATTTATCACAATTTTTAACAATATATATGTATAGTCTGGGTTTTTACAGGGAGACATAATTTATAACGTTATTAGAATTTTTTTGTCGATGATAGTGCAAAGAGAAAGGCAGGTCAATAACTATTTAATAAATAATTCTATATTATTTATTTTGTTTATTAATTATTTATTTATTATGTACATATATATAAGAGATATATATATATAATATACAAAGATATGCTTACATATATATACGTACACATATACGTACACATATATATATATATATATATATATATATATATATATATATCTTATATATATCTCGCGCGTAAGAAGTGAGCAATCCTGGAACGTACGTAATTTATAAGTCTCATGTCCGAAATTGTGGTTCTACGGTCGTCTCTCGGACGTCCGAAATTCTGGTCCCACGGACGCCCTTAGGACGAAAAAAACGGACGTCCGTGGCGGACTTAGAACGTGTGGACGTAAACTGGACGTAAAACGGACGTCCCTGGGACGTACGGTGCTATCTGGGTATGAACGTGTCTTAGGAATGCTGTTATCTATACGGAATATTGCATATAATTTATTTAAATAATTAATATTCACTTGACAGGAGAATCGTCAATGTTTTATATAATTTACAAGTGGAATGTTTTCAACATATTTTTCCGTGTATAATCATACTAATATCTCTTGCCGGTTTGTACCTAAAGGAGAGTTATTATTTTTTAGAGCGGACCTGTGACCGAAACCGCGTTAAGTGTTGGAAGGTTCCCAAGGCTGCCACATGATTCTTTTAAGATAAGACAGCCAAATTATATCAATTCCAAATAATAAAGCCCTTTGTATAAAGAATTGAGGATTTTTTTAATTGCAAACCCTGATCATCCAAGGTCAAAATCTGAAAGTTGAAGGTAAAGAACATTTTCCACGAACATCTTGGAAACTACTATGTATAAATAGAGGAACGGTGTATATGGCAAAGTTGTGTGTCTTTTTCTAAGAAATACATTTGCGACGACAGATATCAACTATCGCAATTTGTTTAAATAATATATTAAATATCATTCATTATTGGTGCTCTGACAAAAAAATGTTTCCAACAAAATTTAATCAGTACTCACGCTTCTATAATCTTCAATATCAAAAATTAAAAGAATTTTTTTATATAAAAAAGTAATGGTCACCTTGATTTTATAATCGTCACTATATATTCTTTAATCTTTAATCTTGAAATAATGCGGAAACAGTTGTGAACAACTAATTCTTCGATTAGAACCGAGTCAGTTCGTGGTTTGACAAGGTTTCTATCCTTCGAACAACTTATAGCACATCTGTTTGCTATCGAGGACTGAGAAGGTAAAAGAGGCATCGAAATTAGCAAGCGATTAAAAACTATAGTCATAAACGTTCTTAAAGGCAGCTGTCCCCAAGCGGATCATAAACCCAGGCAATAAAGGCATTAAGTGGGGGAAAAATTATTCTTTAGCAGGAATCCATACAGAAATTTGCTAGATGTCCCTACACTTATGAACGGGTGCGAATATTCAGAAAATTTTCAAATGGAAATGGAATTCTTTCTTACAGAAAGAAAGTAATTTTAATTTAATCTTTCTCTACTTACAATTTCTAATTTATATTTTTCTACGATGGATCTATCACATGGACTGTGTCTCTGTCGGTAGGGCTTTATTTATCAGGGTATTTCGCTGAATCAATTAAAAACAATCCACGACTCTTCGATCACTGGAAACAATTAACATACTGTTCAGTGTGTTCTGCTGATGAGATACCAGTGACATGTTTGCGATAACTTCGTCATGGTAGTTTTCACGTGCCTCAATACGGAACGCTCGACGAGAAACGAACGCGTTATTCGGTTCGAGTTGATTAAGTTGACAATAACGTGCAGTAAAATGTGTCCTTTATAATACGGTATGTCGAAAAATATTTGCATTCAAGCGTCATAAGTACATTATATTTATTATCGAAAGGCAAACGCAGTCCGTTGATGACGAACTCGATTAACAGGTTTGCGTATCGAAACAATTGCAATCAGCCTCTCGAACTGAGCTCCGAATAATCGAGAGATCGGTATTATTTCGGATTTTCGACTCGGTTGCAAAAACTCATCTCAATCCGATCGTTTAGTGCCAAAGGGTGACTGCGAGACGTTGCAACGTTGATTGTTTCGGAAGATAGCGAACTTACTGAGACGTGCAAATTAATTTTTGATTGAACTAATCTTGAATGAAGCCAATTTTTATACAGTGACTCACAGTAATATTCGAACATTTTTAAAACGACGATACCTTCTTTAATATTGGATTATTTTTAGAAAAAATTACCAAGGAAAAGACTTGCTTGTGATGCTTGCGAATTATTGTTGGGCACTTATTTGTGTAAATCAGGACACCACGTATAAGCGTCAAGCAAGGCGGAAACATTTTTAAATTTGTTTACGTCAGAAATATGTAAGTTTTTTGAAGTGACAACTTCTTTGGGCGCTCCACGTACAGAATTTTTGGCGGGCAATGAATGAGTCTGGTCCGTCATGCGTCACGCTCCGAGGTGGATCGCCCACTCGGCTAAACTCGGCTCCGTCGCGCTCCGAAGTGAAACGCACATTTGGGTAAACTCGAGGGAGCCGAGTTTAGCCGAGCGAGCGAGAAACAGACAGCTGTGCGTCGCTGTTGTGTCCTGCTGTGTAATATTTAGAGAAATTCCAATCAAAACTATTTATCGCGTATGTTAGTTATCACAAGTCCATTATTTCTTTCGTAGATTATAATAATATGGAAGAAGATATTGATTTACAAAATCAACAGCAAAATTTAACAGACAATTGATGCATAGTTATAAGTGCACGCATTTTAGATCTTTTGGCGGCAGGTTTTCGGAGTATCAAAATGTGGAAAAAGGAGAAGGAAGCGTTTCGTCCTAGGCCCGCTAGAGGACTCGTCAGTAAGGCTATCTAGCGGACCCGTGCCTTAGACGCGGGATATAGTAAGGACAGTTTAGGACGGTATTCCTTTAGGAATACCGTCCTAAACTTACCTTATTCATGGATTCAGGTAGTAGCGGGAAAGGTGTTGTCGTATTGCCCTTCTGTTGACGAGTATATTGTAGATCTAATGGTAAACGAATGAAACTAAATTGTTTTCTTTATTATATGTTCGATGTAATACTAATATAATATGTTCGATGTACATCGAACATATTATATTCCTTATACAGTGAAAATATTGTATGCAAATATTTGGTCTTTCTGAAAGTTCTGCAGATTTTTTTATTAACCAATTTTTGTTCATGCATTGAGTTTTTTTCTAAAAATTGAAATAATTGAGAGTTCAGAGAGTTATAATTGAAAGTGCAATTCATTTTTCTACTTTTTCGACATTTTTGTTCATTTGTCTATTTGTTTAGTATATATTATACAAATTATTTGGTCTATCGAGCAATCTCAGTACGAACACGCATGAAAGGTTGAAAAAAATAAATATAAAATTAAAAGCTTCAAATATAAAGAGTATTTGATATCACATTAAAAATTACGAGTAGATATAAAATGAAATAAGAAGATTAAAGTGGAACGGCAAAAGTTCATTTGCAGCAAAATAACGACCACTATCATGAAACTCAAACGTTATACATATGTGTAAGGTGTATTAAGTTTCAACTGATGGAAGGTAATTGAAGTAGAAAAAGCAGTTTTAAACAAACATTCACAGCCCCGATGATCAATTATCCTGTACTTTAGAGGAGCTCTTTGAATTGTTTATGTTTCTATCTACCATTCTATCAACCAGAAAATATAAATAGTATTTCATTAATAATGCGGAACAGACATTACCATTAGACATACACCATTAGAGAACACAAACAAAGACTTTAGGTATAATTACTTACTATTTAGTTAACCGCGACACAGCGACCATTAATCAGTTAAGAATTTAGTCGTTTCCAAAGTCATAGTGTACAGTATACAGCGATATTAATGGACGCGGAATTAGAGAAAGATCAAAAGAAAATCTACGATGATAAATTACAACAGAAAAAAAAGATAAAGCTTTGCTTGTAGTTACAACTAATTGAAAAGCGCGGTGCAAAACCCTCCAGAGATTGCAAAAACATTCTCGTTAATTTACTTCATTTGTCAGAAAATTGTCCTGTGCACTGTCGGTCCGTGTAAATAAAAATTGATACAGCAATTCTTGCGGTCATGAAAATGGTGACTCGCATGACAAAGTCGGTTGGGTTCAAAGTTGGGCAAAATTTATTTTAAATAACGAATAAAATCGATTTATACAAATACATAACACTAATACAATAATAATTATATAATAAAATAATTTCTGGTATAACGAAGAATATACAGGGTGTCCCACATAAATGGGAATACCTAAATATCTGTCGTATTTACAGTCCTATCAGAAAACTTCAAAGGAAAAAGTGACACTATTGCAGGAGGCAAATATAATGGTAAAGAAAAAATTTTTTTATGTCGTGTTTTATAATGAAATTTCAAAGTCACCAATATTTTTTTAAATGGAATAGCATATTTTTTTACGATAGCATGATAGACAATAAAAAACTGAATTTAGTGGATACCATCTTTTTGATCTTGAAATGACCTTGAGCAAGAATAATCATGTTGGAGCGGATAAAATGTGGAAGTTTAAAACTTACGTGTTTCAGAAAATATTACGCGTTGTTTACGGCGGGTTGACCTTTACAAACCACAATAAATATTAAATAAAAAAATTAAATACATATGGTCTACTTTCTACATTATATTGGTATAATTTTCAAAATAAAAGCTCTATAAACTAACAATAAATTTATAATAGAACTAAACAATTTATTAGGTTAATGTATTTTTTATTATAATTTGTTATTTTACTTTATTATAATATTTTTCGCAGACTGCATGTCTCAATCCTTATCCAGACATTGGATGAAATATTTCTGGATCATATCATACCTGCATCAAAGGTGAACCGAACAAATTCGATGTACATAGTCTCACTGTGTCGCTATTCTATAAACGACGAATACGGAATGAACGAATGACGAATAACATGAACGAAACACGAAGAAACGAATCAATTAATAGGTATGAATAATGAATGAACTAATAACGAATTCAATTTTATTTGTTATTCGTTATTCCAGTAAAATTTTATTCGAATAATGGCCAACTCTGCTTGGGTTCGCGTACCGTTCGAGGAAGAATCTCTACAATGCGAAATAGCCAATGCAGAAATAAAGGTGCGGGGAAACGTGCACGTAGCGGCCGATAAAACATAATCACAACCTTTTAATCGTGTCGAATAGCACGCTTGTTTATTTATTCATTCTTCCGAGCGGGTCTAACCGTGTTTTGTTTGGGGGCAGCGACGTTCTTCTTTTGTGCATAATTAATTGTGAGTTAAAGCAACGCTATAGAATTATACTCCGGGAGAAATTTAAGGTGCTCTTTCGACTCATTAATGATTCATTGGGTTTCCTGGATCAGAGTGCGAGAGAGCGAGAGGAAAGAAAGAGTATGAGAGAAAGGAAGTTGCCCATCTTTTCTACAGGAAAAAGAAGACATGTTGTGGAGCTTTTTAACACTTTGCTTTCCATGCGAGTGTTCGTATAATTCGTCGATGGTAAAGGAACGCGAGCAAGAAGCCACCACACTCTTCCGGGGAAAGTAGCTGCCCTGACAAATTGATCTTTTAAGTAGTTGGATATTCAAGACGCGAGGTGCTTCGTCGGTATCGCCGACTTCTTGCCGCAAGAAATTCTGGCCAAGTTATGGCTTGTTACGGCGTCTTGTAAATTTGTTGCTTAGAGCCGGCAAATAACTTCCAGCGGTCCACACTGCGCTATAAATATTGCGCGGAACTACGCGTAATCACGTTTTCTAAAATTTTGGAGACACTCCGGCTAATTGGTAACGACAACAAGAAATCCCAATCTACAATTGACTTTACTCACGCAAGCTTCATATTTGCAAATATTTTCTATCTTTCTAACACGTGTGCGTCTTTTTCTTTCAACTAATTATAAAATCTCTACATATTTATAAGAAAGCTCGCAGTTAACCATTTTTCTTACCTCGCACTCCTCTTTTTAACCTTCCATACATCGATGTTCTAATACAAAAACAGAAGTGTAATTATTCTTTTTACACCGCTATATTCTTTATCCTTGTTCGATGCGAATTTCGGGAGCAACGCGCGGGTGACTCGTGTACGCTTCAAGGTCGATTTATACCGCCGTGCGGGATCACGGCGTACGGTCGGCTATATTAAGTTCGATTTATACCGCCGTGCGGGATCACGGCGCACGGTCGGCTATATTAAGGTCGATTTATACCGCCGTGCGGGATCACGGCTGCACAGTCGGCTATATTATACGTAGCCGTGCGGGGCATAGGCCACTCGAGACGGTGGTGTCTTTTGAGATCGTCACGCTTGCTACCGAAACCCGAGCACTTTCCGCACCCCTCTACCCGCATGGGATACCAAAGGTAGAACCTCCGAGATATTTGGCGTCGTCCCGGACAAGTTGCTCGACGAGCAATCTCTCGCCGTGCTTTGGCCGTGGTGTAGCTACACCAAGGCAGAAAAAACATTATAAATGTATGATTTAAAACGTTATTTCACCGATGTTTTTTCTATCGACGTCGAGTGTAAAGTAGAGCTATTCGAAGTTCGTCGTGGAAGTTGCAAATTTTGGTTTTAAGACATGAAAAACATGAAAAAAATTGAAAAGACGCAGAAAAATTGCAGTTTCTCGCGATTTTCTTCTGTCAGCTTTTTTCCGCATCAACCGATTTCGATGATATTTTTAAGATGTTTTTAATTGACACAAGTCTGTGAAACATGCTTCTTAAATTTCCAATACAGACACATTCGAAAGGTTCAAAAATACAACTTTCAGTATTTTCTGTATACCGTATGTATACATTAGGGTGGACCTTATTTTTTGACCAAAACATACTTTTTTCGAAAAAGGGCGCGCAACGAATTTGAAAATTTTCAATTTTTTAAATCTTGACATAAATAGACGTTATGATATATCGTTGAATTTGTCTTTTTTTCTCTTTAAGAATCCATATATAGCATAAACAGTTGTTAATAGAAAAAACATCAGTGACCTTGATAACTTGAGGAAATGACCTTGAAAAATTTTCCTTTACAGAATTGTTACAAAGTATTAATCCAATTCTTTCTCTTTGAAATTTCGTTGCTTAATTTGCGGATCCTCGAACATTTCGGTCAGATAAAAGGCCAGCAAAGGTCGCGATGTTCGGCGATTCAGGTAATACTAACTGCATCGACGGATCGACCGCTATCCACCGGCAGGCTTGGAAGAACCATTGTCCTTTTTACGACATCCCATTAACAGTTTAGGTAGAATAATAATTAAATGACATTTCGCGTCCGCTCCTCGTGTTTTCTTTTACTATGTGAAAGTTGCAATTTTAGGACTCGTCGTCAACCTTATTTCAGAATGTTTAAAAAATATTCAGCAACTTTATGAACCCAAAATAAGGAATAGTTCAATCCTTACAGCCGTTTCTAGTCTTTGGGGTGTGTTACTTCCCATGTGTACCGTATGAAATTTTTGTACGGTGCGTACAGTAAAGGTTAACTAGGTTGCAAAATATTGTAGTCGACGAAATGACAATATTAGTTCTCCTAAAATTAACATGTTATTATTTTCTTATGTATCTGGAATCATTTTTCATAGCAGCCATATTTTTATAGTAGTTCTAAGTGCCCAATATTTGCAATTTCTGAAGCTGCGCGAATTAAAAAACGAATTTTGTCGCACTTGAACAGGCGGCAAAATTAGCAAATCCAAGATATTTCTAATAATTTTTTATTAAAAAATGACATTTGCGTATAGAACAATAAATTATTTAAGAAGAACAACAGTCTTTTGCGATGATAATTAAAAAGAAGAAAATGTTTCTATCTTTAATAATAACCGTGATATAAATTATTTTCTGGAGGTATGTAGTTTTCGGACACATTGTCCAAAGTAGCAAACTTTGACGGTGTCTGTATGTAAAAATAATCCGACTTCACATGGAATGTGAATTAAATGATAAAAATAACTGAATTAAACAAATAACTGTTATTCTCGTTTTTACAACACATATGCAATTTACGCATAATATCAGAATGTGTAAAATGCTTTCCCACCAAGGGACAGGAAAATTTCCTATTTCCACGATGTTGAAGAGGAGAGATACCGATAGTTTACATAAGGAGCTGTGAAACTCCTGAAAACATCTCTTTTTTGTGCCATGCGCAGCAGGAAACTGTCAACGCGCTTCCGAAAGGCCATCTGGAAATGCTCAGACGTCGAGATAAGACGTCTTATTAAACTTATTAACACTCCCCTCGGTCGGGGTTTTCTTTAGACCCAAGCCTATGTAAAAAAGATCCCGCACGGCGGTATAAATCGACCTTAAGGTTGTAAATCTTAAGCCCGGTTGTAACGGACACGTCGACTCCGAAATCACTATTTCACTACCCGCCAAATTAATTTTAGGCAGCTGAATTCAATGATTAGTTCGATGTGTGAATTTTGTGAGATTTAGTGTTTCGTCCCAGGCCTGCAAGAGGATTCGACAGTAAGGCTAATCTAGCAGGCCTTGCCTTATACGCGTGGGAGTTCGCGACGATGAACTTCAATTGAATTCTATGAATTTCGATCGATTCGATTGTATGAGATCGTTAAATGAACTTGACTTCCACTTCGAGAGACTCGTTTGTCTCACTGGAATGTGTCTTCGTTCGTGTTCGTTGATCTATACTTTGTGAAAGTTCAACTTCGACTGACCGAGAGTTTCGTTCTTCGGAAGGACCCTTCGTTGTATCGTGAAGGCTTATCGTCTAGTTTGGGTCTCAATACGGTGACACCCATTGCCATACAGAAGAAATGCACTGATTGGTTCCTGTCGAACGCTGCATTCCCCAATCAGCGTATTCTTGATGACTCGTTGATCTGCCCTAAGCGAGCCCTGCCCTGGAGGGAGTGTGAGATGATATCTGTCTCCCTCGGCGATGTCGACTCTCGGCAACTTGAAATCAGTAATTCTCGGTCCGGAGTATCCTTCGTCAGTACTAGATTTATGACGCGTAACTCTCTGGAAGACCAAAAAAATACGAGGTTTAGATGATGGCTCGACTGGTCACCAAATATACATCGATTTGCTTAATCCTCGAAAGTGGCCTCTGAGTCACGTAGGCGCCATAAATAAAGTCTAAAGAAAAGCACCTGTGTACGGTTCCTTTGCGACGGAACAATCCGTATTCAAATTATTTTTATAAAATTACTCCAGTATCGATTTGTATTCTGATAGTGTTCAATATCATCGTTTACCTATAATATCTTCAAACCTGTCATATCTGAACTTTTTGACATGTTCATACATAAATATTGGAATTTCTGTATTCAATTCTTGTTTCCTCCACTAGCGATCATTATTAACACTTCGCCGTCCGCACGTCTCGTAAAAATTTCTTCGCTTGGCGCCGGCCGTTCTTGAGGTTATCGGGTGATTATAAATTTTCAAGTTTTACTAATGTCATCGTTACCTCTCATGAGTTTTCAATCCTGCCCCCTATTTTCATGAAATTTGGAAGATATACATATGTAAATATTAAATATTAATAGTAAATAGTAAATAGTAAATATTAAATAATGCGCAATTAACACTATGCCGTCCAGTACACCAGTGTGGTGTCGCCGGCCGTTGAGCAATACTTTGTGCGCGACACCACTGTGGTGTCGCCGGACGGCAGTGTTAAGGAGAATCCTTAGAAAAATAAATAATATGAATGATGATGAAAAAAGATAAATAGTTAATTTGGGTAGATCTGCTTTAGCCCTGTGTAACTATTTTCTAATGCCTTCTTAGAATAGCAACGAACGTCAACCATGTCTGGATACATTCCTTGCGAGCGAGATAAATTTTGTCTTCTAATCGAGGTTATGTACACGGAGTGTATGTCCATACGGAGTATTAATGCAGATAATTATGCTTTATTTTTATATTCCTTTGATGTTTCTTTCTATATTATTGGTGTTAGACTGGCAATATTACTTTATCACTTTATGACTTTATTATTTATGACTTCAGTTAAAGTGTTAAAAAATACTCCCCAAAACTCCTTCATGATCGTTAGTGAAATTATGCGTACATATATTCTTCGAAAGATCACGAAAGAATTAGCTGCTCCTACCTGCTCCCAAGTTTTTAATAATTGTTTTTCTAGATCGCCGCTATTAGAATTAGATCTATGTTCGATATATGTATGACGGTCTAGCGCCTATTACGAACGAACGAAAGGTTCGAAACCGTAATCGCGGAGATCTTGCTTAGGCCAACAGAAATATTACCTACTTCCTACGGCACAATGGGTAGCGAGGTCTAAAAGTAGGATTTTGTCGAAAGTTATGGTTCGTCGGAACTCTAGCCCCTGATAGAAACCTTCATCAGGATCGTGTATTATATTAGTATTTCGGAATCGGTAATAAGTCGAATATTTTATTTTACGACCAAAGTAACAATTAGTATATTCTAATAAAATATGTCGTACAGTTTATCTAGGTTTAAAGTTCTGATCATTGGTCGTGGATATTAATCAGTCGCGATTACATGTGATACATTTGAACGACTTCGTGGTTGAAGCGATAACAGAATATAATATAAAATCATAAACAACAACGATGTAAAGTGTAAATAACAATTAACAAGATATATATATATGTATATACGATATAACACAAAGTTACATGAACGATGGGAGAATCTCCGGCTAGGGAAATCCCTAATTTTTCCACACGCTTATGTGCGTGTCTTCTAATACATATGTACGTATGTTTTTGTATAGGATTTGTCAATCGTTAATCTTTTTTAACACGCTGGTATATCTGTAAACTTCCTCGTTCACAAAGATTAAGAATGAATAATAATTCAGTTGGACAGAAACACTACTGACAGAATTGGATATACTATTACAAGAGAATAACTTTTAGAATAAAGAACTATGTGTAGAAAAATACGTAGAATAAGCTTTTGCCAGAGCTAACGCGTTTAGCGAATTTTCGCCGCTCGACAACTATACTTAATTGTTTCTACGGAGACAGCGGTACTCACCTCACGATTGTTCACCGATGAGCGCCGATGAGTAACAGTTCTACACAGCGTTTCGGTAGGCACGGCCCGCTGGCCGGCTCCCCACTACGCGGGCCCGGCCAATAAGATTCAAATTCTTTGTTCGGCGTCTTACGTGTTCTCTCCCTTTCGATCGCTTTTCTTCTTTCGCTCGCGCCGGATACCTACCAACGGTCGAAGAGCGGTACGGTTCGCGTAAACAGGAAGGTCCTTGAAACGCTCGGCATGCCTGGCTAGGGTGATTCCACAACGGCAAGCGTTGCCAAGCACACTTTGCGATGTTATTGTATTTGAACGAACGAACTTTTCCTCGGCCGTTGGTACGTTTGCTTATTCTCTACGGCCCGACTGGCAAGTTCGCTTATCCTATTGCTTATTATTTAGGTAAAAGGTGACGGACGGGGCGTCATTGTCTCTATTGCCTTTATATGTATCTATGTATTTATAAATTGTTGGAATGCGGCTTCGCGACGCACGAAAATACGTGTCTTGGACGGCGTTGACTCCAAGGAGGGTATTTGTTATCTTGAATACATCTACCGCGAAATAACTGAATGTATACTTCGTCAAAGGCCACACCGTCGTTGATTAGGGAGATACCACAACGGCAAGCGTTATCAACCCTGGAGTAGCCGACGGATGAAACAAAATTCTAATAATTTTGAATGCGTCGGGGTCGCACTGCGGTCAATTAGGGAGATCCCACAACGGCAAGCGTTATTGACCACAGTGCTGCCGACGAATAAAGCCAAAAGTAATAGGAATATTAATAATTGTTCGGAACGTAACATATGGCTGTCTAGCGATCTTTGTTTTTACTTTCATTAAAGACTAGTTTGGGTTAGAAAATTCTACCGAGGACGTCGGAGAGAATGTAGGGGGATTCGATTTACACGTCTCTGATAATGAAAATCTGCTAACTGAGGAAGATTTAACTAGTTTGACGACGACTGATGAAGATTCGGAATAGGGAAAAGAAAGTAATATAGTGAGGTGTAATAGCGTCTTTTTCATCTATTATTAATGGTATATTAACTTTAATTGTCTTTTCAATTGATAATCTTATTAATAATTTATAAATGTACACTCAAAATAAAATAATTTGTTAAAATACGATACAGAACTCAAAATACGATTTTGTCCTCAATTTCCATTGACTCGACGCACTGTGCGACTCGACAATTCAAAATCTTTTAATAAATTTCATATTCTGCCATTGGAAGGCATTCAACATTGCTGTTTTAATAATTACAAATACCACGCCTACAGTAGTCAGAGCGACAGTCATTCAGGATATTCGGACAATTTACCTCGTACAGAAAATTTTACATTGAAATTTTCAAATGGAATCTGGTACGAAATACAAATCAATATGGAAAATGTGCACGCGTGTAATGTTATATTAAATCACCATCAACGTTATTGCAAACAAACATTTTTGTTTACTGTCGTCTACTATTCATTTGATCGTAAAAAAATATTTCATTTACGCAATACAAAAATTCATTTCATTGATTGAACAATTGAGACTTGTGGCAACGTAGAACAGAGGTATCGTTAATTTTTGTTAATAAAAACATTTTCTTATATTTGACATATTATAAATCGACATATAATTGTATGTATGTATAATGATCGGTAATTAAAATGATTTCATAATTGGACTGTGAGATTTATACATTTATAGCATACACAAATATTGTTAAAATGTCGCAATATATGGCATTTAGCAAATACAATCTTTACCCTATCTCGAATTTGATGGAGCACTTAATCGGTTGACCTTCATTACATTAATTGCAGAACACAGTATCATGTCATACATGCTACTACAGTATTTCTCGGCTTCTATCGCGAGCGCGCAGCGAAACAATTGTTCTAGTGAAAGAAAGAGTTAGTGGCTCCTTATTTTTACGAAGAGAATAAAATTAGATACTTTTCTATACATATTAAAAAAAGATAAAGTCGACGCTGTTAGTCCATCGTTGTTACTAAATTAGAATCTTAGTTATTGGAAAATGCATTACGTCCCATAATTAATGTCATAAAATACACATTATACTGAAACCAAGAAGCTAGACAAATTCTAAGTAATTTATATTTTATAATATTTCAATCTGAAGATGTGATACTCACTTCAGATAACCGTATATAAGAAACATGTTTATTAACCTTTTATCTATCTATCTACTGCAGTGTTGTCGCGATGAAAGCTACCAGGCTGTATATGATAAGAGCAAAAAGAGTATCCGTACTACTGCGGGGTATATCCTTCGAAAATCCAAAAAGCTCAACCCCTCGACCGAGAAATTTAACAAGACACTGTTTCATGAAACTGTTACCAACACATTCATGACATCTGTCTGGTTAAAATGATACCAAACACAATATAATTTAGATCATGTTTGCCCGTTTAATTGGCGATAAGTTTTGGGCGCAACGAAGACAGCGAATGAAAAAGAAAGAGACTAGAAGTTGAGTACCCGGACAGCATCCGGACGTTCCATGGACGTCCGTACCGGACCTTCCGTACGTCCCAAGGACGTCCGAATCACGTCGGTATGTCCCAGATGTGTCCGAGTTACGTCCGAGTTATGTCCTAGGCACGTCCAGGATAGGTACCAGTTAGAAAGTGGGACGTCCGACTCGACATTTACAGGACGATAGGGTTATTGAATATTTAATACTACTAAATAACGTTCATTGTCTATGATTAAAGTGAATCAAAATTTCATTTATTATAAACGCATAGATTCGGTACATAGTACAATACAATCGCATTTACGTGTAACACTAATATATATATATATTAGTTTATAACAATTATTTATTTATTAATTTTTTAAAGGAGACATAATTTATAACGTTATTAGAATTTTTTTGTCGATGATATTGCAAAGGGAAAGGAAGGTCAATAACTTTATTTTTTCAAGTCGTATATACAATTATATATTTTTATTTGAATGGAATATTTTTATTATTGCGTAAGTACAAGAATGATACAATATAGAGTTAAATAATAATAACGGTAATAAATATAAGATTTAAACTTTACTAATAAAAATCTGTTTTTACAATTTTCCTTCTTTCCGCGGCTCTCCTAAGCCACGAGTGCAACGCAACTTCCATCTCCTCCTGATGCATGGATATTTTTGATACCTTTGCTGCATCTAAAACATAGAATTTCAATTAAATAATATATTCAACTGTATACAACTAAATATCAAAAATAATAAACTGCAAGTGAATAGTTACCTATCATTGCTGTGGCTAATTTTGTAGTCTAGAATATGCTTTCTCCTTTCTTCCCCAGCCAGCTGAAATTCATTGCATTTTTTAAACCAAAATGGTAATAACAATCTGGCTCAATTTGTTTGGCAACAACTGTCTTACATGTTTTTAAAACGTGTTCTAGCATCCGTTGGTAAATTATTTAGGATGGGATTGTTTAATATGGAAAATAAATAGTTAACCGCGATATGTGGAATATTACATTTTACAGTCCATTCCGTTAAATTAACATGGACATTAATATCATTAAAATTCTGACTTTTTGTAGTCCCTTTAAACTTAAGATTTTCTACAGAAATGACGTTTTCAATTTCGCTATCCGACGAAAAATTTGAATAAACCAATAGATTGTTTCCATTGCTAATTGTACTTTTGTTCGATGAAACACAAGCTTCTTGGTGAAAACTATCGTTCGATAGACGCGAAGATTTTTTAGGACGCATATAATATTTTTCCATTATTCTTTTTCCAGTAAGGTTTGAATGAATAATAATAAATTTAAAATAAATACTTATCTGAAATGGAGATAATAAATTCCAGTATAGTTCTTGACAGTAGGTAAACATACTAAAGCACTCACACACACGTTTTATTAATAAAAATACTTTATTGCAAACGCGTGCACAACGTGATCCGTAACTGACTCGTTGCCGTCACTGAGTGCCAATCAGTTTTTGGATATTGTGTGCTTTTTCTCGCGCATGCGTGTCATAAACAGTAACGTATCTATATCGTGGCGAAAGTAGGGGGAAAGTGGCACTGGGGACTATTCTGTTGGGAAAGTGCCAGAGAGTCGAAAACATTACGACGATACGAGTGAATTGCGAATTTGAGGAAAGTTATTATTAACACACAGTTTACACATTCATTTTTCAAAATCAATGCCTAAAAAATCTCGCGAATGCGCGAGAAAAAGCACACGATATCTCAACACTGGAACCAATACAAAGTACGCGTCTGCGTGACAACCTCGGAGATGGTTTCAGTCGTTCGGCGGTTAAACAAGCGATGATCAGTAGAAAAATTTCATTTCATTTATTCAATACAATACAATGTTCTTTCCAAACTACATAAAGAACCGTTGTAGCGTGGCGGTAAGATCTGATCTTTCCACCCGAAAGACCAGAGTTCAAATCTCGCCTCAGATAGGTACTATTTTTTTCTAAATTTATTATTAATTAATTATTATTCTGACACGAAATTCGCGATAGGGAATCGAATATATTTTTAATATTATTATTTATTTTACTCCAGTTCTTTTTGCAATTCTGGTAGAAAATTTTTATTTTGCATTCCGCGTTTAGCAACTATACTGTCATTATTATAAATAATATCTTCAAAACATTTGAATTAGTTCATTAGAACATTTGAGATTTTATCTTGAGAACATTATTATTATATTATTTTATTTATTTATTTATTTTATTTTTACATTATTTATGTATTATTTATTTTATTTTTATATTATTTATTTATTATTTATTTTGTTTATTAATTATTTGTTATTTAGTTATTAATTATTAAATATTTATCATTTATTTATTATGCACATACACATATATGTATATGTATATATATGTATATTATATATATATCTTATATATAATATATATAATAATATATAATATATATAATAATATATAATATATATAATACTATATAATATATATAATAATATATAATATATATAATAATATATAATATATATAATAATATATAATATATATAATAATATATAATATATATAATAATATATAATATATATAATAATATATAATATATATAATAATATATAATATATAATATATAATATATAATATATATAATAATATATAATATATATAATAATATATATAATAATATATAATATATATAATAATATATATAATAATATATAATATATATAATAATATATAATATATATAATAATATATAATATATATAATAATATATAATATATATAATAATATATAATATATATAATAATATATAATATATATAATAATATATAATATATATAATAATATATAATATATATATACATATATAATATATACATACATATATAATATATATATACGTATATAATATATATAATATATATAATATATATATATAATATATATAATATATATATAATATATATAATATATATATAATATATATATACATATATAATATATATACATATATAATATATATATACATATATAATATATATATACATATATAATATATATATATATATTAATATGTAATATATATATATATTAATATGTAATATATATATATATATATATATATATATATATATGTTGTACAATATCTCGCGCGTAAGAAGTGAGCAATCCTGGAACGTTCGTAATTTATAAGTCTCATGTCCGAAATTGTGGTTCTACGGTCTCCGCTAGGAAGTCCGAAATTTTGGTCCCACGGACGTCCGAGTGACGTCCGCAACGGACTTAGGACGTGTGGATGTAAACTGGACGTAAAACGGACGTCCCTGGGACGTTGGACCCCGGTGCTATCTGGGTAGTACCCATACAACAAACGCATCGATCGCTGAAGTAATAAATATAATTGTAAAACATTTTTTATTTTTCATTCTTTCCTTATAAAACTTTTACCAACATATTTGTGATATCGTTCGGATTGCAATGAAACCAAATATAACATAATTCGGTTCATGTTTGCCTATCTAGACTTGTACTTTAAAGACTTACTCTCATCAATTAAGCAAGTAAATGGGATTCAAACTATATCGTGTTAGGAGGCATTGTAATCAGCAAAATGTCAAGAATGTGTTGCTAAAAATTATATGACAAAATAATTAAAAGCAAACTCATTTTGTCATTGCACTAGTATTGGCTCACCGATATACCTCACCCGACTGCTGCTGATTGGTTTGGTGAATCGGCTCGACGCACGGTTCGATGTTGGCAGCAAAAGATAAAGGAATCTCGAAGAATCGTCTGTTTTGATGAGTACAGTGTTTTGGACCCGAGGTCGCTGCTTTCGTCTGCGAAATGATTAAGAATAAAGAAGTGCTAATCGTTGTAATCGTAATAAAAATCGTACAGCAAGAGATTAAATGTACTCTTGCAATTTTTATAAGATAGTAAATATGTGTCACTTTAACTATCGGTACTTCTAGTGTTAAGGAGATAAAAGAAGCAACCTGTACATTCGAAAACCTCAAGAAGAAAAAAGATCAATTTTTCTCCTCTCTCCGTCGAAACGTAAGACGAGTTTGGGTCGCGTAATTATTGTAAGTACGCCTGGGGTCGCGATTATAGCATCAATAGGTTCGATCCGGGTTTCCTCGGATGAGTCAGTCGTATCGTATGTCATATAGAGATCAATCTCGTGGCGGATCAAGCTGGGCCTCTATCTGCCTTTTTGGGAAGCGGAGAGATGGGCACGTGTATCCGTACGTCGTGATCACGCTATCGCGAGTTTTTCAATTCCCGCATGAAATATCGTCCTGGTGGCAATATCGGAAGTAAATCACGGAGACCGTGGAGGTTTCGGGCGACGAGAAAAAGAGGGGAAAAACCGCTTGCCTCGCGCTTTAATCGAGTTAAGTGAAATTGTGCGACTCATGCAGCGTTGGGAAAGAAGGCGGGGGACGGCATGAGACGAGACGATTCGGCTTGGCTGGATCGAGAGACGAAACGGACGTCGAAACGATTGCCGTTCCAGGGCTATCTCGTTTCCCTGCGCGATCACAACCCGCACTCCGCACAAATTACACCCAATTTCACACGATACCGATGAAACGCGGCCCCAAGAAACCTAACTGGAAAGGGAACGCGACAATCCTACACATTCTTCTTCTTTCGTCAACGTGTTCCTCTTCTTCGTGAAAATTTCGCAAATCCGACTACCCCACAATGCGTTGAAAAGCCAGTTTTCTGAATAAAATAAAATTACTGGAAAATTATACGTGACATGAAAAAATGTTTTAGACGAAATTTGTAGGATATAGAAGAGAGAGCATAATGATTGTATTTGTTTGACATTTCAGTAACCTTGGAAAACTGTGTAAACATTATGATTGAAATTTTGAGTGAAAACCTATATTTTTGATTCCGTATTCTTGAAGGTGATACCAAGGCGTTCTTGAAAACCAGAATACTTTGTTTTTACATAAACAATTATCGAAATATAAATTTGTAAAGTTTATGTGCTAACATTAGCAGCGTACATTGCGAAATTGTTCGACTGAATTTTGCATGATACTAAAATGTTGTATGAATTTTGCATGGCAATTAAATATCATCGCAATTATATCTTATTTGGTATCATTTTCATTAGAAAAATGCCTCGAATATGTTGGCGAAAGTTCCATAAAAAATTAATAAAAAGTAAAGAAGTTTTGTCATTGGATTAGTAGTGGTCTCACACCGATATATTCGACCCGTATTATGTTACACTTCTCGGCGACCGAGGCCTCTCGAGCTTCTTGGCCTCTCATTATACTATAATGTAATACATACAATTAATTGTACTGTAGAAAATAATCTTCATTACATTTTGTAAATTTATTCCATACTATAAATAAATAATTAATGGAGTTAGATTTTGGCGGATAAAAGATTTGGATTTAAAATGAAGCTGCAACTGATTCATTATGAGTGCCAATATAGTATCAATATTATGAACATTTTTATAAACTATAAAATGAATTTCATGTCTAAATGGGTTAACCTAGCTAATTGTAAGTTACTCAATCTGATTGTACGTAAAAGATCCTCGAGACAAATATGTCCTGCACCAGTTTTGTTTAAACCTGCCACAGGAATTTGATAGCTTGTAGAAAATCATATTTTAGCACTTTTTACAGATCTTACCACGTTAACTTAGTGACAGTGTTATAATTTGTAATGTTCACATTTCACGATACCAATTATCAGTATTAATCATTGCAAAACGTGAAACGGATATCGACGAATTTGTCACCGAAGGAGATTCGCGAGGTTGTTTCGATTTTCCGCCTAATTAATTTCGATTAGCATTAGCAAGCTGAAAGGAGTTCTCGATTAAATCAGATGTTGATAAATTGCGTAACGCCGCGGAGAACCATCGGAGAATACTATTTGCATAATGTCATCGAGAGTAACACGACAAACGCGAAATCTGGTCGGCGGGCCGCAATCTAGAATAAATTTCTCGCTCAAAATGCGACGCGATATCGCGAAGTCGTCAGCATTCCGTGATTCTCAGCCTCGGAACGTCTTACCTGTTTCATCGCTGTTATGACGGTCCATGAGGGTAATAAACTCTTAAATTTGATATTTCTGGAAAACCATTAAATTTTGATAATCTTACCATCGTCGTGAGGTAGTTTTGCTTTCAAAGACCATAGCGAAATTAAGAGGGTTGTCCCATGTTAAGGTAAAAAAATCGATATTGCATTTTTTAAAAGTATAGAAACATACAAATACTTCCCCAAATATTATGCTCAAATTCATTGAAAAGAAAAAGTTATGACGATTTCAAGAGAACGATGCTTTGGAAAAGCGGTGAGTACACAAGTCTAAACGCGTTTTTCTTGAAATCATATTGTTCAAACCGGTATGTAAAATAGCTAGAAAACTAATTGACTAATCCATGTCGGCCAAAGTTTATATATAAATATAAATTCAACTTAATTTGTTGGCAAAGAAAATCGAATTTTTCTTTTAGACTGTGCAACTTTTATAATTTCCACGTTTTTCTATTGAAATTAGGTTCAAACCCAGCGTTAACTATCTAATTTTAAGAAAAATTTTTGTCTTTTCCTTTCTGATGACAGAGATAGACGCTACACTGTACACCATTGATGGATATACGTATCGTCGAAGAGGATGAGAATGTTGAGTTGTATTTCATAAACAATAAGAAAACCCGTAGTAAAGAAATTTTTTTTAGTACGCTAAAACACTAAAACTTCAAGCCCCAATCGACTTAGTCTTATATGATCGGTATTTAACAAGAAAAAATGATAAAGTTCACTGACATTTATTGTAAATACGTAAGACTTACCCATTGAAAATGCGAAAGTATAGTGCCTTAGAACGCGTGGTCAAGTTGACATGGTGTGATTCTAGATGGAAATAAAAATAAATGAATACAATTTTTTTCAGTTGACGTTTCATTTTTGAGGAAAACGAATTTGAATATTTGCCAGGTTTGTGTGCACCAACATTCAAAATGTTTTTAAATAGAATAAATATTCCTGTAGCATCCTGTTAACAAATAGTAAAATTGCGTATTTACTTCAATTTCCTTAAATAAATATAAATTCATTTAAATTTGAAGGAGTAAAATACGCCATCCACGATGATTAATGATTACAAAGTTATTATACGTCATTCAAACTTTCGGTATTGATATTAACCCCTTGCCTTAAAATGATGTCTATAAAAAGTCATAAGTTTCCTATTATAAACCACATCTTAACGCTGAGATTAACTAAATTATGGTGTACACTGAGAACTTCATTATCAAGTAACTAACAATTGTTATATCAATAACGCTGATCGCATCTATGAATGAAAGTCGAATCTTGTCTGAAACTCATAAAATTTGCGCGACACACAACGTGTTAATTTGACACCTTAGAATAAAACTAAGGGCAATGGTGATAAAATATAGTAGGGTTGGTGGTTGAGGTTGGAGCACAGTTATTCGAACGCAACAAATGAACGATTTACTGAAATTTAGTTAAAAGCCAGTCTTATTGCTGGTCACGACCCTTTGGCTCGGTTTTGTGGTGTGTCCGACCGATAATCATCAACGAGTGACAACGCTTCGACTGACCGACAGCGTAGCGGACAACGCACGGTAGATATTTCGGATCTGGCAGAGATAGTAACCACTCTGGCTTTTAGCCAAATAGAAGACAGCCGAGGTTGGAGATGGGACCAGGACGAGGGGAGTTGCGGAACAGGATTTCTGTACGTCGTTCTCCGGTTCTGACTGATGGATTTGTTTGTCCCGTCGATTCAGCGGCGCAAGTTTACCAGCAACGTGAGAGGGCAAAGCCGGGGGTTCTCGATCGTAACATCGTTGGTGTACACGTGGGGAAAGCATGTTCGATACGTGTGCGCGCGTATGACAGGCCGAAATACAGTGTCAATAACCACAGAGCTAAATGCACGGGACGGGCTGCGGCGATACCCATCGAGGAGGGGTGCCGATGCGGTGTCAGTCCTATTATGTCTACAATAATTCAACGTTAGGTATAGGAAGCAGCGGGGAAGCTCGTAAGCTCGGGGAAGACAACGTCGACGATGTTTCCCGATGTCGACGCGGATCCCATACCGGTCATCATCGTGGTCGGTATCTTTCCTTTCCGCTCCTCTACTTTCCCCTTTACCATGACCTTCGAACCCCTTTTCACCCTCTTCCGGGTGCAATCGCTCGCGCTCGACAATCCCGGCGTTTTGCCCCTGTATCACTGACCGCAATCTACATCAATCTCTGCGCCGACGGATCCGGAGAGTTCCCTTAATTGGATAACCGTCCCGTTTTTCAATTTTATCGCGGCCAAAAGCGAGATTCTTTTGACAAGGGTCCACCCCCGGCGATCGTTCGACACGATTCCAATCAAACGGGAGATAAAAGCAACACTCACACCGCGTTGTGTCTTTTGTCTTGCTACTTTTCGCCCGCCGCTGTTTCCCCGTACGAGCACACCGGCCGTAGCCAGATAACGGCCCGGTCGCGCGTGACCGTTTCCTTTTGTGGGCCGGCCAGTCGCCATACAACGCATCAAATATGCAACACGAGCGACCACGGCGCGACACAACTCTCGTTGCATTTTTTAAAGTGTTAATGAAAGCCCCGGTTAAAAGCATTAGCCACTGTTGCTTCTACGCTGACGAGTACACGCTTCTAAAACATTCAACGAAATCTTTATTTAATTAAGACAAGTTTCGTCCTTTCGATAGTTCATTTAGTAGGCCCTTTGATATGTTCTTTTTTCAATTATATGCAATTTTGTGTGCGTGTAAGTGGAGTGTAATAATGGAATTTTTAATTTAGTCGAACATTGACGAAATACTATTAACACATTAATTACCGACGATTATTTAATGGATGTTATACATTTATGGTTCACAGCTTAGTAGGTTTTAGAAGATTACTCGACAGCAATGGCAATTTTAAACATCAAATGACAATAAATTCGCAAGAACGTAAATCCATTATTTCTTTTGGGATTATTTCTTGAAAGAAAATTTTGGAGTTCCTTTTATGTGTACATAGAACAGTCATAAGAATCATACTACATATGTAATAGGCTTCCGGTAAGCAATGTATAAATAAGCGAAATAATCTGGTGGACTCTTCGACGTACTCTTTTATGTTTAATCATATATTTTTGTGAAACGGGGCGTGTAGCGCGTGATTTATGCAAGCATTATTGGGTATAATGTTTATTGTGTATATATGATTACACGTATCATTTCTGCTATGCAATTTCATATTCTTTATAAATACCTCTCTTAACAAATTCATTTTAATTTAATGAATGCCCATACAATTTTTTTAAATCAAAATTCCTATTTACACAAATATATGCAATCTGCAAATTATTTAAATTAAACGAATAATTTAAACATTTGAAACGCTGGGTGCATATCATTAATCTCCAACGAATTAAAATTAAATTTTATGTGCATCACGCTCTTCGTGTGAGAGAAATTAAGGTTTATTATCGACTTTCATGTGTTGTGGAAATGTTTTCTATCATTTTCTATTTACTATTATAGGATCTTACGAAAAGGAGGGAGGGAGGGGGGCACCAGCCACACCGGGGATCGAACCCGGGCCCCACAATTTGTGAAATAGAAAGAAATATAATATTTCCATTAAAGAGAAAGGAGATTATTAATTGCACATACAACATTGAGTAGAAAAATCATTGTTATTGATACTGATATACAGAGATTCACTGAAATCATGGTGAAAGCGACTGGGTGGTAATTCTATATGCAAAAACAAGTCGAATAAAAAGAATGTCTTTCTTTTTTAAGACGTCTTGTTTCGAGATCGGTTAATTCGTCTGAATCATGACCTGCCGATTCTACTTCCTCCTGATGCTAGAGCACACGAACCCAAGGGATCTTCGAACTCAATTTTTTCGGAAACGAAGAGTCAACCAAAAAAGTGTTATTAGTAGTGGTGTGCGGGATCTCGAAATTTCAAGTGCCCGAATATATTAATGGCTCGGACAAACTTTCGGGATCCCGCCCGTTCTGACCTGAAATTTCGGGATCCCGCACACCTCTAGTTATTACACTTGTTTTAAAGTATGAAATCACTACTTTCACAATCGATCATTCATTCTTGTCTAAAATATTTTAGCATGGTGTAGCGGGCGGAAAACTGAAAATACGTTTCGTTTAAAAAATGCTACACATTGAAACATCTGCAAAAATAATGGAAAATTTTTCTCATGACTAAATCCACCATGCATTTAAAGATTGAAGCTTTCCCTTTGCAACAACCCTTTAAAACTTGATGTACGGCTATTTTTGTGAGCGCGATAACGTATTAATCGGGATTACAGACAGTACAAATAGTACGAGAAATATTTAATACAAAAGTGTGTACATGTGCTATGCGAACAACGAGTAGAAGCTTACAGCAAGCGAACAGAAGGGCGCGCGCAGATACTTAAAAAGAAAGGAATGCAACGCATGCGCAGTAATACAGCGTTCCTTCCAAACACCCCGCGAAGGATTGTATACATAAAAACTGTGTTAATCACAACAATTTTTGGTCTATTTATTGAATTTTGAATGAAAGGTGTACTGCGAACTTTAGAAGGAAAAAGGTGATATGGTGACTTTACTTGACCAAACTTGCTCTACGTTTTCGTTAAATAAATCAGTTGAAGAAAGTCGTACGGTATATTTTATATAGTCGTTGGCAGTGGCAAGCTTCAATCCTTAAATCTATTGCAGACTCATTCACGAAAAAATTAGTTTGATGTTTCTACGAAAAAATGTTTCTTCCTTTTTCACCAGCCATGTGATGAGAAATATCCAATGATAAATGAATGGTGATGAAATTAGAGGCTTTATCTCTAATATGCGTTCAGGTGTATCGTTGTACTATCTTTTTTTCATAATTACTACAGTTTAAATGTCGACAATGTTTCGAGAAACGGAAATTTTTTGTTAAAGTACATTTTGGATCCACTACATACGCTCAAGTGTATTATGTCCCTGAGCTCTAAGAGGGTTTCCCGTGTAACGGCAGCGAATACATGTGATTTTTAATACTGTTCTCAGAATAGCTATCGGACAAGTCGGACTAGACTAGAGAGATATAAACATATAGTATTCATGTGCAAGTATTAGTTCTAATAATTCAATTCTTATTATTATTGTATAATACGCAGGTTTCGCGAAATTACGTTTTATAAACCGGTGTACAAATAACTTAAAGACTAATCAACTGATCAATTTCAGACAAGGCTTATTCAATTCGTTACTTTCTCGAGGCACTGAACCACAATTTCAATTTAATTTCTTGTTTACAATATTTTTATTTCATGATACAAGTTTAATTTTTCTATCGAAAAAAGTACATTTTCTTCAAATATCCACAACATTTGGAACTCTCTATATTTTTTCATAAATGTTGGTGTAGTACCAGCGAAAATAATAAAATTTTAAGATAATTCTTCATTTTTTTACTTTCAGATAACTGTGACACTTGCTACACTGTACGCCAATATTATCTACTTTGTTGACCAGGTTGACAGAATTGTAATGATTGTCACAAAATTAATAAAAAATAGAAACAAAAAAATGTTTCTTATAGTTTGAAGTTACGTACTTGTTTTGCCAAAAGGTGTACATCGATAATACAAACAGTCTTTGTAAAATGAAATCGCCAGAAACCCGTATTCTTGTACTTGTTATACGAGAATCAACCCTTAAACACTTGGAAGCACGACCTTACTTCACTACTCGATAACAGTATACGTGTACGTGTTTTCCCAGAAGAGGGTGAAACGTGAAACGGCGACACCCATTGTCCAAGGTCAGTGACGCTTGGTACGAGGCAGAGTCACCATTTTTTCCCCTGCTTACTATCAGTGTGTTACGCGCCACTTTTCGCTTCCACGAAACTCCGCAATCACAGGTTCATTCATACATACGCAGCTTTTATCCTGTGACTCGTTAATTGCTTCCGGCTTCTATAAACATTCGTTAGAAATTTCTACCCGGCAGCGATTGAACTTGCACAATCAAATTCTTAATTACGGTGATTCCTAATTAAACGACCATAGGAAAAGGGTAATTTACAAATTCCACGAAATAACAGGGGAATTATATAAATACATTTCAGCTGCTTTTCACCGCCGATGAGTAGCAATTAACCTACAGTTACTATGGTAAAATGGAACTTTACGAAAACTATTTTAGCTGGCGAAGTTTTGAGCGTATTGGTACAGCGTGCTTGGCTAAAACGAAGAGACAGAATGCCAATATTGTGCTTTTTCCTGGTTACACGTGACAAATGATTGACATTTTTGAAAAATCGCATGAATTTGTCTGTGCAACAATTATACTACGTTCACAAAAACAATAAATAAACGAATAAATAAAAATAAAAGCAAATAAATAAAAAACATTCTAAAATTCCTACTATTTTAAAAATAAAACAAAATAAAATATACTTGTTTCCGCGAAGTTTTCATTATACCAATTCTAAAACATCTGTACAAAAAGAACAATTTTGGACATGTTCTTAGTGTTCAGTACAGCTGATAGCCATATGTTTCGAAGGCCCTTTACCGCGTTTAGCTACGAAAGGTAATAAATATAGCCTTTTGTCACCATGCGCACTCGACTCCTACTCCACCTCAATCTTTCTACTTTCCCTCTCTAGCGTTTCGCCATCTCCACCACTTTTTCCGACACACCTTACAACCAATCATATGCAATTTTCCAAGACCACACCTACATCCGAGCTTTCCTAAAATCTTACGCGACTCCACCAAATCAGAACTTTCTTGAACACCAAACTACCGACACTAACTAAGTATAGCTGAATCTAGCTTAAATATTAACCGAATAAAACGAGTTTGTTCTCCGGAGTTGGTCGCTACACCCTTCTTCGTAAATCCTGTTGGACCCAAGTCCCCTAATTCGAGGTGACCGATTCGACACCACACTTAGTCATAAACACTGTGTTGATAAAAGTATCATAGAAATAGATATTTTGATAAACGAAACAAACAAATTCAAACAGAATTTTTTGCAATAAAACGTAGGGTAATTGTTTATTTCAAGACATAATATCTGACTGGCATTTCATATTGGCAAAGGGCAACGACGCGTTTCTGGAGTTGAACATCTTCGACGCAAACACCCCCCCGATTCGATTCGACCTTTCATCCATTCAATATGTGTCGACACGGCCGTCGATTTCCATTCAACTTTCCCAGGTGTCATTTCCCTCACCCATCAAATATTTCGTATGCGTAGTCGCGCAATCTCACGGGCCGAGCAGTCACGTACGAGCTCCAATGTTTCCGAGCTGATTCCGAGCCCCCGAAAATCGGGGAGTGCCATTCCCACCGATCGTCATCGAAATAAAGGCAAAATTCGCGCGTTATTAACGTTATCGTACGCATCGGTGGCGGAATTATGGCCAACCGAATGCGTCAGGCAGCTTCGCATCGCGTGGTATTAATCCGAATATGATGAGCGTTAACGGCAAGCCATACCGCCTCGGCGCGCCGGTTAATTGTAGGCAGCACTAATGGCCAACGCGCCGCACAGTCATCCCAGATCGCTGAAACATGTTCAAAACCTGAAAAAACAAATTTTTCGTTGCGAGAACAATAATTGTTAAATTTGGTACTACAGTCGGAGACAAAAATATAGGACACCCTACGTTTTTTGTGTTTCCATATGATATCGGAAGAAAATGTACATTTTGATGAATCACTATATTTTACAGGGTGTATAAAAATTATATGTCATGACTACCACAGCAGGGTCCTATATCTCTGGATCAGTGGAGATCTGTTAAAAAAATGATCCGCAAATTTGTCCTTGACCGTTTTTACAAGGTCAACATTTTTGTGTATTGCATCGTATATTATTCGTCATAAGGAACAAAAGTCTTAAAGACACCATGGGTCTCAAGTCAACCATTCTCTTAAAAAACGACTTCAAAGTTTCATAAACTATTTTATTCTACATGTCTACAGGGTGTCCAAGATGGTACAAATGTGGAGAGGTTAATCCTACATGAGAAATAATTATTTAAATAAAAATAAATTTTTAAAAATACCACGTTTTTAAAACGGTCTAAAAAGTATAAAATAATAATAAATAAAAAAAAATAATATGAAAAAAATAAAAATAAAATGGACTAAACAGTATAAAATGATTTTTAAAAACGGACTAAAAGGTATAAAATAATTTGAAAATAAAAAGAAAAATTTGAAATTGTGAATTTTGAATAGCTGTGAAAATACTTGTAAGATTTAAAACGAAAAACGTGGGGCGCATGCAATAGATAATTGATGCATGAATAGTTCACCTAAATCACTAAAAATTGTATTGCTCCGCAAATGATATAAACTTTTGTGAGAGTTTTCTCAACGGCTGCTACTCCCTACACTCCTTACTATTATCTTGCGCCCCACGTTTTTCGTTTTAAATCTTACAAGTATTTTCACAGCTATTCAAAATTCACAATTTCAAATTTTTGTTTTTATTTTCAAATTATTTTATACCTTTTAGTCCGTTTTTTAAAAATTATTTTATACTGTTTAGTCCATTTTATTTTTATTTTTTTCAAATTATTTTTTTTTATTTATTATTTTTTTATACTTTTTAGACCGTTTTATTAACGTGGTATTTTAAAAAATTTATTTTTATTTAAATAATTATTTTCCGATTTTAATCTTGTGTGTGTGAAATTTTTCAAGAAAATATTTAACGCAAAATATGCAATGACACACCTGGTGATTTGACGGCTTCCCTGTGAAAATCATTATTAACGAACTGCTCTTTTTTTTTGTAGACATTATTTCTGACACTTTCAAACAGATTTTTGTTAATTTTTAATCTCGTACACGATATTATTATTATCTATATCATACATGCTCCCCAACGTTAAAAGGCTTCCTCTCCTACTTCTTGCACGTATATTTCAATCGATTTTAAACATTTTGATGAAATTATAACAGAAAGGTGTAATGGTTCTTTCACTTGGTAAACAAGGCGATGATGTACTACCGATCGTCTATCATATACTGAGCTCCGTCGGGGCGAAGTGGGTTTGTGGAGTGGAGACGAGTCAGAGTGCGTACGCATAGTAAAGTAGTGAGCGTTGTCGCGCGGAGTGGGGATCGCTGAATGCGATGACCGCGGTGTAACGGTAATAACGGTAAAAATATTTAATTGTCATTTCTCTTAAACGGATAGACTTTAAAAAAAATTTTTTTTTAATACTGCATTGTCATCCAGTTCTGAGCTATGTTCCAATTTCAAGTCTCTAGCTCATCGGGAAGTTAGTTTAAAATCAATTGCAAGATTTGTACCGAACAAACAAACAAACAAACAAACAAACAAACAAACAAACAAACAAACAAGAAAGCGAGCTAATAAAAACGTGGTAAAATAAGTTTAAAGTATAAAATGATTTTTTTCGTTTAACGCCTTGTTTTCGAGAAATTACAGCTTGGAAATTCGGCGAACGTGCTTAATATTGAATATGAAATTTTTGACGCGTCTGTTCATTACCTACCTGATCTACTACTTACAAACGGTAGGAACGCGAACTTGACGGATTTTCAAACTTTAATTTCTCGAAAACGAGGCGTCAAATGAAAAAATTATTATTCTATACTTTAGACTTATTTTCTCATGTAGAAGCACCCCCTCCGCATTTATATCATCTTGGGAGATCCTGTAGTATGGAATAAAACAATTTACAAAACTTTAAAGTTGTTTTTTAAGAGTATGGTTGACTTGGGACCCATGGTATCTTTGAGACTTTTGTTCCATGCGACGAGTACTATACGATGCAATAAAAAAATATATTGACTTTGAAAAAAGGGTGGAGGACAAATTTGCGGACCATTTTTCTTACAGATCTCCACCGATTCAGAGGTATAGAACCCTGCTATGGTAGTCGTGACATATAATTTTGATACACCCTGTACACGTAGCTGCAAATACCTGTGCGGTAAATTATACGTAGTATCCGTTTCGACGAAATGCAATGAAGAAAGACGGAAACATTGCAGTGTTCAAGTTGGACAATATTATAGTTCTAAATAGTAAGTCTGCACAGGAAGCGTTAATATTACATGTCGTGAGAAGTCTTCAGAACAGAGTATTTAATCTAAATACCAAGTTCACTTTTTCCGGTGCATAAAATGGGTCATCGAAAAACATGATGTGCACCTGAAATGGAAACCGCTCTAAAACTGTTTCAAGAAAAGTCTAAAATCGAGTATAGCCTGGTCCAGTCTTAAATCGAAGTAGAAACGTAATCAGTAAATTTTTAAAAAACCAGATAATTGTGGCATAAAAAGGAGTACAGGTTGTTCTCCTTGGTTAACATTCCGACAAAAGCGAGCAATTTTAAACCTAGCATCGAATTCGAAAATGTCCGCTAGATAAATTGCTGTGGATACTGGTGTTAAAACACAAATACAAAATGTACGACAAGCTTAATCAAAACGTGAGCACTTAAAATGATCAATATTGCAAAGCAAACGCTTATTAACGAAACGGCACAGAAATGTGAGATTGTTATTTGTAGAGAAACATATTCAATTTAAGAAAAAATGGCACATCCGGAGAACACTGCATATAGATTAGTAGAGCTACTATGGAAGAATAATTGATTTTTATCATTTTGTAGCGGACACACGTTGCATTACAAAGGGTTAATTTTTTTTGGAGTATTTCTTGATGTTGGTATGTGCTTAGGCTTCGAAAACAGTTCGGTTTACGGCATAGCAACGGAAAATATAGTAATACTTGTAAATTATTAATTAAGCCGAAACAGATTTACCTCAGAGTAGGACCCTGAAAATTGCGTTACGGGGTGCAGTTGGCGCCCACGCGCATCTTCAGCGCCTTAGCCTTCGAGTAATACAGCGGTGAACCCGTACAGTGCTAGGTTAACAGCAGCACCGCGAGCGATCCACCCTAACGGGTCTCCGCCAGAAACCCCCGCAAGGAAAATCCGTCATTTTCCTACCTCCTTGGGCCCGTTCGTAGTGGCCAACTTTTACCCCCTCAAACTTGTAGTAGGCGGTGCTCACTTCACCGAAAAAGGGCACTGCCCAAAAATTGCAAAAAATCGATTGGACAATTGCGGGTCCTCCTCCTGTAATAAGTTGTGTATAAGCGCGACACCGAGAATCTACGCGTGATTCACTAAGTCCAACTCTTGCAGAGTACGTTCTAAATACATTTCCATAGTCTACTTAGTTGTTCGCAGTCTCGTCTATTATCCTAATTACAGTCCACTAATACATTCGACAGGACTTCATATTCGTTGAGGTTCCTCCGCGTCGTTCGACCGTCGCTAAAATAATTGCCGACGCCACGACGCACATACAGTATGAATACTAATTTCTAGGTGGTATGAATTTATGAGTGAGCGAAGACACAAGAAAAGCGAAACAGATAGACTGAGTTTAAAAATATGCTGAGAGTGCACATGCAAGAGTGCTTGCATTAAATAGTTAGTAGAAGAAAGGCTGTTCCGTCGCAAAACCCTCCGTGTCCAGGGACAAACGCGCGACCGAGGTCAGGTAAATTTCTTAACTATACCGACCATAAAACGGTAAACCCCGACGAAGGTACAGCTGATAGCCAGATGTGTCGAAGGCCCTGTACCGCGCTTCGCTACGAAAGACAATAACTACACCCTTTGTCACCCTGCGTACTCCACTCCTACTCCACCTTAATGTTTCTATATTCCCTCTCTAACTTTTCGCCATCTCCACCACTTTTTCCGACACACCCTACAACCAATCATATGCAATTTTCCAAGACCACACCTACATCCGAGCTTTCCTAAAATCTTACGCGACTCCACAAAATCAGAACTCTCTTGAACTTTCTTACCGAACTACCGACACTAAGTATAGCCGAGTCCAGCTTAGAATTTAACTGAATAAACGAGTTTGTTCTCCGGAGTTGGTCTCTACACCCTTCTTCGTAAATCCTGTCGGATCCAAGTTCCCGAATTCGAGGTGACCGATTCGACACTACAAAGGCCTTCATGTAGCGGTAATACTAAAACAAAACTGAACAATATTTTTGAATGAAAAATAGTAGTGTCCTGAGCCGAGCAGAATATTCTTTTGTGTCCAGCCAAAAAAAAAATAGGTTTGATCACGAACTTCCGACGATCGGCCGATCCTGAAACGGACCCGGAACTACCCCCTCGATCCGTCACGCGTTAGAAACAACCCCTAAGGTAGCGGTACGTTTACCCAGGAAGGGTGGATCCGCGGTGACGCCCCCGTCGCAGCGATTTCAAACCACACGCGTGTGTGTCCTCGCATCAGCTTCCAGGACTTCTGCTCTGCTCGCTGGAAATATACGCCCCGGATCGCACGCGACACTGTCACGGAGATTTGTCGCAGTCCGGTATGTCTGCCCGTGGCTCTGCCCAACCGATTCGTTTTACAGCGAGCGAGAGAATAAGGGAAATGATAGAGAGGGAAACCGAGGAGAACCCTCGTGTGACGGACACGCGTGTTTCATGCGAACCCTCGATATCGATCGTGATGTTTTAACGAGATGAATATTGCCCTACTGCGATAGAATCGCTGTGATCGATTTTAGGATCCGTTTATGTCGCGCGGCCGGCGATAACGAGCCAAAGCGTCGCGACGCTGAGAGCCACATGTAGAAATGCTTTCAATTGTTTTATAATGGAGGTGTTTACAGTGGGGCACCGAGCAACTTCTGCTCCGTTGACTGCACACTGGCTTTTGTGCCGTTATAAGGAAAACGAGTAGGTGAAATGCAAAACAGTGAAAGGATTTCAAGAATTTTGTCCCTCATGTCGATATATGTGTACCTGCGGATATCTGCTCCGAATTTGTTTCTAGAATTTTTCATTCGTTCTTGTTGGCAAATAGCAAATGTTTATAGACTTTTACTTTCTAAAAGTCATACAAAATCGAAACAATTTATTTAATAATACAAGAATAAAAAATACAAAGTGTATCATTACAATGCGTTTGGTTTTCTTTTCAAGTTTGGTATACAAATTATACCAGTCATAGACGATCAATGTAAACACGAATTTAGCATTTTGCATTTTCCTAAAGTGAAATGCTGCATACCAGAAAGAACATCTATAAACAGATTCCTCTAACGTTTCTCGAAATTTCAAATTACACATTTTGAGATTTCCACTTCAATTTCACTAAGTTTTTCGCGTGTTCATAGATTTCGGGCGATTATGGTCGCAGCGATGGATGTATCACCTCTTCCTTTTCCAATCTCGATAATCCAGTAACGTAACGTGAAATCTGCCTTCGGTATTAACCGGATTTCAACGTGGTCCGTTCCCCGTTCCGATTTTTCGGCTGGATGAAAAATTCGCTGGTGCCGTTTCGTGAGCTCCCGTTCATCGTTATTGTCACTTAATTCGCCTGGGAACCTTCCCCTCTCGGCCCTTCCTACCTACCAAAATTGTCGTGATTCCCGAAACGCACGGCACAGATAAATCGCACGATTTTTTTTCTCCGACCGTTTTGTTTATATCCGACCCCGTTTCTACCCGAGGAGCCAGCATTTATAAATGGAGATTTTATGCGCATAAATTTATCGAACAGAACAGAAAGGCCTGTGTATTCCGAGATAAAAACCCGTCGAGTGGCAATACTATATTTTTCGTCCAACCGTGGATAAGTTCCCCCGATATTGTTTAAACTGAACGCGTGTACGTTCTCAAATCGTTTCCCATATTACGTCCAAAATCTCAACAACCGCGATTCTACCGAATATAAAGACCCTTTGTCTTCTGGCTATCACAGATTATTCTATGCCCTCGAACAGTCAAATTTTTGTAATCGAATTGCATACGCTGCATACATTGTTCTATCTAACTTCAACATCCCAAACAGCTCCTTTCATTTTTATGACAGGAAAAATAACAAATGGTGAACATATTTGGTCCAAAGAGGCAAATTTAGGCTCAACTGCGTCTTGGAGAACTCCGTGTTCTTAACTTTTTTGAACTTCTTTTTATGTGAGCCTGTAGATATCGATGAAGGCATTCCGAAAATGTGTGTATGGTTGTTAGGAATTCACTGGTTTATAAGTTATACGCGTGTAAAGATAAACAGTTTTAAGCGTTTTTGTCAGGTTAGAGCGTCGCCATATTGGATATTCGTTGAGTGGTAGAGGTAAGTAGGTCTGTTCGGCGCATGCGCTGGATATATGGTCAGTGTTCAGCGCATGTGTTAGATAGTATGGTATATTTGCGGGATCGGCTAAACAGTACTGAGCGTATGGACTAAATGGCAGTTCAGTGGTTTAGACGTTACATGTACATGTGTAAACATAACCAATTTCACGTGTTTTTCACAAGTTAATTATTGAAAAATTTATTGTTGATTTTAAGATGGCTAGTTCAAGTATTAGAAATGTTAACTTTAGAGACATGCCAAGTAGTAAAGAAGCAGCTATTACTTGGGCTCAGGATTGTGGATTGTTGCGGAAATTTAAAAAATGTCGTATTCATCGGTGCGAAATGAAAATTTATAACAACAATCATGGAATCGGTTTTTTTCGGTGTCCTAAGTATCCTTATTTGTTCTTGTTCTGGGACTGACCTGTCTTTTTCATACTTAGTTGTTTTTAACCTTTCAAACAAAATAATTTCCAAGTTTGAATTAGCACAAGCTGTCCCTGAGCAGTAATTAAAATATACAGAATCATATACAGGATTTCAAAGAGAAGGTACAGTCCAAGATGGTTTGGGGTTAGGTCGTTGTGGGAGCGGAGAAGGCCGGTCTGACCATGGTATAATGTTTCGCATTTTGATTTGGTAAGAGGTGATAAATTAGCAGAGCCCTGAGGCAGTTATATTGGAGCCGAATGTGCAATATTTTGTATGTATATATATATATATATATATATATATATACAATATATGTATATATATATACAATATGTGTATATATATATATATATATATATATACAGATACACTTGCTATGCATTCATTTTGCAGAATCAAACCATATCAATGTTCCCGCAACACTAGTTTTGCCATCCAACATGGCCGCAGTCTATCATCCCTCCCCGCTCGCGGCACGACCCCTGTAACCCATAAACCCACTTTATGCTCAGTCCTTTAAGGGTGTGGACTCCTGCTCGCAGCGCTCCAAGCGGCCTCTAGGGGAAGCTCGAATGAGCATGTATGACACACACACTCTGACTAGATTAGCATATACGTATATGAGCAGTGAGGAATCTGATGAGAATTTTACGGTTCCCGCGCCGCGACAAATATCGCCGAAAAAACGCAAGAGTAGGATGTCTTCATGACCAAGCCTACTAGATGAAAGATACAGCTAGTGGGCTTGGTCATAGAGACATACAACTTTTCCATTATTCCAACGTAGTTTGTAATATTCGGCAGAATTATACTGTCCGAACTATAAAGCGCACTTCCTGTGAAGACTTCTGTTTACGTGAATAAATAATTAAAATAATTCTTTCATCTAGTGGGCTTGGTCATAGAGACATCCTACTCTTGCGTTTTTTCGGCGTTATTTGTGGCAGCGCGGAAACCGTAAAATTCTCATCAGATTCCTCTGTGCTCATATACGTATATGCTAATCTAGTCGGAGTGTGTATGTCATACATGCTCATTCGAGCTTCCCCTAGCGGCCGCTTGGAGCGCTGCGCGCAGAAGCCCACACCTTTAAGTCCGTGGTATCACCTAGCAAATATATCAATATGGCGGCGCTTTAACCTGTCAAAAAGGCTTAAGAGTGTTCAACTTCATACGCGTATAACTTTTTAACTAATGAATTCAGCACAATAAGATTTTCATTTTCGGCGTTTTCTCGTCGAAATCAGTAAGATTGTATAAAAAAACTTGCAAAAAGAGTTCTCCAAAACGCAGTTAAACCCAAATTTAAGAATAGGAAACTAAATTTTTTCGAGCTCACCTTTTTCGAAATTTTGAGGTCATCGCAGTATTTTTTTAAATAGGGGTATATTTAATTTTGGATGTCGATACGATAGCTAAGATCAAGACGAATTCATTGTTTTATGATATTATGATCTCTAAGTGACCCCGAGTACAAACAATTCACAATAGTTGAGTAATGGATGAAAATGATGTCTATTAACCCCTTGGCCTACAACAGCGAGTGAGACACGTGGTAAGAAATTTGGGCCAAAAACAGTAAGGACGAGCCTGGCTCCTTGTATACTTCGTTCGGACCAAACGTAAACAACACGAGCCTGGCTCGTTGTATTTCCAAACGTAAACAACACTAACACGAAGATTACAAATTTTCTACGAGTTTTCTCAAAACATTATTAATTTAAATTAAGTATTAATTTAAAAATTGTTACTGATACATTATCCGCTTTCAAATTATAAATAATTTTTGTTCACTAATGAATTGATCATAATTACTTCCTAGAAATCTTAAAAGTATTAGTTGTGACCAAACGTGTTTATTATTTCACAATTCGTTGCGCCGAAATATACATATCATAAGACGTATACATTTTGCGAAAGTCCGAACACACTGCTAAACAGCTAAACTTTATTTTTGAGATATTCGACCGTTTCCAGACTTTTGCAATACCCTGTATAAACCACAACACGACATTTCTTCACATCCCGTACTGTTGCGGATCGCAACAACACTGAAAGGACGTCCCGAAACGTACGTACAGTGACTTAGACTGCAGGGTTTACAACCCTATAGCTGGCGCAGGAACCGTACCGACTGGTTCCAAATTTTCCGTAATTTCTGTAGTTCTTTAGGGCCACCGAGACTTAAGACCCTATCATAAAACAGCCGAACACCACGTGCGACAGAGCAGCAAACGACAACCAGCGAAGACCGCATAAATCATGACATTGACAAGACGAGATCAGTCTTCCTGACAGTTTACTGCCCTAGTATATGAAATCAGCAAGACGCATCCACGACCAATTAAAAAACGCAATGTTCCACCACCTAAATCTATAACCGACCAATTAGGGAAAAAGTGAGGTGACGTTAGACGAAAGGCGACGAGATTCAGACAGAACAACTTGAAATCACAGAACGAATAGAACTCGAAATCGCAGAACAAACAGACAACAACCAAAATCGCGACACACTTGTACCTATTCAATCGCATATCACGACGACATGCTATTCTAGTAAACTGTGAATGAAGTGTACATAGCATATCTTGTATACTATTCATTCAACCAAGGTGCTCAGTGTCTTCAACCCACACTAAGAGAAGGCGCATTCCACACAGATTGCTGCTTTCGTATACACGTACGCTTCCAGTGGATTTTTAACAAACCTTTGAGGGCTTCATTCCGCGGCGTGGCGTCACGATTGAATCTTTGGACGATTAATATGTGTCGAAGTTCGACGAAGGGTTGAAAGGTTCTAGTCACGACGCGAGCACGACCCTAAATGATCCGGGCTGCGGCCGATCGGCGAACGCGATCCCCATAAACGACTTCATTGCGTGTTCCACGCAGAAAACGGCTGTATCTTTGAAAGCGTTCGAGGTACGGGGACCCCGCGAACGGCCGAACTTTCTTTTCCGTCATCAACGAACGATACGTAATTACTGTATCGCGTGATTGATCGATCAGTCACGAAGAGTATAATCGCCGGCGAGAATAAAGGAAGCCGCGGCGGGACGAGGCTCGTTTATGACGCGATAAATGACGGAGTTATCGATCATCGAGCGACATGGCCGCGCGCCGATAACCTTTGCGCCGCGTTAACGCGAAACAATCGAAGGGCAGAGCATTGTATATTGTCTTGTTTTTTATTCTTGTGTTGCATTTTTAATTTTTTTTTTTAAATCCATGGCTATCGGGAAAATGGGTCAAACAGGCTTACGGTGGAGCAACGCGCTGACCTTTTCATATTGTTAACAGTAAGTAATGCCGCTTTGAAGGTAGGGCACGCGGGAAGAATGTCTCCACGTGTTTGACTCTCACTGAGAGAAATATCATAAGCATTCAAACCGACTTTGCAACTACAGTTAATTCCGCATCGATCAAACGTTCGGCAACAAAAAGGGAAGCAGCTACGTGCTGAATACTCTGCAAATTGTGAAGGGAACGCGATGGAAAATGCTGTGCCACTCATGTCAGAAAGCGAGGTTTCAATCTCAACATAAGAGTTGCAAGCATTACGTGTAAGAATTAATTCGTCGCATTTACATTAATAAGTTGATCGCCACGTTTACCACCGACGGCTCAGGTGTTCGAAACATATAAATGTGTAGTAAGTTTAACACGTTCACTAACAGCGTCAAACGTCTCCGAAAACCATAGCTTCGTGTTTCACGCAAAAATGCTGAAAGTCGCTAGATTTTACATCACACTTTAAGTTAGGATGAATATTTTTTAAGTGGACCAAACGACGCGGCAAGAAGAATCAGTTTACTAGATGGCGTGTAATGAAAAATTTGGAAGAAGTGCATTTGGTCGGAATCGCGAAAAAAATAGTAAAAGTTACTTTTTCATCTGAACCTGCAAATAATGCTTAAAAAATGCATTTTTTAGATTCGTATAAGTTATATATGTAGCGTCAACGTGTTTTAAGCCAGGTCAAGGATTTGTATCGAGGCGACTCTTAGGCCTGGAAGGATTCATAGCAGGATCTTGGCCTGCTTGAGGCCTTAAAGAGGGATGCTTGAGACTAAGCAGAACCGTCGATGGACGATGACAGGCGACCGCGCTGATTCTTCCGGCTATCGATCATCACGGGGATGTTTATGAGAAACAGATGAGTGCATGTTTGGAATGGCATTGAGAGAGAGAGAGAGAGAGAGAGAGAGAGAGAAGATAGCGACGAGTGCGTTGCAGAAAGATTGGGAGTAGGTCCTCGAAGGATCTGGCCACGGTGTGAGGAAGGTCGTTATGCCTTCTGGTAAGAGCACTGTGATTTACCGCTCAGGACTTACCCCAGAACCGTGGAGCAGAACAGTCGCCCTTTCTTTAAAAAGAATATCTAACATATACTTACATGCTGAAAATTTTGTCGAAATTGGTTACTGCGTTTTTGACGACTAAAACTGGTAAAAATTACAGTTTTTCACGATGTCCGTCCTACCATTGCAATTTTCACCACTTTTAATCGTTTGTAGCCCATGAACCAATTGTGCGTGGTCAGTGATGCGAGTCACTCAATCAACAGAAAAATTTGGTGCGATTTTATCATCGGTCGAATAACCTGTCGCGTAAATGAGTTCGCACTTGTTATCCAGGCGTTCTAGGTTCGCGCGATTCCGCGGCTGGACGCCTGTAGAAAATTTACAGTCGACGCATAATTGCGTACGCGAAAATCCAGCGTACACGTCTGTGATATCCCAGCCCGTTACCGCCACGAACTTGATGGTCTAATTCGATTTGTTTAATTCGGCTAGTTGGTCCAACTGTTCCGTCGCGACTTTCAAGACAGTCACTGTCCAATTTAAGCCAATTATCCGGGGAACGACAACTGGACTCGGCCAATCAGGAATTTGTATTTCCTTTGGGGCCGGGGGAGTCGTCGGCGGAGACGGACCGTAATCTTGAAAAGAAAGTTGGACGTTCACCGAAGCTGCTGGTGGATGCGGAGATCCCGGCGAAGGACGCGGGAAAAGTTACATCGTCCTTTGCCGATGTCTCGGCGACCTCCGTGCTAATCTCTTGGATCTGAGGAGAAACTAACGAGCGGTACCAAAGAGCTCGTTAACGATTCGTGAATTATGGATCGATGCGATAGTAGGTAACGTTGAACTTTCAGTCGAAGCCGACTATATAGATGGTAATTCACGCGCGAACCCGCCAAGCGGGATGGTATTGTGGCCGCAACTTCTCGCGTGAAAACGTGTCCGGAGAAACGGTGGTATTGGATTCCGTAACGCACAGATTCAACGGAAAACGAAAGCGTGAGGGTTTTGTAATCACTGGACTGCAGATTTTTATGCGTTTTCTCGTGGTCTCTGTGGTTCTCGGTGTGACTAGCCATCTAAACCTAACACTAAATAAAAAAATACCTAACAAATAACGAGTTTAAAGCTTTATTTGCGCACACGACACGACAGAACTCGTTTATTAGCTAATCCCCTGCTGACGCTTAAGACGATACACTTGTCTCCAGGTATATATAATTTATGACATTTTGGTGATCGAATAGGGGAACAGACACTTTGCTACAAGGCAGCCGTGCAATGAGACGCAACAGGGTTATGAGGATCATGATAGGTTAATAATTTTGATAAGCCGCCACTGATACGTTGAAGCTCTTAAATTCTTTGAATCCATTTCCTGGTTTAAATTGCGCCCACTCATTCTTACCATAAGTGGATCAAATCTGTAATCTAATAATCACTGTATTGCAGATCTTTCTGTAAACAAATCATTTTATTTTGTTCTCAACATAATGCTGCAAATTGTTAACTGAACATGTTTCTTTTTCAGGTAAGTCCTGTGAAGGAGGAAAATGTAAAATGTCGATACAACTATAGGCTTTTAACAACCGTTTGTTTAAGGTACGTGCTAGTTCAATCAGTTCAAGAATGTTAATTGGCTTAAAAATTGATTTTTAAGCCTACCCCACGTATTCTAGGTATTCTATTACACCCATTCCTTTTACGCGTATTCTTTTACGGGCAGTCTCATTTTACGCGGTCAAAAAATACAGCTTCACCTCGTCTCTGAGTTAATAGAGAAACAAATGCGTTTGGATAATAGAACCATTATTTTTCTGGCATTAAACTTTTAATTGAGCAGAGATTGGGAAGCTTTGTTGACTGTTTATATATTTATGATTTAAATATGAATTGATCGCTGAATTTCTGTTAAAATTTATTTATTTTGTAACCTGTCACATCAATTTCAGGTTAATCGTCAGAATTGGATATTATTTGATTCACTTCTTCGTTGTTAAGAAACATTTTATTCGAATGATAATATTTGATTTATATTTTACGCCTCAAATGTCTGAACGTTTGAATAAAAATATTAATTATAGACATAGAATGCGGTAGTTATGCAGGTTTAAAATGCCGCAAATATGCAAAATATATGCAACTTATATGCAAAATATATGCACACGAAATACAGAAAACACACACTTCTTCTTTAAATCACATAAAATAAAATATAAATTTTTCAACTATGAAATGTCAAACTTTATAAAATTACAAGATAGTTTTATAGTTAATACTTTTTGGAGTTGTATAGACTTAGTTGTTTGAGGAATGAAATATTCCATAATCATTTTTATCCTGATATATTGCTTATGCATTATCTTTCGTGGCTCACGAAAGTACTTGAACGTCCTTTAAATCAGAATAGCTTTTTTAAAATTGGACCAATCAACTTGCCTTTTTTTCATCTTGACAATTCAAAGAATTGATTTACTAAATGGCTTGCAGGAAGATTTTCAAAAAATTGCAATTGATCAGAATTACATGAAAAAATAAAAATGGCACTTCTTAAAACTTTTTTATTTCAGTTCGTAACCAACATTTAAATATGCAAAACTGACCAAAAGTCGTGAAAGACTGCCATTTTTACCACTTTGAACCACATGTAGCTCGTGTGAACGTTAATCGGATTTGATGAAATTTTAAACAACGTAGATCTAAAAAATGGATATTTTAATGGCTGAAATAAAAAAGTTTTAAATAGTGCTATGTTTTATTTTTTCATGTAGTTCCTAGCAATTGCAATTTTTTCAAAATCTCTTTTGCACGTTATTTAGTAAATCAATGCTTCTACTTCCACAAAAACGTCAAGTCGAGTGTTGCAATTATAAACAAATTAATATCATCTATAGTGCTTTTAAATACTTTCGTGAGCCAATGTATATTTAATCGAACAAAATTAAAAATGCAATATGCTAGATATGCGAAGTAAATAATATATGTGTGAGTTATTTTATGCATATATTAAGTCCATCAAAAATCGTGTTGCAATCAGAAGGAAGTGTCCCTGAATTAAAAAACAACTCACTCAAGAGATTAAAGGATTTTGCCGAGAATTGAGGGATTTAATAAAGAAATTACATATAAGTATATCTCCTGTAATCTCTTGCCACTTAATGCTCAAAGTTTCCTCCGCTTCATCCGGCCTGACGGCTTCTTCGGTGCAGCTGAACAGAGTCCCCCAAATAATTTCTGCTCCCAATAACCCGTAGATGACACGTGAGTCCTCAACTCTGAAAACCGAGTAAATTCTTCATGAAACGATCCAAGTTCTGTTCGATTTATCTTAATGAAGACCAGCCACCGTGTCGTTCCCTAACACGAGAGATCGAATAGGACAAATATACTATGTTAGAGAACAATTGCAGCCTTTGTTACTTTTATAAACTTGTTAGTGCGTGTTTCTGAATAAATTAAAGCTCAAAATTCGCTACATTGATCTATGATACTTCCATTTTTGTCTTTTTTTGTTCAACGCTATCGAAAAAGCAAAATCAAACTCATTCATTATAAAAAATTCAAATAATCATTGTATTTAAAATATATTCATGTCTCTATTATATTCTAAAAAATGGGTCAAATACTGTTCGAAACTATAAATATCCTTTTTAAGTGTTTGTAGTTACAGAAAAATAATAAACGATGAAGACATTAGAAGAATTTATGAATAATGTTGCACTATTTTCGACATATTAAAATGATTACGAAAAAACGTTCATCTTTATTCAATTTCCACTTGTTTTAGTTGATGTAGAAAATTGTAAATTTGCAAAAAATCTGCACTCTATTGATCACTGTCCCAAACTTCACTATTAATAAATTCGTTGTATTCTATTTCTGGAGTAGAATTCATTACATCATCGTAAATGAATAAGTTTCTAGAAACATTGAGATATTAAAGAAACTGTTATCCTATCATCTATATACTTTCTTAAAGAAGCATACTAAATTCCCTCGAGGACCAAAAATGTTTTAAGTGGTACAATATTGGCAACTTTCCCCTAAGTACTTTTAAACTAGGTTGCACAATCAAACGCGGGACGTAACGCATCGACGACACAACACTGCGATTATTTTCGCAGAAATCCAAATAAAATTGTGCGGAACGAATCGACTCCGCGAGAATCGCGCGGAGCTCGTTCGATGATTTATTACGGTAACGCGAGGAGATAACGCGAACTGAATTGAAGAAGGGATCGTATGCGCGAGCAAATATCACAGGAACTCGACTGTGTAGGAGCGTTGAATACAGTGCCCGGGAAATTCCAATCTCGAATTATTCGCGGACATATTGCGTTCCATCAAGGCGTAAGAAAGTTGAAAGCTGCTTCAGGAATATTCTCATTCGCTGTGAAACCGGACGCTCACCGTCGCGCGTCAACGCGCGAAACGCGACGCGGCCCATTACGAAGTGGAGCGGGTGAAATTCTGCGAAAGAATTTGAATTAAATCGGAAGATCGGATTCCTGTATACATAACTGCGATTGTGCGTCAGTGTGTAGGTGTCACTGCAGTTATTCACGCAGTTTTTACGATTACATGCGTGCACGCAATCTGAAGGGAATGCATCAAATTCAATGTTATTTATTATTTATTTGTAGTTTATTTTAATGTGGTCGCATTAACAGCAAGGTCATTAGCGACCACATGATTTATAGATTACAATTTGTCAAAGTACAAATAACATGTATATTAATTTGCAACTATTTAAAGTTAATATTGGAACTTGGATTGAAAAAAATAAAATACGTTTATAATAATTTACATGTGTCGATGGTTTTAAAGAAGAGGAGGACGTTCTTGATGTTATCTTCGTTTAGATGAATAGAGAATCTGGATCGTTCCAAATAGAAACTTGGACATTCAAGTAGTATGTGTTGGATACTGTAGGTCACACCACACGTGTTACACTCCGGCGGGCTTTGTTTGGTTATAAGGAAGTCATGGGTATATCTTGAGTGTCCTCTTCGAATGCGAGTGATTGCGACCTGGTATTTCCTAGAAAATTCAGAATCTTTTAAAGTTTCATAGACATTAGATTTTATATTGTGAAGTTTCATCGTCCTCTTTCACGTGCTTTCACGTCCTTAAATTGATTCATTTCTCACTGATTCTGAATAAATGAGAGAAACTGAGGTTAGTTGACATATTTTTAATTTGTTAAATTTTTATTACTAAACTATTGGTATTTTCTTTTATTGTTGCATACTAAAAACGCAAATACTTAAAGGCTTGATCGTGACAATCGCTTTAAGGGGGTGGGGTCTCGTGTAACGAGTACAAAAATTAGCGATTTTTGCGATACTATTGGAGTAAAACTTTCTGACATGCAAGCAGGCAATTTCAAGCTGCAAGAAAAATTGCTTTTGGTTCGCTTTTTTTATTAATATTGTAAGAATTATTACAATCTTGTCAACCTTGTTAACAAAGTAGTTAATATTGGCGTACAGCGTAGCAAGTGTCATGGTTATCTGAAAGCAAACAATGAAAAATTATCATAAGATTTGATTATTTACGCTGGTACTAATTATGGATTTTTTATGAAAATATTCTTTTTTTCGATAGGAAAATTAATCTTATATTGTACTTCAAAACTATCTGTTTACATCCCCAAAATATCTAGTCCCATATGTTCAACAGATATTGTGAAAAAAGTTCTGCTGCCGTTACACGAGAAGCCCCCCTTAATTGAGTTTTCGTTGTAGTTATTAATATGATATATTTAGTGTAGTGAGGACGGTAATTCAAGGTTTGGGATTAGTTGACTTGAAATTTATTTTCAGTTGTTTTCGAAATTTTCTCCCACTTTATAATCATTAATTTTTAATATTTATCGTTTCACTATTCTTTTTCTATATGAGCGTTTCACTTTTCCAATGGTTTCTGTCTGTTGTAATACTTCTTTTACAATTGTCTTCATTAAAATAGCAGTTTGACCTCTTTCTCTCGACTTTCTAGAGTTTTATCGTAAACAACTTCTTTTAGAAATAATCTTGCGTGTTAGACACTCATTATATTTATTTGCATGATCATTGAATTCAGGAATATGTTCATTGAGTTCATTTACACTTTGATATGCTTAGTCATGTGATCTCGATCAACAACTGATAACGAATTCGAAAACCGAGATCGCAGGATGCCACCTTTTTGTAAATACTTAGTCAACTTTTTGTGCAAAAGTCTGAACGTATAAACAAACATGTCGTTTATTAACGTATTTTACACGACATTTTATCCAGACTTAGCAATTTAATTGCTACAGGAGTAAAGAAATAACTCCTAAATTGAATTCTAATTATCCAGTTTCGACTTCATTAAGAAAGTTACTTTGATTTTCTAAGATATTTTAAGTAAATAGTTCTTCAATCAACATATTTATATTTCCACCCCTAATGATGAGCGAATTTAATGTTCTTATAAGGACTTATCGAGGGCTTTATTAAGAGCTGTACGTACAAAATCGAATAAAATAATATCACGTAAATTATATTCGATATACTTATGTATTGCATTTCCACAAAATATTCGTAAAAAATATTACACCGTGTTTAGCAGAAAAGAATTTATAAATAATCGGTAATAAAAATAATTGGTAATCTATTCAATTATTGGCTACACGTTATTACATACTGCGTTTAAACTTCAAGTTGTTTAAACACGGAATTCAAGCTGTACAGCATCAAAAACGGCGTCGTGTTTTTAAAACTGTATCGAGTGCAGGAACTCGATAATAGTTTGCCGGTAATTAACCGAGTTTCGTTGTAGTTGCTGAACAAAGAATGCTGAAAGTCTGGCAACGAAATCCAGAACAAAAGGAAGTCGTCATCGATAAAAAGAACCGAGTAATTGCTGCCCGAATACGTAACAAAGTTTCGGTCATTATATGTTGGATACTTTCGGAACTCGCTCGAATACGCCGGAATAGTACATGGCGAATTTGAAATGCAGATCCGTACCACGTTCGTTACTTTATCAATGTATTCTAACCAATTACACGGATATTTGCGGAAACGATCGGAGGAAGTATCAAAACTCATTTTTCATATTCATAATTCGTTCGAGCGTGACACGATGCTGCGTTCTCAGATTGCTGCAATATTTCTTCGGGCGACAGTAATTTTTCTACAGAATCGCAGGAACTTAAAATAATTTCAAGACTTTGAGGTTCTCCTTGAGAACTTGGCTGACGACTTCTAAGTGTCCCACTTTTACTTTCTCCGATAGTTTCCTGGCCGATTTTAATGCATATACTCTACTTATTTATATTCATCTAATGAAAATTTTAAATACATTGTAGCGTTTCAAACTTTGTAAAACTGTTAACATAATATTTCTGATTTATTTATGGAGATTGCAAAGACAGGGAATTGTTCTATAAATTTGCTTCTTTGGACACAATTTATTGTGTTAAAAAGCATACAAAATCTGAGAAGATACAATATTGTCATTTTCATACAGTAATGTAAAATGATTAGTTTTACCGCTGAGCTATCCTAGATATCACGAGCTATTCATATGAACTCATCTAAAACAATTTAGAAGAATCTTTTACGAAAATACCAAATGTGGACATTTGTGGTTCGAGGAATTCATTTTTTCTGTTATATTAAGAACGCTATGGCTATTTCTCTGAGTTAAATTTATAAATAGTAGTCTAATCTACCACTAAATCAAGTTCTTTTACCGTACGATTCGTAGTTCGTATGCAGTTACAATTTTCTTAAAGCACAACGAATTCGCATACAGGTTTTGAGATTGTTTAAATGCTAAAAGTACGACTTTGTTCTTTCTACATACGACTTCGTATCGATATAAAAAGGTTCTGGGGATATAAAGATAATGCAACAAGAATTAATAAATCAGTCTAAATAGAACTTCAAACGAGGAACTGCAGCACTGTATTACAGAATGGAAACGACGCTGGATTAAATCTGTAGGGACTAAAGAGGATTACAGATTTTGCAAAAATTCCTCAAAATGAAAGTAATTTATTCATTCGAATGGAAACTACAGGGTTGAAACTTATCGTAGTGATTACTTCTAGAACTCTCTTAGATCTTATAAATCCTATTGAACGTCGGTTTAAGCAACTATTAGGTCTACCAATTAAATCGTAACACTTTCTTCATGAATTTGTTGATCAAATATATACAATCGAAAACCATTCTACTCTTTAGTGTTATCTACACAATTTTTGTGCATATACTGTACCTTACAAGTAAGATACAAAAGGTGGACAAAATTCATGTCTCTATTAATTATACATTATTAATTACATGCACAACGGTTTTAAGGGTTTTATGGGTCGAATAATCTAATTCTGGTATCACATATTTGCTAAAATGACAAAGTATCTTTATAATACTACCACTATAGGACAGAGCTGCTCAACATGCCTATTACGGGCATAGGGATGTGGGGGTAGAGAAAAGAAAGAGCGAAGTGCTTTACGTTCTCATTGGTATCCTAACACTCTTCCTCGCACGCAACGCCGTCATGTGACGATCGTCCGATTTCACTCAGTCTTGACTTAACCTGCAGTCGATCTCTGTCAGCGTTTTTAACCAGTAGCGGCAATGCGTGTGAAAAATACATGCAGCGTTGCCCGCCGTTCGGTGTAGGCCCAGGGCAAGAAAATCGCTGCCCGTACGGGCAGACGTTGAGCAGCTTCGTTACAGGGGGTGTGTCAATCTAAGGAAGACCTGGCCAACACGCGGCCCGCCGCGTTAAATTGTGCGCCCCCCGGGCGATTTGATATTTCTATTGAAATTTTTGTTTCTCGTTGTATGTGTACAAAAGATATTAAATAAATGAAAATTTGCATGTGTCATTGTTATAATGAGCAAGTGCGACTACGAACTCCAGTTATACAGGGTGGCCCACATAACTCTGAACAGCTCAATATCTCGAAAACTATACTATCGATTTTAAAGTTCTTAGTCTTAAATTGCATGGAACTGAAGGGCCTTTCTGACTACATAAACGTGAAGTGGCCTTCCTTCCCCTTTAACGAGGGAGGGGAGGTACCTTTGTAATTTTAAATGGAACCCCCTATAAAATGTTACATATTTAGATTCTACCGGAAAAAACAAGTCAATTTTGTCTGAAACATTTTTTTGTCAGATACTTCCATGATGAGATATAACAGCTTGAAGTTTCGAGTTGTAGGTACTTGAAGCTCTCGGAAATAGCGTTATGGAGTTATACGCGCTTGAGTCCATTGCTTAGTCATGAAGAAACACAAACAATAATATTTACAATTCTTGAGTTTGACTCACTTATCTATGAAAACGTTTTCAGTTTAGAGCTGTTATTCAAGCAGTAACATTGTGATTATGGCTACTTTTGACACAGAAGTGAATATGTTATTAACGTTAGGTGAATGCCAAAAAAATTATCGGCGTGCAGCAGTGATGTTTTTTGAACGTTATGGGATCAAAAAATGTCATGCAACATTTCATAATTTAGAAAAGCGGCATCGCGAGCACGGTGAATTGTGTAAAAAAACTCGCAATAAACCTAAAGTTGTCACTAATGAAAATAATAGTGCCAGTATTCTTGCTGCAATTACATTAAATCCTCATATTAGTCAACGTACACTTGCACAAACATCACATATTAGTCGTTCATCGATTCAACGAATTTTGAAACGGCAAAAGTATCATCTATATGACATGGTTTTATCACAAGAGCTTTCGATAGCAGATTACGATCACCGCGTAAGATTTTGTGAGTGGCTGCAGGGTGACGTGGAAAATGACTTTTTGTGCAAAATACTTTTTTCCGATGAGGCCACTTTTATGAATTCAGGGCATGTAAATAGTCATAATCTGCATTATTGGGCCGTGGAAAACCCAAATTGGATGCGATGTGTTCCCTTTCAACATCGATGGTCTTTAAATGTTTGGTGTGGCCTAATAGGAGATTTTGTGATTGGACCTTATTTTTTTCAAGAAACTGTAACATCTGCAAGTTATTGTGATTTATTAAAAAATCATTTGCCTGCGCTTTTGGAATATGTGCCACTGCACGTTAGAAGAGAAATGTGGTTCCAACAAGACGGCGCTCCTCCACATTTTGCAATCATCACCAGGCAATTTTTGAACGAAAAATTTGGGAACAAATGGATAGGTCGTGGGGGACCTCGTCAATGGCCTCCTCGATCCCCCGATCTAACACCATTAGATTTTTCTTATGGGGATATGTAAAGGACAAAGTTATGTTTGAACCACCGACGACAAAAGAGGATATGAAACAAAAAATACGTGACGCTTGCGCTTCAGTGACTCCCGAAATGTTAAAAAATGTTAGAACAACTTTGATGTTTCGAGTAAATAAATGTTTACAAGCCCGTGGTGGACATTTTGAACATTTAATTTAAAGTACATTTTATTTCTTCACGAACAAGCAAAGGACTCAAGCGCGTATAATTCCATAACGCTATTTCCGAGCGCTTCAAGTGCCTACAACTCGAAACTTCGATTACAACCAGAAATAAATAAATATGTATATATATATAAATATAATAATAATAATAAAATAATATATATAAATATAAAAATAATATATATATATATATATACCTATGATATGAAAGTGACTTAAGTAGTATGTTCAGAGTACACAGTCAATCCTTAAGATAGTTCATTTGAAATTAAGGGACATATTAATACATTAATCTCCAGTTATCGCCAATACGAAAAAATATGTGCCAGAAACAACATTAGAACTTTAAAATCGATGGCATAGTTTTCGAGATATTGAGCTGTTTAGAGTTATGTGGGCCGTGAGTCACCTAACGTTTGTACCTCAAATATCTTCGTTGTTTCTAAAGATACGTAAAATATGGTAAGGACAAAGTTGAATGGTACAATTCGGCTAACACGATGCAAAAAAAAATTTTGTTTTTATCTCATTTTTTAGAGATATCAAGGTCACCTTGACTTTTTTAAATGGAACCACCCTTTATTAAACACCTACAATGATAGTCCCTTTCATTAGGAATTCAATGACTATAATTAGTCCAAGGTCATTCAAGGTCAAGGACAGAGAAAACGTATAAGATTTAACATCGATACATGCTTGTAAACGGGCTTTGAAGGAATGTTGCACTCTGTCCGCGACCTTGAATGACCTTGAGTAATTATGGTCACTGAATTCGTAATGAAAGGGGCTCTCATTGTAGGGTGAGGCAGCTATTGCTACCTCAAACATCTTTGTTGTCTTTAAAGATACGTCAAATGTCTGAAGGACAAAGTTGAATGGTTCAGTGGGACTCACACGATACCAAAAAAATATTTATTTTTATGTCATTTTTTAGAGATTTTCAAGGTCACCTTGACTTTTTTAAATGGAACCACCTTTTTTTAAATACCTACAATGATAGTCCCTTTCATTACAAATTCAGTGACTATAATTACTCAAGGTCATTCAAGGTCACGGACAGAGTGCAACATTCCTTCAAAGCCCGTTTACAGGCATGTATCGATGTTAAATCTTATACGTTATCTCTGTCCGCAACCTTGAATGACCTTGTGTAATTATAGTCACTGAATTCGTAATGAAAGGGACTATCATTGTAGGTGTTTAAAAAAGGGTGGTTCCATTTAAAAAGGTCAAGGTGACCTTGATATCTCTGAAAAAATGACATAAAAACAAAATTTTTTTTGCATCATGTCAGCCCCATTGTACCATTCAACTTTATCCTTACCATATTTTACGTATCTTTAAAAACAACAAAGATATTTGAGGTACAAACGTTAGGTGACTCACCCTTACCTTTGACCCTTACTTTTTGAGATAAATTCAAAAATATCCTCAAAAATTGGTGAAAAAATGGTGTCTCTCCGTCTTTAATGAATGTTTAAATATGTTTAAACATTCATAATGTATTAATATTGGATATCACTGTATTCGGGAAAGTCTACGGAATCTTTTACTGTAAAGAACAATTCAATACCTTTTATAATAACATCACAATATTTGTTTAAAGTTGAAAGATAGGTTTTTTTTCAATGTCATGTTTCTCAAAAACTGTGCGTATATGCGAAAGAGTAAGGGCAGATTCGGAATCAGCGCAAAAAAACTCTATAAGAACCACGCTACAGTAATTAGGAAACATAAAAAAAGTTGAAATTTTTTGGACAGTGTTATTGAACGAAGATCATGGAGATGGAAGAACGTCTAAGGATGAGTGTCGACTGTGCCATGTGAATGATTGTTTCATGAGCTCCGCTGTAGTCATGGGCACGCTAGATGAATGAAAGCAATTGATACCGGTCATAGATTGCCGGTGGGGCTATGTATGTCAGGAACCGATTGCTGCTAGACTTGATTGCCGATAGATATTAGAGTTCACCGTATAGATGCGTTATTAGTCTGCGCTCGCTACGGAAGCCGTCGCGTCGCTTTGATGGAAATATACCAGTCTGTTGGGCACACTCGGTGCGTCTATCAACGCGATTAATACGCACGCTTGTTTGATGCATTTGCGGCGTCTGTGGCTTCCGCGGTTATTCGTCTGCGTAGAAATTTGTATGCTATTAAATATTGCTAATTCTGTTAGTTAAGAAATTATCGCAGATCCGCGGATCGGGATCTCCGTTTGATCAATTCTCTTGCGTCTCGTACGCTTGTTAAAAATGACAAGCGTCAGATCCCGCTCTAGGAACGGGCAACTCGGACATTTGTCCGGGGCGCCAAAATTTAGGGTTGCCATTTTGGCTGTAAGTGAGAAAATTTTAATGTGTTAAATACCCAATTAATAGAAAATTTCACATATCGACTTTTTTGTTCACTAAAAATTTACAGTGCGTAGCGTATTTATATTGTTTATGTCTAAAAGCTAAAAATATTTACACTATTATTGAAAATTTAGCACAGAATTTGTAAAGGACGCTGCTTATACTTGTTTGAACATGCATATACTTCTCTCAACAGCATGGCATTAGCACGCGAGCAGAGCGCTGCTTCAACTTGTGTTAGAACAAGCATAGACTTCCTTATTACCTCTGTTCGGTCACAAGCAGACCGAACGTGAGAGAGAAAATCACATTGTATGCATTATTGAACTACATAGTTCAAGGCGGGCGGCATGTTCGGTCTCTTAATGGTTTGGCTATTTTGGCAACTGAGCATGAAATTGCTGATCAAGTAAATTTAAAAGATGTAATAAAATTTGTGCAGAACTGAAAGTAATAAAAAAAAGTTTTTTGTGATTTTAGCATAGTTGATGTTACCTTGTTTTATTTTCAAAATAATGGCATTTTGATTGTTTGTGCAATAATACACACTTTTAATAACATTTAAAAATGAAAAAAATTATATGGTTAACAATTTGTGGCTAGGTACAGATATTTCTTAATTAATTTCTACCGTTTTGTACTGCTTGATTATCAATGTTATGTTATGTTATATGTTTCTTTCTAAATATATGCTTTTATAAAAATTTAAATAAAATGATTTTAATTTTATTGAAAATAAAAAATATGTACCTTTATTTAAAAAAGATTTATATATATATATATATTATATTTTTGTCCGGGCGACGGAACCGCCAGAGCGGGCGCTGCAAGCGTACAATGGTCGTGTATCCTTGAACGAACAGGCACTTCCTGTATTACGTACAGGATGTACATATACTAACTAATCTTGCTTGTAGATAATAATGATAATAATAATTTCATTTAAGCGGAATACTTTAATATTTAAAAGGCACAGCCCACATGGACCATTTTTGACCCATGTCATAGCCACGAAACAATGGTTGAACGTGATTTAGCTGTTGCTAGAATCGGCCACCCGCGAACCATACTAATCAATATTTTGTGATCAAGTTTCAGAAAATCAAGTGTGACGGCTACTTCCTACGCTTGTCATCAGATAGACAGACAGACAACGCCTTTCCCGCTACTATCTGATCTGTCACCGATTCATATATATCCCATCCTAAATCGTCCTTACGATCTCCCTGTATCTAAAACAGTGCCCCCTAGATAGCCCTTTTGACGAGTTCTCTAGCGGGCCCAGGACGAAACGCTACCCTTCCTTTTCCTTCTCTCACACATTTTCCACAGCCGCCAAAGAGAATGTAATAAATATATAATGATTGCAATCTGTTTATTACATCGGAAAGATGAAAAATGAGGGATAATAGCCATGCCTAAATTAGAATTATAACTTATTGTAAATATTAATCTGACAATCTCTTGTCAGTTATAATAGTATACTTTTTAAACAACGATGATGAATGAATATATGCATATATCGTTTATATCGATAACATTTTCTAACCAATATGCATTTATATCACTTTCTGAAAACATTTGTTTGTTCGAAAAGATCTCCAAATGATATAATTATGTATCCGGTTGGAAATCGGAATTGAAATATACTAGGTCTCTAATAAATGAATATCTCTCTTGTCATCTATAGCCTGAGTACGGAATTTTATACATTTATAGCACATAATGGTCTTCAGAAAATAGTATAACAGTGTATTCCGTAGAATGGACTATGAAATTACATTTTCGAAAAAAAAACAACTTTACGTTGCTGTTTCAGAATATATACCACAGAGTTAAGATTAATTCGTTATTCCAAGGTCACGATGAGCCACACAAATAGTCAATTGTACATGTAGCTCTTTAAGAATACGTCCTCATGTTTTGAAACTCCAAGAAAATGCAAAAGAAGCGATTCTCGCAGTCTGTTTAATTACAAAACTTAATTCACCCTTTGCCCGAGTTCCAGTAGTATTAGGAGGTTGAATAAGTTCTCGCTGTTTTCCGAAAGGTGGTAATACCAGAACTGCGTGAATTTAGTTTCAGATAGTAACGTATCTATAATGAAGTACTACATATATGCAAGGTTAAAATTCAGTGTATGTCATTCCACTGAAGCATAAACAATTTTTCTTTCATTGTGCTAAATGTCGAATTTCATGCCAAAGAAAGAGTAATTGCGGGGAATTTTACTACACTATTTTATTAAAAAAAAATCTGCAGCTGAAGCACACAGAATTCTTGTTGACACCTACGGCGACCATGTTCTGTCGGAAACAATATGCAGAGATTGGTTTAGACGCTTCAAAAATAATGATTTTGATCTTGAAGATAAAGAACGCTCTGGCGCACAACAAAAACTTGAAGACGAAGAAGTTGAGGCATTACTTGATGAAGACTCGTGTCAGATACTAGCTGAACTTGCAGAATCATTAGGAGTTGATCACACAACAGATTCGAAACGTTTGAAAGCATGAGGAATGATTCACAGGAAGGACGTTGGGTGCTGTACGAATTGAAGCGACTTTTCAGCATGACAACGCGCGGCCACATGTTGAAAAACCGGTGAAAACGTTTTTGAAAACACTTAAATAGGAAGTACAACCCCACCCGCTGTATTCACCAAACATTTCCCGATCAGATTACCATTTGTTCCGATCGATGACACATGGCCTGGCTGAGCAGCGCTTCCAATTTTATGAAGATATCAAAAAATGGGTCCACTCTTGGATTGCCTCAAAAGACGTATCGTTTTTCCGACATGGAATTACTATGCTGCCAGAAAGATGGGGAAAAGTAACGGCTAGCGAGAGACAATACCTTCAAGAACATATTTTTTACCAATTTTTTAAAATAAAGCATCCATTTCATAAAAAAAAAACAGCGAGAACTTATTCAACCTCCTAATATTTTTAGATGACCAAGTGACACTCTAGCTCCTACTCGCAGCAAAAACTCGATTAAGAATGATTCAAATGTCCCAATGGAAAGATGTTAGGAGAATAGCGGGCCACAATTTCGAGCTGTCAGTCCATTGATTTGAATTTTTCATTTTTCAGAGGAAGGGGAAGCTATACGGTGAATTCTGCTGTGTCAAATTGGATCGGTGCTGGTCGGAACCAGTTCAAATGTATAACAAATCGTGCGTTAAAACGGCGTTATCGACGGCACACGGGCCGCAAGAAAATAATTACACTGTTCGAACGATACGGGCGATAAACTAGGTCTGGAAACTTTCCACATTTGCTATTCGACTGACGGTGAAATGCGGCTCTGACATTCCGTTCAGGATACTTTGCGCATGAACCATTTATATAGATATTGTGTTTAGCTTGCATTCCTCCGTCGACAGAACCCCACCGCCGTCGAATTCCCAGCTCGGCATAGCTGTCCGGGCTCGTAGATTATGTTCCTTAACAGTGCATTTTCAGTGACCAAGAACAAGTCGTTACTTCGATCCACGATATTTTACGGACACCTGGAAGGAAACCGGCTGATTGCCTCTCGACAGACACGGTAAACCGAAGGTAATTGCAATTTAAGATCACCGGACTCCGTTGATTTCGGCGCGGGAGTCACCGACTACGAGGAAAGTACTGATTCCTCATTTTGTTCGGGGAAAAATTCTGCAGCACCTGCATTTAGTTCGATAAAGTATTCAGCCCCGATAAATCCTTTAGCGACGGCTGCTTTTTTATTTATTTCGACGTTATCTGACCGTTTCAACATTTATTAGATTCCGAGATAAGGTGATAAAAGTTTGTTGTAACCACTTGAACAATTCAATTTTGCTAGATGTCTCAGCCAGCATTTTTAAACATACTTCGTTTAAAAGTTGAAGTATAATAGCAGATATAATATTGCTATGTAAATTAATATAACTTTGTGTATGTACTGCCTGTAAGTGTCTTTCAAGAAATTCACACCAAACCCAGATAGCATACGTCGTCTTAAAGACGTCGTTTTTACGTCTTTTAGGTCTGAACGTCTATTTGGAGACTTCGTTGTTACGTCTCAAATGAGACGTCTTAATGACGTCTTTTCGGAGACGTAGTTTTTACGTCTGAAATAAGATGTCTTAAAGGCGTCTTTTCCGAGACTAAACAACATGAATCTTTTTGGAGATGTTATGACAGGGATTAGTTTGCTGTGCAATGATTAAAATACTGGTTCTTAAGTTTTCTATTTCTTGGAATTATCGTTCGATCTCGATCGTCGAGATCATTTATTATAAACACATGGATAATTCTCAACATGAACAACTCTCGATGATACAATTAATGTAGGGTGTGTAACTGCGCCGCTGGAATAATGAAAGTGACTGCGCCAGTTTGGAGCGGTCATTTTCCTATTTCCATTCCTATGTTTTTTACGAATTATCTGAGACGACCGTAATATGTCTTTAATATAATGTGGCAGCTACCTCCAACGCTCGTCACTAGATGGACAGATAGACAAGACAACGCCTTTCCCGCTAGTACCTGATCTGTCGCCGATTCGAACATGTACATATATGTATACCATCCTAAGCCGTCCTTACGATATCACTGTTTCTAAGGCAGGGCCCGCTAGATAGTCTTACACGAGACATTCAGGGGACCTTCCAACGACGGTCCAGCAACCGTCGAGCGACTTTCGAGGCGTCTTTAAGACGTCTGAATGTCTTGCGGCAGGCGTCTTACAGACGTCTTTGAGACGTCTCAGTGATATCTGGGAACCTACCAAGCACAAAACGAAAAAGTGAAACGCCTCTACAAATGAGAAAATTCTATTTTCTTAAACTTTATGCGGTTTTCATTATAATATGTGCTTAAATAAAGAAGTGAATTCAATTCCTATGGAATTTCAATTCCTATGAAAGTGTTTTTATAATTTCACTAATTGTAAAATAGAAAACCGGTCATTTGACAATGGTATGTTTACTGTTAACACAATAGCAGCTTTTTGAAGATTCTAAACAATTTCCACTTTTAATCTATTGTGATCATTTTTTAAGGAAATTAAACTCGTATATCTACTTGAAATACATAGTCAAATTACAACTGAAAAATTGTGTTTTTATGTTATATCGTCACATATATACACATATAGTGTTTCCAAAAAGTATTGGCACACTAAACTTCCAAGTTTCGTACGACTTTCGGCTTTCATTTGTTATTACTTTGTAAAAAATATTCGTACAACGATAAATGTGAGCTCATTTTAAAGCATAAAAGCCCCTACTTCTGCAATTTTCCATTAATTTTTTAAAAGCATATTTTTTCATGACGTAGGTGATGGTAAATAGAAGGCACGGTTTTTTCGGCGATGTTGCAAATGGAACCGTTTCTAAAAACATTGGAAAATTTGTTACGTGACTGAATCTACCAAAGCTTTGAAGACCGAAGCATCCTCTTTACTTAACAAGTAGGCGCCTTCGATTACTTAACATAATTTTAAAAAATGATTCAGCACATCCCGTAGTTAACCAATCCACTGAATTGAAAAGAAAGAAGTACTTAAAGGTATAGAGAATGTAAAATAGAGCTAAAATTGTAAGATATAGAATATTAAGTCAGATTTTAACTATGTGACAGTTGTATAATGAACTGGTCATAATTGTGAGTTAATCTGAAATGAATAAAAATAAGTTTTATTTCCATGAATTCAAAGAGTTGAAAATTCATCAGACTCGCAAACCGCTCTTAAAAATCGCCGCGTGTACTCCAGCCAGCCAAATATCTCTCTTACCAGCGATATAGAAGGTTGTTAATCTTCCATCGGGAATGAAAGTTTCGATAAAACTTGTCCATTTATTTTCGTTCGACGGGGCACGCCTTACGATCGATTTCTTCAAATAAGAAAACACCGTCAAGGAGTGGGGATCTGCACGTTTTAAATTATATATACGAAATCTAGTGGGTGGCTGGTCACAACCCCCTCTCGCTCTCCTTCCATTTCATCTCTCAGCTGTTTACGGCAGAAAGCCCATTTACAGGAAAAAAGGGAAAAGTTCCGTTCACGCATCCACATCGAGTGCTTATTCAACGATCGAGATCCGTAGTCGAGGCTGCAGCCATTCCGAGTGGAAATTTTCAATGAACTTCTATAACGCGAAACCGGATAATCGCTAGTGAAGCAATAGTCGCTTAAAGGTCCATTTACCGTAAAATCATTTCCGATGCAGAAATCCCGAACGAAAGAAGAAAGAGAGAACGCAAGAGCGAAAAGATTTCCCTTCCGAAACGATACTCCAATCGCGAAACAATCTTCTCCGATTTCTTGTAATCTGCCTGCCTGCGCGTTTTTCGCGCGTGTAACCGAACGACCCGGTTAATTACCGTTTTTTGCGGTGCTTTTCGTTTTATGGGCCGGAACAAAAGTCGTCTACCGCCTTCACGGCAATTCCTGTAGACGATGCAAGCCCTTCGCTCGCATAACGGGAAAACACTTTTATATTGTTCGCTCTTGAATATTTATACTCCATTTTCTTGGTTACGAGGATGAGCAGAATGCTCCTCGAAATAATTTACAAGTTAACTGCTGCGTCGGTCATATGTAAGTGATGGTATTCTTCGTCTTTAAAAATTCATTTTGATATACAGTATAACTTCGTTTATATGAACATAATTTTAGCAGTGCCTGGTTAACTGAACTCTAGCTGAGCGAAATCCTCTTATGTGAACGTGAACAACTACTAAATGAACGAGAAATCGTAGTCAGTAGTGGGAGACAGGTCGACTCCTATTATATGAACCACCCAATTACATGTGAACCAACTTGTCTCCCGACAAGCTGACATAAATGTAGTTCTACCCGTCGCACACTGTGACGGATTGATATCTAGCTAGACAAAATTCGGAATTGGCGATTTTACTACATTTATCTACTTTTATTTAGTTGATATACTTACAGTCGTATGAAATGTGAATAATAATCACGCTCTTATAAAAATTGATCTGGTTTTAATAAGCAAACAACATATATTAAGCTATATATAATTAAGTATAAGATTCAACTGTGCGGAATAATGTACTTATGCAATAAGTGTATGCAATAGCTTACTAAGAGAGATGATATTTTTAAATGCGTACTTACAGTTTATAATGTAATCGCTGACCGAAACATTTGAAAATTCATGTATTTCTAAATTGCTACTATCTTCAGGTGCAGATTGTATTATTATGTTTAACGATTATTTTTTTATTTTACAATATTTTGTCCTATATGGTGCAATAAATAGATCTAATGTTATTATGATCATACGGATTAAATCCATCACCGTGATTTTCAGAGAAAATTTTCTGGTGTCTACCCTCTGTTCCATACAAAGCGACCAAACACTGCTTATTACAACTACATGTTGTAGGTCAACTTCTTCGTCGCTGTCCGGAAATTCTTGCCATGAGAATAAGACATTAAAAGAGCATATTTATTATAACATGGTAGAATATTTTTGTACTATATCGTAAAGTACATACCTTATGGTACAATATGTGTAGGATCTTAGGAATAAGGAGGGTCACCGGCCACACCGGGAATCGAACCCGGGCCTCGCGATTTGTAGCTGATCAGCTCCTGCACATACCCTCGGAATCGTCCGACTTTTCTCAATCTCCGTACGGTATTTAGTCTGGGGGATCCTGATACCACACTCGACCACCCTGCAACGACATTCGGCCTCGAATGTCCGTCACAGCGTCACCGTCTATTTTTTGTATTTGTTTGGCCTCAGCGTCAACAACATACAACTCGTAACGCAACTCGTAAGTCACAACTCGCTTCGCTATCGTACGAGCTCTTCCACTACGCTCGCTTTGTTTTCATTTTCGTCCGTCATCGTCATTAACGCCATTGTGCTGTGATCAGTGTTCCACCCATTTCGGACGAGCCCCCAAGTGTAAGATCTTAGGAAAACGAAGGGCACCGGCCACACCGGGAATCGAACCTGAGCCTCGCGATTTGTAGCTGATCAGCTCCTGCACATACCCACGGAATCGTCCGACTTTTCCCAATCTCCTTACGGTATTTGGTCTGGGCGATCCTGATACCACATATGTGACAAAAGACACACTATTATCTTATGAGTCGACATCGAAACATTACGTTCTTTATAATGCAGAAATTAGGGCGACGCTACATAGTAAAATATTGTAGATCAACGGAACGGTTGACTTGAAGCGGTCGCTATACGTCATTAAATTAATTTATAGACGCAGTTCCACTAGTTCTGGACCGTTTCCAGTAACTTGCAATAATAATTAAAGAATTCTGTGATGGTTACCAAAATGATTCTTGTCCACCTAGATTAGCGATCCATCATACTGTGCGAGCCATAGTGGACCGTTTTAATAAAATAGGTGGAATTAATCCAACAATTATTACGTCAACAAGGTACCTTTGTAATTTTAAATGGAACCCCCTATAAAATGTTACATATTTAGATTCTACAGGAAAAAACAAGTCAATTTTGTCTGAAACATTTTTTTGTCAGATACTTCCATGATGAGATATAACAGTTTGAAGTTTCGAGTTGTAGGTACTTGAAGCACTCGGAAATAGCGTTATGGAATTATACGCGCTTGAGTCCTTTGCTTATTCGTGAAGAAATAAAGTGTACTTTAAATTAAATGTTCAAAATGTCCACCACGGGCTTGTAAACATTTATTTACTCGAAACATCAAAGTTGTTCTAACATTTTTTAACATTTCGGGAGTCACTGAAGCGCAATCGTCACGTATTTTTTGTTTCATATCCTCTTTTGTCGTCGGTGGTTCAAACATAACTTTGTCCTTTACATATCCCCATAAGAAAAATCTAATGGTGTTAGATCGGGGGATCGAGGAGGCCATTGACGAGGTCCCCCACGACCTATCCATTTGTTCCCAAATTTTTCGTTCAAAAATTGCCTGGTGATGATTGCAAAATGTGGAGGAGCGCCGTCTTGTTGGAACCACATTTCTCTTCTAACGTGCAGTGGCACATCTTCCAAAAGCGCAGGCAAATGATTTTTTAATAAATCACAATAACTTGCAGATGTTACAGTTTCTTGAAAAAAATAAGGTCCAATCACAAAATCTCCTATTAGGCCACACCAAACATTTCAAGGCCATCGATGTTGAAAGGGAACACATCGCATCCAATTTGGGTTTTCCACGGCCCAATAATGCAGATTATGACTATTTACATGCCCTGAATTCATAAAAGTGGCCTCATCGGAAAAAAGTATTTTGCACAAAAAGTCATTTTCCACGTCACCCTGCAGCCACTCACAAAATCTTACGCGGTGATCGTAATCTGCTATCGAAAGCTCTTGTGATAAAACCATGTGATATGGATGATACTTTTGCCGTTTCAAAATTCGTTGAATTGATGAACGACTATTGTTATGTTTGTGCAAGTGTACGTTGACACTATTATTTTCATTAGTGACAGCTTTAGGTTTATTGCGAGTTTTTTTACACAATTCACCGTGCTCGCGAAGCCGCTTTTCTAAATTATGAAATGTTGCATGACATTTTTTGATCCCACAACGTTCAAAAAACATCACTGCTGCACGCCGATAATTTTTTTGGCATTCACCTAACGTTAATAACATATTCACTTCTGTGTCAAAAGTAGCCATGTTTGTGTTTCTTCACGAATAAGCAATGGACTCAAGCGCGTATAATTCCATAACGCTATTTTCGAGAGCTTCAAGTACCTACAACTCGAAACTTCAAACTGTTATATCTCATCATGGAAGTATCTGACAAAAAAATGTTTCAGACAAAATTGACTTGTTTTTTTCCGGTAGAATCTAAATATGTAACATTTTATAGGGGGTTCCATTTAAAATTACAAAGGTACCTCCCCTCCCCCGTTAAAGGGGAAGGGAGGCCACTTCACGTTTATGTAGTCAGAAAGGCCCTTCAGTTCCATGCAATTTAAGACTAAGAACTTTAAAATCGATGGCATAGTTTTCGAGATATTGAGCTGTTCAGAGTTATGTGGGCCACCCTGTATATATATATATATATATATATATATATATATATATATATATATATATATATATATATACCTATGATATGAAAGTGACTCAAGTAGTATGTTCAGAGTACACAGTCAATCCTTAAGATAGTTCATTTGAAATTAAGGGAAATATTAATACATTAATCTCCAGTTATCGCCAATAAGAAAAAATATGTGCCAAAAACAACATTAGAAGAAAAAAATATTACTATAAATTTATTTAAATAGGGTAAATCGTATGCACATATCGCAACAATTATAAGAAAGAAGAGATTGGAGACTGGAGATTAATGTATTAATATGTCCCTTAATTTCAAATGAACTATCTTAAGGATTGACTGTGTACTCTGAACATACTACTTGAGTCACTTTCATAACTATCATGTTTTCCAACAAAACAAGAGCTATACTAATACTTTCGTGCCGTCGAAATATTAGCACTATACAAACTTTCGGTTGTTAGAAGTTACAGAGGACTGTAGATAAGTTTTGTATTATTTATTTGTCACTATTAATGTTATTGTATAGGTTACAATTAAATATATGGTAATGCATAATACAGAGAATACAGCTCTTTTTATCTCAACATTATTCATGTACGAATACCTTTGTTCCCCACTGTATGAACCTCATTAATTAGTAATTGTAACTAAATCTTTCTTGTTCCATTCACTTCTCTCGTTTAATATGTATATGTTTTACAAGCGGAACAGATCAAATAATCCACCGAGCCATTATTTTCGAGTATTTACCGTTTAATTTATTATTCATCGTCGGATGAGTGACAGTTCATGCTGTGATAAACCGCGTCCGTTGTTGAAACGTTTCATCAAATTATCCGTGCATTTCAATCCGGTAGCGGTTGGGAGGTTATATTGTGAATTTTTAACTATTTCCCAACGGTCGGGGAATTCGGCCAACTATGTTGTCCGTGATCAATATACACGTTTTGTGTAAACCAAACACGTTTCCTACAATATTTTTTCGCGTTTTGTTTCTTCATTTTCTCCGTGTAAACTGCTGTCGCAGAGTTACGGAACGAGCTGCGAAGCTCACGCGGTTTATCCTCGATAACGACAGATTTTTCCATTCGTTATGACAACGCAACGGAGTCGTGAAGTTTGAGCGGGGGTGAGCCCCCTAATTTAATTTGGCGTGGCACGCACAACGGATGATCCTTCTTCAGTTATTTTAGCACCTAATCGATCTTATCTTGCTAGAGACACCTGCACCGACGGACTTTCCGCCATAGTTATTGTAGACTGAACTCATAAGCCACGTTAACGAACCACCGGGACGCGTCGCGTCGCTACGTTTCATAGCCGCGCCCGCGCGTCGTAAACTAGCCAATTAGCCACCCTCACCTGACGAGATTACCGGCACGATGTATAAACGTCTCGCATCTGTTTACATACGGGGTCAATATTGTCCGCGACTCACGAGAAGAAACTCGGAAGGAGTGCGAGTTAAGCACACACATGGAGACAATGATATAATTCTTTAAGGGAAATATTTGAATAAAATTTCGTTCGTAAAGTGTTAAAATAAAAAAGCATAATATGCCAAGAATGCTCTATTCACATGTCCACCTCCAATATTATGTAAAATTTGCAAGTCAAAATAATTCTTCGTTAGGTTTGACCAAAATGTAAGGTGAATTGTTATTACTATCAGGCCATTTGTTGTTTTGAACATTTGGAATGAAGTTAGTTGCATCTCAAAGTGCAGGAATGGCAACCATTGTTGAAAACGGCACAGACATTTTACTAATCTAATAGGAACGGGACGAAATCGTGGCCGATAAAGCAGAGAACCTAAGAATTAATAAAGCATACGCGAAATCGGAAGCTAGCGCACCAGCAGGGTTAACGCTTTATTAAAACCAGGCTGAATTTATTATTGTCATTATAATACGGATCGGCATCCTCCACTAACCGCGAGTCCGCTTACGAGTCGATACGAGCAGACGCAGCACTACCGATTCGTATTCCACTGTGAAGAATTTTTATTAAACTCGGAGATTGAGCTACTTTTCTATCTGGCGGATTCTATGGTGTGGCAATTGAATATGGTTGGCCGCGGTGCTTATCTTCGCCGCTTAAATTAGAGCGAAGTGTGCTTGAAGAACGCAGATCGCCTTAGCTCTCTAGAGATATGTATCCCGGGCTCGTTGATACGCGGAAAGCTTTGAAATCGTTTCCAGTGCTTCTCCCATGGCAGTTTTACGAGTCACTCTCTACGCTAAATCGTTGGTTCTATGCAGTTAAAAAAAAAGTAATTTATCAAGCGATTAAGATCAGGTTACCTTCACACGGAGTTCGGAGTTAGTAATCATTCAAAATATTTTTATCTGCTTTGCGAGTTTATTCGATGAATGAGTAAACTTTCTTGCACGAACAAGGTAATGCGTTTTCAAACATTAATGTTTGATTTTGTGTTTTTCCAGCGTAAAAAATCTTTGAAAGCTTGTTTCATGTGTTATGTACCTTTCTGTAACTGACACCAGAGAAAATATAATATTGTGTAATTTTTGCTAATATAAAATTGTCTGTGAAAGTAGAAATGCTGTAGATGAGCGATTGACCCGCGTTTTTCAAAGAAAACTGAGAAAATAAATTTTTAATTATGTACCGTCATATTAAAATGAATCTTTAAATCCACTTTTTGCGGTTTCCATATTTATTTTTAAAATTTGTTAGTAGATAAGACTTATTTAATGACTACTATTATCGCAGTACTTATCGCAGAGATACGTTTGCTTAACCCCCTATGATGTATTAAAGCGTGCCTGTCATTTGGAAATATTACAATAATATACAATAAATATAATGGAATGTATTATAAAAATAACACTATGAAAGGGCTTTAGCAGTAACGATTTACTGGGTCGTTATCTGTTATTACAATCTTTTTTAGCAGAACATGGTTAATGAATCTTTCAGTGCCTGTAATCAGTAATGTGTAATCAAGCAAGACGTTTTCCATGTCCCAGGAAATTGTATCCTATAAAAGATTGCATGACCAGCTCCGAGAGCAACGAAGGGTTGAATTTCGTGGAGAGTGACTGTATCGCAGCCTGCATAGATGTTGCTCAAAATAAGCAGCTAGTCAACAAACGTCACGCCGCGCATTGCCGCTTCCAAGTGTTATGGATGACCAATGATCAAGCTATAAAATCAGCTTTGTATCGCACGTTGCTCGAAGCAATTTCAGCGACGATAACGAGAAGGTGTATTTCCATCGGATATCGAGTCTGGTACAAATCAATAGGGCATCGCATTCGCTACATAAGCGCATTTTGCTCGGGGAAAGAACCTTGTCCTCTGTGAGGTTCAGTGTCTCTGCACATTGACATAGGGGAACATTGGAGTTCACGCGGTCTCGGTTATACACATAGTCTCCTCGTATCAATCTACATATACAGGGTGAGTCCGAAGAAACAGAACACCTAAATATCTCCGTTACTTTTCGTTCTACAAAAAAACTTCTTAGGACAAAGTTACACTGTTTGAAGGGCCACATGCAACGGTGTAAGGGAAAAAAATTGTCACGGTCATCGATGTTTTTTTAAATGGAATGATATATCTTCGTTAACGTAATGTTGTAGCTGACAAAATAACGAATTCATCCATGTCACAATATGACCTACAAATGACCTTCAACCCAGAAAAATGGAATAAATAAAATTCAACGTGTAAGATTCATTTGTTTTATTTCTGTTACGCAAAATGTTCAAAAATATTCCCTTGAGCTGCTATACATTCATTTAGCCGTGAAGTTACAGAACGTACTGCTGTGTAATTCATTTTCTGAGGGAATCGACGCACAAGCCCTGACGATTCTTTCTTTCATGTCGTCTACAGTGGTTGGTGGTTCATGATAAACATCGTCTTTCAGTTTTCCCCATAGATAGAAATCAAGGGGTGTAAGATCTGGTGAGCGAGCTGGCCATAATACGGGTCCGTTATGTCCAATCCAACGATTTGGAAACTTGTTATTCAAGAATTGTGTTACGACACGGCAAGAATGGGCTGGACATCCGTCATGTTGATACCACATATCTTCACGAATGTCCAAGGGTGTATTTTCCAGGAGAATTAGTAACGATTCTCGTAAAAATGCAATGTATTTTTCTGCATTTAATGTTCCGGTGATAAAGTGATGCCCAATTATTTGGTTATTTAAAATTCCGCACCAAACATTGACGGACCATGGTCTTTGTTTGTCGACTGTCCGTAACCACCGCGGATTTTCAGATGACCAATAATGCATGTTTTTTTAAATTTACCTGCCCATCATTCGTAAATGAAGCTTCATCTGTAAATAATACTTTATTAAAAAATGCTCTATCGTTTATCAGTTGTCTCAATCCCCACTGGCAAAAGTTTACACGATTTACAAAGTTTCTACCATAAAGTTCTTGGTGAATTGATAGGTGAAAGGGGTGAGATTTTTGTTCATGGAGTATTTGCACTACACATTTTTGACTAATGCCACTTTCTCGTGCGATTTGCCTCGTACTAGCATGAGGGTTTATATCCACTGCTGCCAGAACATTAATTGTGTTTGCTTCATTCCTTACAGTCTTCACCTTCGTACGTTTTTTATTTTCAACGCTACCAGTTCTCACGGAATTTATTTATCACATTGATGTAAACGGTAACTGATGGACAATTACGATTAGGAAATCGGTCCTTGTACAACCGCATTGCTTCTCTTAAACACTGTCGACTTTCTCCATAAACGAAAATCATATCAATCTTATCTTCCTTCGAGTAATGCATTGTGAAACGTTCATCGATAAACTGATAGATTAGAAATCTTAGAAACAGTGGAAATCTGATAGCAAGAAGGTCTTCAGAGTAATTAGTAGTTGATAAACACGATTCTGTACGAACGCATAGGTGAACGTATTTATGATATCATGAATGTCTTCCTGTCAACACCGAATCTGTTATTATGTTGTGTATTGCGATACATTTGAATGTAAGCAGCTCAAGGAATATTGAACATTTTGCGTAACAGAAATAATGCAAATGAATCTTACACGTTGAATTTTATTTATTCCATTTTTCTGGGTTGAAGGTCATTTGTAGGTCATATTGTGTTACATGGATGAATTCGTTATTTTGTCAGCTACAATATTACGTTAACGAAAATATATCATTCCATTTAAAAAAACATCGATGACCTTGAAATCTCATTAAAAAAGGACCATGAAAATTTTTTTCCTTCCACCGTTACATGTGGTCCTTCAAACAGTGTAACTTTGTCTTAAGAAGTTTTTTTGTACAACGAAAAGTAACGGAGATATTTAGGTGTTCTGTATCTTCGGACTCACCCTGTAAAGTAAATAAACGTAAGGTGCACATGTACACTGCTGCTCAAAAGTATGTGGCCACTTTCTTAACTGCGATCACCTGAAAATACTTACGAAGCCAATACTGGATAAATGCAGCACTAGAAGGCACCATTTTACATCACTTCACAAAAATTTCTTCAAATTTTTAGAAATTAATAACCTAACACACATCCAAAAAAGAGATTTATTAAGTAATTCACCATGAATGCATCTTTGCAATCTTGATAAACATATGTCTAAGTTGGAACTGATTAACAAATCGTAGTTAATCGCTAATAACACTGTTAATATTTTTCTTCTGCAAGATCTATAGCTGATACACTCTGAATGTACATACAGTGGTGCCCAGCTACTTTAGTACATCCTTTAAAAACGAACAACTTTTTTTTAAAATTGGTGAAAATAACTTGAGTTCCTTCGAGACGTTAGAAGAATTAGTTTACTAGATAATTTGTAAAAAGAACCCCATTTTTTAAATTTGTATTGGTAGCAGTAGTGAAGAAAAAGTGAAGAAAGTGGTTTTTAAGTCTTTCATCTGTGCCTATAAGGAACATTTAAAACGTGCATCTTGTAAATCTATGTAAATTATATTCATACACAAAGTTTCAACATAATCGATTACAGTCGCTACAATCCAGAAGTGATTAAAAATGGCATGAATTGTGAGAAAATGCGATTAAAGCCCGATATTTAAAGATTTTAATACTACTCCGATCAATAATAGCAATTCAAAAAGAAGTTTTTTTCACACATTATTTACTATACTAATCATTCTAAGATCTCGAAGAAACTCAAGTAACTTGGACTAATTTTAAAAAAGTTATTTGTTTTTAAGGGGTGTACTTAAGTAGCTGGCCGCCACTGTACACGGTGTCGCCAGTGCAAGGAAATTGAGGATAGTACGGTTACCCTCTCTCTGCCAGTACCGGATTAGTCACGTTGCATTGTGACACATGCATGACAGAGACGAAACGCGTCACGTGATCGGGCCGTGGCTGAAGGGATGCTCGCCGCCGGAAAATGGGGGAATAGCGTAATAGAAGGGAAGGGAAGAGCGGGAGACAAGTTTTAACTTGGCGACAATGACTATACATAGTTGTTCAATGTAGGAGCTGGTGTAAACTAAGATAATCTCTGTTAATACTTGTATAATACTATTAATAAATACACATACGAGAATTTACAGACAAACATCGTTGAATAACATAAATTTATGTCATCACTACTCAAAAAATTACAATTGTCCGTATACCGGCGTATATTAGCGACGGTGTATATGCACATATGAGACTCTGTAATGACAATATATTACCTCTGACGTTTGCATATTCTTCAGTTTTTATACCAGCTGTAACGTAAATATTGTGTATTATATTCATTGTTTGAGTCTACCATGTAAACACTGTTCTACAATATGTTTCGATCGATCCGCGCTTGCGCGGAATCTTTAATAATCGAGAATGCACAAATTAGCGAATGTTCGATTCCAATCGACACAATGCCTGGATTAATCGTACACGTACCGTAATCGTGTTTGGACAGCGAACACTCCGCCGATGTATTACATAGAAGCGAAGAAAATGTATTTGCTACTGACTTAATTGTTAATCGTTCAATCGCGGTACGATTACCTTTTCGATTACTTCTCGAGCGGATTATTCCCGTGCAAGGGAAGATAATGAAATGGTTGCTAAAATCGTCGGGACATGGTTAATTAGATACATTATGACATGAAATATGGAACTTGAAATCTGGGATCGGATGAGTTCTAAAATTCTGTAGTAGGTTCTATTTAAAACATTTAATGAATATTCCAGGATTAGGCGTTTCGATCAGAATAGATAAAGCGAGGTTTTGAAAGTAAACGTTTTAGTCCAAACTAGACCCACAAGATATCACAATAAATTTTTGTTTTGATATTTGGTTTAAACTGATCATTTATCACTTCTTCTTACGTTATGTTTATCAGAAAGTGCTATAGTATGTAGCCGTGCGAACTATGTTGCGCGAAATTTTCAAAAGGCTTTGTAAAATTGTTTATGCTGGATTTATTTAAGGTTTATTCCGCGTAATTAATGTGTCAAATGCAGCTCTGCTTCGAATACGATTAATGGTATTGACATCGAAGCTTAAAGTACTGTGTTTAAAATATTTGAAATCAGCTTTGTGCTGTGCTTGTGTATGTTTGCTAATTAAATTCTGAACAGCAAATAGTTTTCTAGCTATATTTTACCACCATTTTGTACTCTGTATATTGATGATTTAAATAAGGCCATGCACGATTTTATATTTACTAAACCACTTAAAGCTTTGAAAAAAGCTTATTCAACTGTACAAAATTGTTTGCAGTCACATACATAATATTTGACACTTATATTTATCTGTATAGACTACGTCGCGTAAGACATAGTCTATGCATTGAACATTATTATTACAGGAATGCTTTGGGTTGTCAATTAGTTCTAGTCTTGTTAAAGCTGCCAACAAATGGTTGTAATCACCTGTGACTTTAGCGAATAATGATTTTAGCGGTTTCTTTGAAAAGTCCATAATAATGATTGTTCCAGGAACCGTACAAAGGGTCTTTCCTTCAGTTGTTTATGGCGCCTACGTTACTCAGAGGCCGCTCTCAAGGATTAAGCAATCGTTGCACATTTGGCAACCAGTCGAGCCATCGCCTATTCTTCGTATTTTTTCTTGTCTCCTTAAGAGTTACGCTTCATAAATCTATACCTAACGAAGGATATTCCCGACCGAGAAGTACGGTTCTCGGGTTTGTTGAATATTCGAGGTAAATGTCATAATCTTGACCGCGAAATGATTGAAGTCGGACACTCGTGGCGCCATCTATTTGGCTAGATGAATATAAGTGTGCGCATGTGTCAGAACTGTAACTTACTCAACGTATTGCGATGTAGTCGAACGTGCTCAAACTTTAGTTCGTAATATAAGTACAAAATTATTAATAGTTTTACTGTTATAAAATATTAAATAATATACTTTAATTTCCGTCTTTACGTAACTAACGTGTAATCATTTACGACCCAAACCGTCCGAAAATCCTAACAGGGTTACCTAGCTTCGACCTTGGAGGGAGTCGGGTACGGTCCCGCGCTTTCCTCGGGACAAGCTCGCTAGGGCTGATCTAAGAATCATCAAGAATGCACTGATTGGGGTATGCAGACCTCGACAGGAACCAATCAGTGCACTTCTTCAGCATGGCAATGGGTGTCACCGCCTTCACACCCAGAAATGGAGGACCGCCTTCACGATACTACGAAGGGTCCTCTCAAAACCGGATCGGTCAGTCAGTCGCAATCGGACAGTCGAACGTATAGATCTACGAAAGCGAACGGTATACATTCGAGCGAGACCAGCGAGTCTCTCGAAGTCGACGTCGGGTTCAATCAGGATCTAGTACAATCTTTTAACTTCGGAGAGTTCGAGTGGAGTCATCGTCGCGAACTTCCGTTCGTATAAGGCAGGGCCTGCTAGATTAGCCTTACTGACGAATCCTCTAGCAATCCTGGGACGAAACGCTTTTCTCTAAAATTTACACGTCGCACTAATCATTGAACTAAAAACGGCGATTTCGGGATCGACGTGTCCACTACGATCGGGTTTGAGATTCACAACCTCAAGCCGACACAAGTCATCCACGCGTTGCTCTCGAAACTCGCACCGAACAATGATTATAAAGCATTGATTCTGACTGATCCTTGTTAGCGGCAGTTTCTGCTCTTTTTCTTTGTTATTTAATTTCTTTGAACACCAATATTTATCTTCCATCTGTTAAAATCCTCGAATAAGATTGTAAGTACATAAATAAAGTTCAACAAAAGTACTTCCTGATCTACCTAATAATTTTATACGGCTTTAGGAACTTGGGTTTCGAAGTTTCGTTAATGGCTTTGTTTAAAGCTCTTTTGTTCGTTTTAGTCCTGATCAAAGTTCACGTGTATACGATACAACGGAAAGCATTTTAAGTGGAGGATAAAGACTGGAAACTGGAAAATAGATGTTTTAACCTCGAAACTATAAGAACATTTTGCAAAGACTATTGCAGACACCTTGAATCTTTTTTGAATGACAGAAGCAATCTCAGATTCACTTTGTCACACGTCAATTTCAAGACTGACAAGTTCATAACCAGTTGCTATTTGCAGATAGTCAGAAAACGAGATTGAATCAATTCAGAATTCATATGGTTTGTATTATAATGTTTGCTTGAATAAATAAGTTCATTAAAGAATTCCTCATGACAACATTTTCCCGATCTCAATAATTGTAAAAAAAAAGATCAGAAGGATGTCATGGCGGCAAAGGTTTTCGGAGTATGAAAAGATGGAAAAAGGAGAATGAAACGTTTCGCCCTAGGCCCGCTAGAGAACTCATCAGTAGGGCTATCTAGCGGATCCGTGTCTTAGACGCGGGATGTCCTAAGGACAGTTTAGGACGGTATATATATATATATATATATATATATATATATATATACAAACAGAGGAAGATTCAGGTAGTAGCGGGAAAGGTGTTGTCGTAGAGTCCCTCTGTTGACGAGCATAGGAAGTAGCCGCCACATTACCCCCTTGCCAGTGGTCAACGATATCTAGACAAATTTCCGTCTAATTACGCTGATCTCCGCCGGAATCCAAGGAGGAATCACACTGACGCTCGCATGTACTTCAAATATATATATACATATACACGTTTTCTAACAATAATGAAAATTTCAAATGGCTTGAACAGAAAGTTCAGAGTTGTGTGTATACGACCAACGCGGTATGGAATGTGTTAAAAAAGACGGGTTTGCAAATGTTATAGCCATTGATAGACATATTATTTCAAATTTTACAGGCTCTTAAAAATGTCCATATTTACTAGAGGCTTGGGCATTATCAAAATAAATAATTTGAAAAATAATCAGATTTCAGATTTCAATCAGTCAGATTTTAATACCAATTTTAGAAACGAATGGAGATAAACTTGAATCACTATAATACAAAAATTAGCTATTTAATGAATAATTAATATAGTTACTCCAGTATCCTCGTCTTGAGGTGAATATATTTATTATTTCATTTGAACAATGTAATTAAAATAAAAAATTATTCAAGTAAGATATTATTTGAAAATAATTTATTTGATGTAACAGCCAAATGAAAATAAATTGATTATGTTATTTGTAAAATAAATATAATAACCCTGGTTTACTACATGTTTTTGTCAGAATATTTGAAGAAACCAAAAATATGAAGACACGAAATTCCTGAAGAAACGAGGAAGCACACATCACCACTCAAAAATTAAAAAAATTAAAACACCACATCGAAAATCGTCTTTGCATCAAGTACTGAAATCCGACAAGTGTATGCAGGCTTCGGTGTCTGACTATGTATTTAGATACCCACTTCTAGTTCCTCGATGTTCAGTGCTCCATCTCATGATTGCTGCGAGCTCAAACATATCGCTCGGTCAGGGAGAAAGGACTCAATTTCGGGCGAACTTTAGAATTCCTTTCGTTTGCGGAACCATTGCGGTGACCAATCCCCCGGTTCCTTGATTCAATTTCATAGGACAGGTCCGGAGCACGAGCCAGACCCTGTCTCTTGTTCCCGTGCTAGTCCGGGTTGCTTGTATTTGGTGATGAAGGAAAACACTCGGCATCGGAAGAGCCCTCTGAACGACGGACTATGAAAAAAGAGGACACTGTGAGTATTAAGTTGGCCAAGAAGTTCGTGCAGACTTCAACGTGGAAATAGAAGGCGACTTTTTTAACGGAACGAATGATCTTTACCTAAAAACATATTATCCATTTCGATTTATAATTGTTTCCCATGTCTCTCAAGTTTCAGCTGCGATCATCCCATTTTTAACGCTTTGCGGACGAATGCCACTATTTTGTCGGCACCAGGCCGATGTATCTGAATCCTGAAGTTACAAACAAATCATTTAATCATAAATAAAAAAGCATCAGTGCTTTGATTTCTTTCTTTCCACCAGTATTTTATAAGGAAATATTGTTAGTGTTTAATAAAACTGTCGTCTATAAAGGGCTAAAATGAAAAAGCATAATATCCCCGGAATTGCCCATTCACGTACCCATCTCTAAAATTATGTAAAATTTGCAAATCAAAATAATATGTAACCTAATAGGAACGGGGCCGATGAACCGAAGAACGGGGAAAGAATGAGGGAGGATGCCAAAAAGGAGGAGCTGAATAATTTCTGCAGGTCAATTCGCAACAGAAACGTTTCCAGGGGGAAGGGGCGGCAAACCTATGTGTCGAGCGGACACGAATCGCCTCGCCCTTGCAGTGTTCTCCTAAAAATCTTACCACCAGATTCTGTTTTCGCGGATAGAGTGCGTCACTCGCTGCATACGTCGCCCGCGAGCAGAATTATGTTCGTCGCCAGCACGTAAACCACTCGAGCAAAGTCCGAGTTCATAATTTCACGTTTCTATTTGCAGCGGAGCGTAATTACTTTGCGAACAGCGTGAAACGGCGCGGCCTGCGTTACACTCGCGACAACAAGAAACGTCGAAACGAATTTTTTCATTTTTACATTTCCCTCTCTTTTCTCTGGCATCGACTTTTAATCAACGATGGTTCACTCCTGTTAGAAATTGCATTTAAATAACCTGTACAATGTGAAATATTAGAACTAAACTGCGGATCTTTGTGCTAAAAAAATTGTCTTCACTAATCTCGAGTAACAAGAGCTAAACGAAACGAGTCACCCAGAAACTTGTCCATTTTGGGTCCCTTGATTTTGGAACTTTGTTTAGCCGAATGATAGCTTGTATCAAATCGGTGTAAATTTTCAAGTTGAGATGACAATTAGTTTCTGAGATATCACAGGCTGAAACTTCTTAACGCATTAATCTAAAACCTACAGACTTTTAGGTCATTTTAGTAACTTTTTTTTGTTTTTATGTATTGTTATAAATATGTTATATATATATATATATTTGAATTTAGCTCCTGTATCTCATGATATTCACCGTATGCAAGGTATCACCCAATTATCATAACATGGTTGCAACAGGCCACTGTTCGAGCACCACTTTCACATGTACATACAATCATATTCTCTAATTGAACCGTTCGCTAGCCAAATCGATTAATTACCTCTCGAATTTTCTTACATTTTTCTGCCAAAATATTTCGTTGACGTTTAAATTTTGACATTTAAACTGAGTTTCGTAAATAATTAGATTTAATATCATTGAATGACAAACATTGGCAGCATCTTTAATAACGAATACACACTATTTCATCGATTTTCTCTACTTTTAAAATTGTGGAGTTAATTCATTTGGGATATGAGCGGCTCAATTTGTTCTCGTCCGATTTTGCCTATATCAAGAAGTTATGAAAATATGATGTTGTTTTCCGTTATACTATTGGGATTTCATACATGGTTGTAATAATAATAGTCTTTCAGTTGAAATACTATATTTGCTGTAATTGCTGTAATTTCTTAAAACTGCTGTTTCCTGTTTCGCATTTGATCTGAACTTGCTGATAAGAAATATTTCTTCTTTTTCATGTTCTGCATAATATGAAATTGTATTTATTATTTGATAAGGGCCGAGATTCAGATAATAAGGATTATTTACTATGCGCTTAAGAAACTGAAGTTCTCAATTATTTTCCTCATGATGGCGATAAATGGAATCATGATGAGACTCAAATATTGCGAACCCGAAACATGTCAAAAGACATGAATAGTGTGAGAAAATGTGTTACATGAAAATTCCATGATGTTTGTGTATGTCACAAATATTTATGATGAATCTTTCATAAAAATAAAATCATTATTTAAATTCGTTATTGCAAATTGAAGAAACCCGGGAACAGTTTTTGAAGTTATTAGAATAGTCTAAAAGGCCCTAGAGTGCGATGTAACGCATTAATGAATTTTGATCTGTGATATCTCTAAATCTGATTATTAACTCAAAAATTTACAGCGAATCATGTCTTAACATAAAATATAACTTGGCACAAAAATTAGAGCTAAATCCGAGTGGCGAAAAACCCCCACATTTTTTGTACAATCTTTGTTTCTTCTTCTAACCCTTATACGTTTCCTAGAGTGACAATAGACTCATTTACGTTGTTTGCATATTGTAGAATGATTGATTTCTCTCTGTGTTGTAAAATATGTTTCTTTAAAATGTGACGTTATAAATGAATCATCTTTATCCCAGAATTATCCCAGTTTTTCTAATGCAAGTACATGTTTTTGAGGAGCATATGAGGGTTAAGAATGTTATTAAGTTGGAATCAGTATATCGATATTTCTAAATTTTTGGAATCTTTTCACTGTTCTATATTTCACTTGCTGATATCAGTCATAAATACATAAAATCCGCAGTCTAATTATGATGTATGCTATATGAATGAGTCTAAACATGAAGTATGTTCTGTGTGGTCAGTCGTCATGATTTCGTAATGAGGAAACGTCCGTCGTTTTGTCTAGTAATTTTATGTCATCGATGCTAATTATCGTTATATAAATTGTATTTAATCTATTTGAATCCTCTTCAAATTATCATAGAATTTCTCACTGAATCCATATTTGATTGGGGGTAGTTCTACGTAATACAGTAACAATAGCATTATGTAAAAAGCTCTATGTTTCTAGAAGTAATGTTAACGAAGGAATGGATTCGTTTGGCCCGTGCACTGCAGGGTTAAAATTCATTTAAAAACTTTGCTGTTTAATCCGAAATCCTTATCAAAGTCGATGTATGAAAATTAAAAAAGAATTGCTTCTCCCTATCGTTTCTTCAAGAGCGAAGAAATAAAGTGCACCCACATTTGACGTTTCGGCAGAGGAACCGTACCATTCTCGCTTCTTTTTCCTGGCTTAATCATGCTCGCGTCTACTGTCGATCAAAAGTGTTTGATTACTTGCAGCAGTGCCGAGAATAAAATGTAATCATCGAGCGTTTACAAACGCTTGTCGTCACCGAAAATCAATTTGTAGATTGCGGTTGCAAGATATTCAATAACTAAATTAAATTTCTCACATGGAATTTTGAGGGGAAAATCGTTACTTATTTATTGATCGGCCGCCAAATTGTTTGAATGTTAGTGTGTGCAGCTTTTGCAAAAATGGCAGGCGCTGAAGCCGTTCAATTCCTGAGCATAAGAAACATTCAGCATTAAGTCTTCTAAAACTAGTTGTAAATAAATATCACTGCGCATAAAAGTTTTGAAGAGTATATTTATTAACAGATAACATAAGAACAATAATTTCATAAATGTACAGAAAAAAATGAAACTAAACCACTATAATTGAAATAAATTGATATATGAGAAAATTAGACTTACCGTCCTTTGGCTTTCGAGATCCTCAAATGTTGTTTACAGTTTGGACTTTAAAATACCTGCAGTCGAGTAATATTATGTGGAAGTAAAATGAATTTTGAATATTAGTGGAGAACATTGTTTTTCATTCTTTGGTATGCCCAGCGTGTACCATATTTTTTTTTGCAATGTTCGGGTTTGACAGAAATGACCGAGACATTAACTATTTGCATTCCTCTTATAAAAGATGAATGCAACAAGTGGCTGCAAAAGGATCACTCGTGTCCTCAACAATACGACGAACCTATTGTAAGCATATCTATCGTAAAATTTTCCTTAAAGGAAAAATTCTTAATCTATTTATACCTTGAGTATAAAAATATAAATTTAACAATTAGTGTAGAATTAAGTAGAACGCACTTTCAGCTTGATTTCTTCATCTTCAAAGCAACTTTTGTCGATTTTTTATTTTATACACAGAGAATAATTTATATACACTGGTTCAGAAAAATATTTTCAGTACTTGAAAAAGCTTCTTTCATCACTCAAAATCACTCAATCCGAAGTTATCAATTATAATAAGTCATGGCACACATTGGGTAATAATAATGGTGGAAAAACATTAAAACATAGAAAATAGTTGTCATTTTTTAACGAATTGCCATAAACAAAATTTTAAAAAATTCATAAATGGTACTAATATAAATAGCGCTAATAATATATGGCTATATTTTTTAATTTAATGTAGATTACCTAACAAAATGAATTAAATTTGTCTTAATTACGAAGAATAAAAGTGTCCTCTCGATCGTTGCACATTTTCATTACCTTCACGCACACACACACTCACAAAAATGTTTTTCATGTATAAAGAATTATGTCCAGCAAACTGTAATATAAACCCAGAAGTCCACCCAGATGAATTACCATCAAAATAAAAAATTCGTAATGATGCACGAATACGCGACCAGTGAAACATTTTTATTCAACTGCACCACAAAGTACAACACCACCGGGTGCAGGCTATAAAAAGAGCCGGAATGAAACCCGTAATATCCTGAGTCCAATAACAAACTAAATTTTTGTTTTCAAAGGTTCGTATTAATTAACAGAGTTTCCTCTGTGTTCACCGTTTGTTTGGCTATTGGCGCAACGCGGCGGGTGGTTAGAAATTTTTCGCAAACTCTCTATCTTCAGGAATTACGCGAAAGCTTGCTCGCGTATCGGTTTCGACGACTGGAATGCTTGAAACAAACTAACGAACGTCTGCTAATGTTTCACGCGACAACGATGCATGTTCGATCGTCGAGAAACACGAAAAACTTGCCGTTTTGGATCGCACGACGCAAATTATTTATCCTTTTTTGGAAGCGGCCACGTATGCGCAATAAAACGACAAATAAGTTGACCAGCTCACCGTGCGGCTACGATTTCACGACAAAACCTCGCATAGGCGAGAGTCCACAGAATTATTAACTAAGAGCATTCATTCGTGAGCTTATTGTATTCAGTACACTGCAGATCCTTAGACAGAATGAAATGAAAATAATATGTCAACATTTTTACATTTTCACTCATATTTATCATATATAAATGCATAAAATCCGTAGTCTAGTATTTGGATGATAATTTACTAAAACATTAGTATTTTATAAAGCATCCTTTAATGTATCTTAGTGATGCAGTCAATTGTCTAGTTGACGATTTTAAATTTAAAGTTTATCTTTGTTGTTATTTTCGCAATTCCTCATAATTCAAAAGGTACAAACGCTAGCGAGGAATTAAAAGCCGTCTAAAAATGTAATCTGGTTCCACAGTTTCATAAAAATCCGTGGTTTCGTGTATGTAAAGTACTTATAATAATGAATCACTTGACATGAAGTGGACAGTAGTAAAGTGTATCCTCGATAATTGTCCCAAACGTCTGGCCCGTAATTGTCCCTGAACTATCCCCACTACCGCGGGGTATGCCCCGTGAGGGGCCAAGAGGCCTCGATCGCCGAGGAGTGTAACATAATGCGTGTCGGGTATGTCGGTGTGAGACTGCTACTAATCCAATATCAAAACTTCTTTATTTTTCATAATTTTTTATGGGACTTTCACTAACATATTCGTGGCATTTTTCTAATGAAAATGATATCAAATATGATATAATCCTGGTAGTATTAACTTGTGTAATGAGCGATGAAAGTTTCGGACACAAAGAAAATCAGTGTATAGAAAAGAAAGAGGCGCGGATAGTCGCGGTCGCTGGCCCAGTTCAAAGGCCTTCGACTCTTTGTGTCCGAAACTTTTATCGTTCATTACACACATAAATATCTGATATTATTTTCATTAGCAAAATGCCACGAATATGTTGGTGAAAGACCCATAAAAAAATAATAATTAATGAGGAAGTATTGTTATTGGATTAGTCGTGGTCTCACACCGATACACGCGACCCGTATTGTGTTAGAATACATTTCTCGGCAATCGAGGCCTCTCGAGCTTCGTTGACCGTCCCTACCTTCAGTTGAGGTCGAAAAATAGTATCTTCTGTACGATACTATTGTCCGTGGCCGGATCCGTGTTGTGGACAATTATAGAGAATTCACTGTATATACATAGTTTAGTATTATCGATAATCTAATCTAGGTTTTTGACCTTTTGCTTCCTGTATACAGTATTTGACAGTGACAAGTGCCTTGTAAAAATTAATATCGCTACTACTATTCTAATTCTAATATCAATATTTTTGATAAATTTCAATGGAGTTTGTTTCGATTTCGAATTTTATTTCTATTTCTGTTTGTTCCGACAATTTCGACACTGGCCACGCCTATTTTTTCTTTTGTTCGATTCGCTCGTTTGGTTCTCTGACCGTAGAGCACCGATAAATTTCGATAGCCAGCTAATGGAAATCAAGCTTATGGTAAACACGTTTCAAAGCCGGACACCATCGACATTCAAACAGCCCAAAGATAAATCAATCGCATAAATTGCTGGTAGACGGACGAACGTAAGTGCACGTACCATTGCGATACCGTAGCTTTCAATGTTACGCTGATCGATAACTAAAAATATATTACCGAGAGCGTTAACCGGACGAAGGTATCGCCATATCGTGCGGCTGAAACGTTCGACACGAGTCGTTGTTAGACGGAAACATGCTACACTCTGTTGAGTAAACTGTAACTTTCATAAAATGGTTCATGAAAATGGCCTTGTAGAAAAGGAAAATTTAGATGTTTATTTGTAGACAGGCGGTCTTTAACACGTTCCGTGCCAGACCGTTTTTTGAAGACTTTCCGTTCAGGCCGCGTGGGGTGTATACGCCTGCCCCACGCTTTACAATTGTATTGTTTTGTTTCTGGCGTATGCCTTACAATGATGAAAATAGTACAAAATTGTAATTATCAAGGACAGGGTGTACAGTTTAAGATGCATAACACAACAAAGCCATACATTTATTTTTTCCCATAATTGACTGCATAATAAATTTTTAAGAAATTCTTCATTTTACAATGACAATACCCAATGACTTGAACGGAAAGTTCAGCGTGGGGCGCATACGCCCCACGCGGCACGGAACGTGTTAAGGGGTATCCGACATTGTACCCTGTCCTGCCAATGTTCCTTTTTTTGTTTGGGTCCTTCTGTTTCCCGACGTACTTTAACGAGGGAGTTTTTAAACATTTTTAAAATTATATTCTTAACAATTATCAAATTTTTTTTAATAATTTTTGAAGGAAGCAAAATTTTGTGAAACCTCCGTGTCAAAATATGCAGGAGAAAGTAAGAAATCAAACAAAAAAGAGTTTTGCAGATAGCTCTACCAGTTCCTGAAGAATGGTACATTTTATGTGAAAAAACACAGTTTTCAGATAACTTGATTCAATGTCTTATATAAAACCTGAGCCTACGTAGAATAGAATTAAATAACCGAAATTTGAAATGTTCCTAATCATTGTTATAACCTTGAAATAATGCAAGAATATTCTTAAATGTTTGAATATGTATATGAATGATGAAATATATGAATACATTTAAATGAATACCTTTAATTGCTTCATGGTTTTTAATTTGATCTACTCATTCTTGTTAAAATGCCCTAGCCAATTGAAATTTTTAAAAATAATTGATACATCATGTAACTCTGGTAGGTATAGAAACGTCGCAATTATTATATAAATTGTTCGTGGCCTTAACAAATTCAAGAATGTACAAAATTTTGAATGTTAACCCTCGAGTATAACCCTTCACATTCCTACGGTTGCACGAGAGATTCTTGGTAAATATTCATCAATTTTCATTTCACTCTTTGATTCGACCAATTATATTATATATAATTAATAATATATATTATATAATAAAATAGTAAACCTTCCTCCTTGTTGTTGCAAACTCTTCAATTTCATGGAACAATTTCGTTTCACTGCCAATCGAAGGTTCAAGTTTCGTGTGTTACACCGATACTGTGCAAATTATATAGAAAGCAGGATAATTAGTAATATTCCCAGTACAATCAGTTGGTTTAATGCTATCTAAAGCTCGGTTATGCTCACGTATACAACGACGGAAGTTTTGATCGAAACCGACGATGGCTGTACACGGTACATTAATCCCTCTGTGATTTGCAATTGGAGATAACATTGTTCCAAAGAATAGGTTATTTACACCCATGAAATCGTTCAAATAAATTGTCAGAAAGAAACGATATAAGCAGAACGGAAGTACGAAAATTTATAGTATCACGAAATATAAGCGAAGATTGAAAGGTTTTAATAATAGCATTTGACAATATGTGTGAGAAGCTATTAACTTGCTTTCTGAAAGTGTCCGTACGTGTCATCGTTGCATCCTATCAAATAGAGTAATGGTTTACGATCGCAGAGGGAATTAATCACTTTTATGCCTGAAAGTATACTCTTAGGAGCGCTTTCAAATATCAAATTTTGTCGGTGTTAATTTTCCCCGTTTTACATCTTCTGAAAAATACAATCTAGTGTTCATGGAGTGACAGAGACGAAAATGGCACTATACTTATAAGCAGTAGGTGGAGCTGCTCTAGTGCTAAATACTTATTCTGCATTAATTACGTCATCAATAGAGGAAATCAAAACAAGAAGGCAATATAGCCCCAACGTTATCCCAATATTCGAAGTAAATTAGCATTAAACTGTGATATGCGATTTTGGAGAAACAATAATACTAGACATAGCAATCATGTAACGATCATATGCATTCAGGAACATCAGCATAAGGTTCGTGAATGATTTTATATGAACTGGCATTTATTATTCACTAATTAAATCTGTTTCTGGTAATATTTGTACAATCTGTATCCATAGTAACAGTTGCTTTGTATGTTCCATCAATAATTATTGAATTCAGTTAATAAATCGTTGTGGGGCTGCATCATTTAATAGACGTCCGATAGCGTGTAGCCGCTTAAGGGACGAAAATAAAGTTAACCAGAACGTATTCGCATGGTAACTGAGAATATTGCTTATCAGGTTTCACGCGCTCTGTTTCGTGAATATTCAGCCGATTGATCATTGCTCGCAATGAAACGCGTAATGGCCTTCGATACGAGTCGACATTAATCTTCGTGTACCAATCCACGCGATGGACCGACGCGCCCGTAAAATTGTTAATCGTCTCGCTTAATGAAATCTGCGACGAAGAAGTTGCGTTACAATAACTCTCTCGGAGCATTTTAACAGATTAACTCTCGAAATAGGAAGTATTTCTGATCAGTGACGCATAATTCCATAATTATCTAATCTAATCCTTTCGCGCAGACCGAGAATGTCACTCGTGTTCTGTGCTTGGTCGGTTACCGAAACTACTTCTCGTGATCGCGGAAATTTTCTTGAAACGATCTCCTCTCGTTGATTCCGATCATGTTGGGCATCAACATGGTATGGTAACCATGGTATGGCTACAGATGGCATAGTCAAAGGCGTTGATTCAAAATCGGCCAAAATTACCCAAGACCAATTTTCCTGAAACTTTGCATATTGGTAGCCCTTTGAGTCTAACATTGATTCCGTGCAAAAACTTTTTAGCAGGACTTCACGGTTACGGGGGGGGGGGTGTCAAAGTACGTATTTTGCGAAATCTATTATGTGCTATAACTTTTAATAAAAATACGATATCGACCCGGCATGGATAACAAAAAATCATAAAAAATTCAAGCTTTCCAACGGTGTATAAGTTTATGTAATTCATATATTGCTAACATAATTTTTTCACATTTTTCGTGTTTTTCAAGGCGTAAAAAATTCAGAAAAATTGCAATTCCCAAAAAAGTATCGCCTGATTTTAACCAAAAACGCTGCATTAATAGTACATTTCATGCCCTTTCGAATGGCGTTTGTTACGCCTTGGGGATATTATTCGTTTTTGAGTTATAAAGTAAAATGTGAGTAGAAGTTGAGTCGCGCGGTCAACTACTCGACCCACCTATTCATTTCAAACGTGGAAAAAACGCTTCCTGTGGTTATATACACTCTTTGGAAGCGATAGTTCGTACTTTTATTTAAATATACACATGTTCCGTTCCAAATGGCAAATATATTATCTTCATTTTCCTGAATTTTGTTTAAATGACGAGCTATATTTGATGTCTCTTGTTTTATTTTCTCTCTTGTTATGTTCCCCACAAAATGAGGAACAAACTTAGACATAATAATATCTCGCACTTCTGAAATTATTCTACATACCGTAGGTTCTGACTTATTTATCATAGCTCCAATGACTTTTTGAGACGAACCACGATATAAATACATTAAATAAATTACCACCTTGTATATTGAGTTAGTGCCCTCGCTTCTATTGAAACAGTTAGTGAGTCTTCGTATTATCCATTGTATGATACGCATGCTTCTCGAAACTACGTTGGTTAAACTGTCGTACACAATAACTTAAAAATTAATCAACTGAAAACTTATCGGGCAAGGCTTACTCAATTAGTTACAAATTTTTCCAGGTACTGAACCACAATTTCAACCTAATTTCTTATTACTAATATTTTTTTATGATTTAAGATCAAGTTTCTTATCGTTAAAAGTATATCAATCCATATAACTTTTGTAATTCTTTAGATTTTTTTCTAAAATGTTGATTCAGTGCCAGCGTAAATAATCAAAGTTTAAAGTAATTAATTTTTTGCGTGATAGATTTGCTTGAGACAACTGTGATACATTCCCGAACTGTACGCTGATATTAGCTACTTTCTTAACAAGGGAGACAGGATTATAATAGTCACGAATTTAATAAAAAATTGAAACCAAAAAATTATTTCTTACAGTTTGAACTTGCCTACTTGTATGCCAAACCGTTCTGTTCTGATACTCTAAATACTATTTATAAAAGAAATCTCAAGTATCACTTATTTTTGTATTTGTACAAGAATCGCCTCCTAATATTCGACATCAGCTGTTTAACACGTAATGAATTGCGACAGTGAAATGTAACTTTTTGGTTGCGTAGTACGCGTTACAGCGATTTCAACGGGATAACGAGACAGACGCAACCAGCAGCTGCGTGTCCTCTAACTGGGTGACCGTGATTTTTAATTACATCATTTTGGAGGGAGGGCTGGGTCCTATAGCAACGAGAAGATCGGCTGCTTGGAATATTTGCCCAAACAGACAATGGCTGAGTAGAAGAGGAAGAGAGACGGACAGAGGTTCGTCAGAGGGACCGAGAATCAGAGAGAAAGAGGTGAACGCTGAATATAATTGCGAGCAAATATCACTGGTATTTTCGGCCGATGATCGATTTCCGATCCTTGATTTAGGTCTCGACTGAGAGTTGGTGTTGAAGGAGATTACCCTACAGCAAATATTCTACGCTCGATCGAGCGACGCGTACACATACCGGAGACGCGACGATATTTACGGCGACTGATCGTTTAGGAGAATCATCCGGCGGGAGGCGTGCGTTCACGCGACTGCTTTCGCCCGGTATCGTCGCCGATTATCGCGTTAAGGATGTGCGTCTGGCCACGCAGAAACCCAAACTTGTGGACAATGAACTTAATACGGTTGATTAACCAACCGCTTTATTAACGAGCTACTGTGCAAGTATGAACTGATCAACTAAAACAAATCACGTGACTTGATGAAACCCAGTTGGTTTCGGTTGAGACTCAAAATGTTCTAATCCCGATGGTCTAGTGTTAGAAGTTGGAAGTGTTCTGTCGCTCATCCCTTGCGAAGGCTTCGATGTCGCCTTGGGCCTGCTTCCCTTTCCCTCGCGCCCTTATCTGCGAGAGAAGGGGGAAGTGCGGGAAACCGCTCTTTTCCCGCACGCGGTGGAAAAAAAAATTTGACAACTTTGTCGAGTGACTCCAGGTTGAAGGTCCGCTGGTGTCCGAGAACCATTATCTTCATTCTGGGAATCCCTAATCGAGGCTATGGTTTATGACACGTCGAAATTAGGTTATAAAACTCTTAAAACAAACTGCAAGGGCAGCCCCTACATCTGCGTGCCAAATGCCCACTACAGAACATTTTAATTTCCGTACTTATTAATTAACGAAGCATACGTTTGACTTCAATTTTTATGAATTACATGTTGGAAATTTTATTTTTACACTAACGTACGTAGTACTGTACAATTATTTGAGCTTGGACTCGAAATTTAATACTGCACTCGGAGGTCACAGAACCTACAGTTTTCATAGATAGATTGAGCGAGAAACAACTGCGGATGAAATGATAATTCTCATGAAGAAGGAAACGTTATACGTCTCTGTGGCGATTTGCATCAGCTCGAGTGGGAAATGCAAGTGGTACTTGATTTCTGATGAAGTGGTGAAGTGAGTGTTCGTTCCACGAGTGGTTGAACAAGGATCACTAGAGGCGGAAGAACGAATTTAATAAATTTCAAAGTAGAAAGCCGAGTCGAGAGGAACAATATTTATAACTTGAATTGAGTGATAGGATATTATATCAGTCTTTCCCCTGGAAATCCTTTTGTTCGCATTCTTGCGCACTTTCCATTTACAGAGTCGTTTCACGTTCATCCAATTCGCAGGCAAGTCGGTTGCCATATCCGCAGGTTTCCAACATTATTTTAACTTTCCACACGAGACATTTCAACGTACTCATTTTTAAATATTCACGTGGCTTCTTTATCAATACTATTTCCTATTACCTTAGTGAACGAAATTTTCTTTTTATTCGGCTCAGATTTTTCGGGAACGAGTCCTTAAACAAAGCACTTTCATGCTTCTTGCGGAATTTTATGCAAACGTGAAATTGTTTTCATCAATTACAAGATGCAGGAGTTACATGAATATATATTGTTCTCCGTAACTATTTCAATGTGTTGGAAACAATACAACAGTATTTTTAAATTATTTAAATATTTTCACTGTTTTGCATTTACTATAATACTATAATAGAGAAAACTAAGGAAGGAAGAAGAAAACTAGGAGACTGAGAGGAAACCGTCGTGTTTTACAAAATATCGATTAGTGTGTTCAGGATGTTACACGGTACACCGGGCTTAACTCGTAGCATATAAACTCTCTTTGAGCACACGCATAAACGTATCGGCATCTGGAGCGGAAAAATTCCGGCGGATATTTGAATAACCCGCTTGTAAGTACCTGTACCGTGACCTTATTCCGTCGGCGGGCCTTGTTGATACTCGGCTATCGACAGTTTCGACTCGGTGGACACGAACACCGCGTTCATTATTCTTTCACAAACTGTTCGCTTCGGCCTAGTGTCTTTCCAGAAATGAAATTATTAATGCTTTCCGCGAATGCACATACGCAATACACGCCCCGCTCGCAATATACGCGAGCTAAATAAATCCTACAGCCGCTGTGTGGTCGCTCGCATAGAATACACTCTCAGGGCTGCTTGCCGAATTTTCATCTACCTTTGCAAGGCGATTGGAGATGATTTGATGTTTGATCCCTGGATCATATAATGTTGGCTCGGTGAATAGCTAACCGATCATTGTACTATATTTCCGAGAATAGATGCTACCTAGACAAAGCTACAATTTTATGTTCATCAAAGGCTATTATCCAAGCTGCTATACGAGAAGACTGATATGATCTCTTTTAACGTGGGCGATATTCTACTTAGGTATTAGTTTTAGTTTGCAGGTTTATTATAGTTTATTATTATTAAACGCAAATCAGGTACAAATCATCAGGTCGTGGGGTTGAATCTCGTTGTGGCCGGTTCGCAACTTTTCCTAAAATCCTACATTATAACTAACCAGATTTCTGAAAATAATTTTACGTAATTCTACGATATAGGAAGTCAACGTGTGCGAATCTCTAAATTTTTGTTCATTTATACAGTCTACGACACTTAATTAAACGCAGTGACATTTTTCCAGTATTGGTGCTTACTAGACTTCAATTTAATATTTTCTATATTTATGCGAACAGTAGGTGTTATTTAATGAAGATGCATGCATTTAAGTTGACAGAGGAAAAATACTTAATGTAAAAGTTCTCTTGTCTTCAAATATAATTCAAATTTTCCCGCGTCACTAGAATAATCGCATCTAGGTTTTCTTTTGTTTCTGGCTGCCGCCATATTGATTAATCGGCTTCTTAGTAGCAGGCGAACTTCTATAGAAGAAACTGTTTAACGGTGAGGACTGCTGCGCGCAGGGATCCAAGCGGCCGCTAGGGGAAGCTCGAATGAGAATGTGTGGCACACACACACACACACTCCACTAGATTAGGCTATACGTATACAAGCAGAGAGGAAACTCGTACGAGATCTCAAGCTATTTCAAGGTTCCGCGGGGCCCGTTTTCATGGTGAAAAAACGCAAAAGTAGGAGTTTTGAGTATACACGTCCACTAAATGAAAGATAAATCTAGTGCGCTTGACTATAGAGACAGTCTACTTTTGCGATATTGAGGCGTACTTTGGGATATTCGGCAGCATGTTGCCCATCAGAAATCGTTGTAGGCCGCGTGATGTCACGACATGTTGAATCTTTAAGTATCTGGAGATTTAGGGTTCTTATAGAGACACCTGGATGCACGCCCGCTAGCGAGGGCACATACAATGTTGATGAAACGTCTATTATGTTATTTATTTACGTATTTTAGGCGTAAAAAGTAGACTTCGAGAAAGACATAGTTCCGACATTTGTCGCTACGAGCGCTGATATCTGTATTAGAAGTCTACTTTTTACGCCTAAAATACGTAAATAAATAACATATTAGACGTTTCATCAACATTGTATGTGCCCTCGCTAGCAGGTGTGCATCCAGGTGTCTCTATACGAACCCTAAATCTCTAGATATTCAAAGATTCAACATGTCGTGACGTCACGCGGCCTACAACGATTTCTGATGGGCAACATGCTGCCGAATATCCCAAAGTACGCCTCAATATCGCAAAAGTAGACTGTCTCTATAGTCAAGCGCACTAGATTTATCTTTCATTTAGTGGACGTGTATACTCAAAACTCCTACTTTTGCGTTTTTTCACCATGAAAACGGGCCCCGCGGAACCTTGAAATAGCTTGAGATCTCGCACGAGTTTCCTCTCTGCTCGTATACGTATAGGCTAATCTAGCGGAGTGTGTGTGTGTGTGTGTCACACATTCTCATTCGGGCTTCCCCTAGCGGCTGCTTGGAGCCCTGCGCGCAGGAGTCCGCACCCTTAAAGAAACAAAAATTGGGCACGCAAAACAGTTGAGTCCCGAAGAAATCAGAAAGATTAAAGTATTAAAAGAAGGAGGATATCCTAATAGAGAAATTTCTAAAAGATTAAGAAGAAGTGAATTTGGAGGAACTAATGTTTCAGGTTTCAGCTTCTGTACGCACGATACAAAGGCTTTTAAAAAGAACACCTACACATAAAAGAAAGCATTTGAAGAGCAAGTCATGTTTGGAAGGACGTCATAAAGAAGAGAGATTGATGTTTGCAAGAAAACATATGGGTTGGATTAAACAATGGCGAAAGATCGTCTTTTCAGATGAAAAGAAATTTAATTTTTATGGTCCCGATGGCTAGGTCTACTACCATGATTTAAGAAAGGCAGAAAAGATTTTGTCACGTTGCCAATATGGTGGATGATCTGTCATGGTTTGGGGAGTTCGATTAGCTCGATAGGAGTGATCGATTTAAAAATTTTGGAAGGACGGCTAGACTCCAAAAAGTACCTGGAGACTTTAAAAGCAGCGAAAGTTAAGATTTTTGAGATTTTACAGACTGACCAGTAGATATTTCAGCATAACAATGGCCCGATACACACTGCGAAGCTAATTAAAACATCTCTTAACAACATAAATAAAAATGGCGAGACAACAGAATACTAGTAAACAATATTCCTTGGTATAATATTATTCTTTTACGATTATATTTTCATGCGTTTATTCAAGTGACGCGGAAAAATTTGTATTAGATTTTAAAAAATAAAAGATGTTTACTTTAAGTATTTCAAGTGTCAACTTAAATGCATACATCTTCATTAAATAACACCTTCTGTTCGTAGAAATATAGAAAATATTGAGTCGAAGTCTAGTAAACACCAATAGAAGACAGATATCACTGCGTTTAATCAAGTGTCGCGGACTGTAATTGTCGTTGAATGTAATGAAAAGAATAAGAAATGCATAATTTGTGTAGGTGCATTCGATTCTTAATTATAAATCGCAATTTAAATATATCTTAGGGGCTCATGTATGCGATTCTTATCAATAAAGTTAATCATAAGTGGTGAATACAAAAAGCAGCATATTAAAATTTTCACTAATCGCTAACTACGGGTTCAAAGGCGATATAAAAAATTGTCACTGCACACGCTATGCTATTCTCATTTATAAAATTACCTGTAGGTGCTGAAAATAAAATAAAATGTAATAATGCCATTCACAAGGTATAGGATCTGGTGAAATATGAAAATTACCTTGCAATGTATTCTCTTTTATTAACTGACTCCACTTTTCGACGCTGCAGTATTCCCTACATTTTTTAAGGTGTCTTTCATCAAAGCTTTGAAGTTTAAACAGTGATTAGAAAGAATTTTCTTCGACCTTTTCAGATCATGCGTGACATTAATGTATTAAAAACTACGTATTTTTTTAAACTGTTCTGTTGGAAGATGGTATTATAAATTGACTATAAAACAATAATTTTGCATGACTTTAAAGTCTTTAAAAAGAAACATTTGCCATTTACTATATTACAAAAGTCTTTTACACTAACTACACTTGGCGTTCGTTCAGCTTTCACAAAGTTATTTTTAGCCAATAACAGACGCTTCGAGGTAATTTAGGTAGGAAGATCTGTATTGCATAATTCACATCAATGTTACGAAGCGAAGAGATAGTTACTTCATTTTAAAAGGGGGAAAAGTAAACTTCTTTACATTTTTTTAAACTTGTTTTCCGAAAAATTGTATATTATCGGTAGACCGTAGATTACGAGATAGATGTAGTAATCTGCAGCTAATTGAATAGCTATAACCATAGGCTACAGTAGTCGGGCCAGCACGGACTGTCGATAGAGTGATGTAGTTCCAGCTAACTATACCGTGCAGTCGATCTTTTTCCTTGTTGCGCGTTCTTCGAGGGAACGTTGCTTCGTCGAAACTTATTACTTGTCGGTGTACATTATTCAGTAGATCGGGGGCCGCATCAGAGTTACTTTAATATCGGCAGGCATGCTTGCATATTATTTCCGGCGCATGAATTGCGCAAGCCAAGGCCGTAGGTCTCTGACTGGTCCGCTGTACGTGCGGCAAATTGCGAAGTCGATTTTTCCAAGTAGGCAACGCCGCACCGCCCGCTTGAATTCCATGAGATCAGTCGCCGATCGGTGCAATATCCAGAGCCAATATCTGTGTTCGATTAAGATGTTTCGTGGTGTCGTTGATGACGGCACAACTGTGAAACAAATCGAAAACGATGGAATCCGATATCACCGGGAACGACGAAGACCATTATCTTACGTGGGTAGGTCGATGTGTTACGTTCCGAACAATTAATAATATCTTTATTACTTTGGCTTTATTCAATATGTGAAAACAATTTTCATGGTCGTATTCCCCGAAAGAAACCATTTATTAGCAAAATCAACAAGCAGAAGAGACTAAATTTCGCTAAAAAATATGTGAGCAAGGATAAGAACTTTTGGAAACGCATTATTTTTGCGGACGAAAGCAAATTTAACATATTTGGCTCCGATGGATGTCATAAAATTTGGAGAAAACCAAACAGAGAGATGGACCTTAAAAATCTACGTCCAACCGTGAAACATGGAGGTGGATCAATAATGGTGTGGGTGTGTATGGCGGCCGGCAGTGTTGGTAACCTTGTCATTATTGATGGAATATTAGATAAATATAAGTATATGCAGATATTAAAAGATAATTTAAAGCAAAGTGCGGAAAAATTAGGGATAGTTGGTGATTTTCATTTTCAGCAGGACAATAATCCTAAACATACTTCATATATTGTTAAACAAAGGATCATTTATAATGTACCCGACATTTTAGAAACACCTCCACAAAGTCCGGATATCAACCCCATTGAGCACTTATGGGCAGAAATTGGCAGAAAACTTAGTAAACACAATATTAATTCCAAGGAAGGATTAAAATCAAAAATTTTAAATGTTTGGAATAATATAGGAAAAAAAATTACTGAAAATTTGGTTGACAGCATGCAACGACGTTTGCAAGCCATAATAAGTGCTCATGGTGGACCGACAAAATATTAAAACTATACATTTGCGTTAAAAATAAATTACTCATTTAATCGTTCGAATACTTTTGTGGCGTCCGTTTAGCCGATATTGGCAACAAATCTTTCATAAGTATTGTTTACATTATCGAAGACACTTCCAATGTAACATGTATAGCCGTGATAGTTGTATGATACTACAGGAATAAAAATATTTTGCAATTTTTAATGGATCTTCTAGTTTTTTGAGAGCGTTCGAATACTTTCGTGACTCACTGTACATAACATCGTAACGTGTGCCGGTAACGCTTGTCGTTGTGGGGTTACCCTAACCAGACACATCGAACGTTCCAGTAAAGTAATGTCGCGAAGGCATGCTTGGCAACGCTTGCCGGTGTGGGATTACCCTAGTCAGACATGCCGAGCGCTTCAAGGACCTTCCTGTTTACATAGGCTACGCCAATCCTCGACTGTTGGTTCGTATCCGGCGCGAAGCGAGCGAGCATGCGAGAGCGAGAGCGAGAGAGAAGCGACCGTTGGTGCGTATTGGGTGAAGGAACGATAGAGAAAAGAAATGAGAGAAAGAGAGAACGTGTCTTACGTGCTCTCTCCCTTTTCTCTTACTTTCTCTCTCTTACCCTCGCTTTTCTCTCTTCGCTCGTATACGCACCAACGGTCGAAGATCGGCGTAGCCTATCCCACAACGGCAAGCGTTGCCAAGCCTGCCTTCGCGACATTACTTCACTGGAACGTTCGATGTGTCTGGTTAGAGTAACCCCACAACGGCAAGCGTTACCAGACACACTTTACGATGTAATGTATTTGAACGAGCAAACCTCTCCTCGGTCGTTGGTAAATTTGCTTATTCTATACGGCCGACTGACGACTTCGCTTATTCTATTGCTCATTATTTAGGTAAAAAGTGACGGACGGATTGTCTCTATTGTTTTTATGTGTCTATTTATGATTAACGAAGACGGCGTTGATTCCAAGAAGGGTATTTGTTATATTGAATACATCTACCGCGAAATAACTGAATCTATACTTCGTTAAAGGCGCACACAGTGGTTGATTAGAGAAATCCGACAACGGCAAGCGTTATTAACCCCGGTGTCGTCGACGGAATGAAACAAAAATTCTAATAATTTTTAATGTGTCGGGGCCGCACTGCGGTCAATTAGGGAGATCCCAAAACGACAAGCGTTATTGACCACAGTGCTGCCGACGAATAAAGCCAAAAGTAATAAAGATATTATTAATTGTTCGGAACGTAACAGATGTATTATTTAATTGTCGAATCGGGACCGAAAATATTTCCAAGTCGAAATAAGTTGTTTAATCCCTTCCGGTATAACAACGAGTCAAACTCGTAACGAAGGTTTCAAATTCTATTCTTTCGGAATCAATGTTCAATCATTTATGTAAATGCAGGTGTAAAGTAAATATAAATTTCCCGTCTTTTTTTAGCAAATTATTAAAGGCAAAGAAGTTCTGATTACTGTAGCTGCGATGAAGCTAGCAGAGCAAGGGATTAATAAAATGGAAATTCAGAAATTATGATTTACTTACATTTAAGTAAACTCTCCAAAAATCTCCCAGAAAGAGTAAATATGACAATTATTATAAAATTTCGTTTTCGTATAATTTTCAACCGAGGATAGATCTTTAATCCTCTTGCGTATTTCGAACCGCAGCCTCTTAGTTAGTATCAATAAATCAGGTCAACGATCACTTGTCGATTAAGGATTAAAATGAATCTCTTTATAGTTTTGAGCAGAGACGTACTAAGAAATTTATAGTTTTCATTTATTCATAAAACCTGACCCTGTGATTAATAAAAAGTCTAGGTAGTACATTATGCAGATTGATAGAAACTAAGATTAATAGTGTATTATTAAGTAAAATCGCATCTAATTTAGATATAGACTTTTACTGACATTTCTTAGTTAATTGTAAATACTTACTGTAACATTCGCATTATTCTTTTCTCATCATTTTTATATTCTATATTATTTTATGCATCTTTTATGCACACTGCATTCTCAGTAATTTGTTAATTATTTTTCTTATCGCAGTGCCCTGATCGGGTTAACAACTTGATTTGGCGAGTAGCGCGGGTCGGGGAGCGTTTAAAGAATTGAAATCACCAGGGTGAGGGGTGAACAGACTTTATTGTGTTACCACAAATATGGTTTACAATACTGTTGACTGGTTTGCGATTGAGGGAGCCCGAGCGGTGCCCAGGGATTTTTATATCCTCCTTTTCCTCCGTTTTTGATGATTCAGAGGTTCGGTTAACCTGAGTTTGTCGGTCATGTTTGATGCTTCCGAAGTTCAGTGAACCTGACTTTGCTGACTCCACTTGCTGACTTAAGGAATTCCGGACACCACATTATGTATCAAAACTTGCAGTTAAATAAACTGATTACTGGTATTAATACCGGTATTAGGAATTTTCAAGGAGGTACAAAAACACAGTTGTTTAATAGAAAAGAACATTAACTGATTTATTAACCACATATTTTTGAAATGTGATTGTAAAAAACATAATGCATCTATTGAACTGTCTTTAAGCGTGGAACGTATTTTTCTGCAAAAATTACCTGCAGTTGAAAATGCTCTTTCCGCATCCACGCTGGTTACTGGTACTGTTAATAATGAGCGATATACTTTCTCTAAATATTTGCCTCGATGTCCTTCATCTTCTAACAACTCGGTCTCTCGTCTGACGGTTTTGGATAAACCTATTTTTTGTATTATTCTTGTATTATTGTTCGTGGAAAATTTTTTATTTATAACTAATTGTAATTTCTTCTCAAGAGACAATTCTTTTTCGGTATTAACATCAATATCATCTTCAACGAATTCTTCTGGATAGGTTTGTGCTTGCTTTTCATAAATGTTTTTGTGGAAAGTGACGACGAACTTAATTAAATTTGACCTTGTTAGCTTCTTTTCTTCGTTTTAGTTTTCTTTTTTAAAGTCATTATAATTATCTAAATACCTTAAAATATTTTCTAGTTCATGCCTTTTCTGCATACGAATTTTCAATGTACTGTATAATTCCTCAGACAGTGGCATATCCTGATCTTTAAGTAATCGCAACATGATTAATAAGACGGAATTAATAAGATGGAATCCTTCCGACATGATGCTTTCACAGCCAGCTTTATTGGAAGCAGAGCTGATACAGTTTTTGATATTAAATCGAATTCACTAACGGAAAAATTAGTTTGTAAATTTCAAATAAGAGTAGATGCCCCAAAAAATATTTATTATTTATAGCTAATACCGAAAATACCGGTATTTTACCTTAGCAAATACCGGTTTCACGAAATTGCAAAATAGCACGAAATACCGGTATTCGGTATACCGGTGTACCGGTATTGCAATCCCTAGCTACTACTTTTGATTAGTCACTTCAACAATAAATAACGTACCAACATCACACTAAAGCACAGAGACTCTACACTTTGCAAGAGCAGTTGAACAATTTCTTCAAAATTTGTTTCGTAGCCTTTCATTTTATAGTATACAGCAATTACTGTGTTTACGTAATTATTGAAGACATTATATTTTCATTCACGTCTATGTTTTATGAAAATGCCGGGTGTTTTTAAGACATGCTGGCTTCATCTAAAAAAGTTTTAAATATTAACACACAAGATGCAGATTCAATATACATTCACATCCACTTAAGGAGGTCTTCTGAAAGAAAAACTACTTAGATAAACGAAAAACCTATCCGACTATCTATAAACTTTTCATTGTACCGAAGATCGTCTTCGTATCTCCGAGAAAACTTTCTAATGGAAATGGTTTGTGCAACGAACCCCTCGATTATAGTAAATGTTGAAAGAAGTATTGTCGTCTGAGGCACGGCGAATAAATGGAGGAATGGTGGATGGGCTCCAGGCAAGGGTTCGGAGCAACGGAAGGGGTTGCGAGCACGCCGCCCCTGTGCCTCGAGGCAAAAATGAAAATTGGCTTTGAATGCGACGCACGCGATCGGAACAGGGCATGGCAGGCCCGCAGAACGAGCAATTAATTTCCCTGGTGCTCGACGGTACTCTATAAAATCGTAACCTAACGGCGAATGCACTTTTGTCGAACCGGACTTTCGGAAAATCCAATAACGCGGCCTTCGAAAGGAATTAATTCCTCTACTGGTCTTTTTCGGATAGTATGTGGAATTCGTGCAAGTCAAGTTGAGTTTGAATTTAATTCCGGTCGTTTTCGGTCCCGTGAACTTCTGATTTCGAGCGACTTTTTCATCGCACGCGAAAATCACTCCGATCGCGAATAGCGTCGCGTCTCGATCGATCAACCGACGCGACGAATAAATTGATACATCCGGAATGGGCTAGCGTGCCGATCCCGTCGGGCATTTTTGTGCCGCGATCCTCTTCGGTTGATGTCAACTAGATATATTGCTCGCTCGATAATTTATATTTACGTTCGTGCTTGCTTTCAGTCCGCGTCTTATAGTCACGGCTTCTATCCCACTACTCACTGTGCTTTAAAATGCCTCATAGATCATCAGACCTGTTTATTCCATGGCTAACTGTTGTCTTCCAGAGAAATTCGAAGATAAATATAAAGGGCGTGGTTGTAACTATAGTGCAGACGAGCGCGAAGCGAGTCTTTGTGAAAGAATAAAGGAAATAGAATTCAATAAAGTTTCTTAATTTGCTAGAGTATGGAGTTTGAAATTCATTATTATATGTATGCATGATTTATCGTTTCTTCTTGCAGTATCTCCTACAAAATTAAGAAAATTCAGCATTGGACAAAAGTATTGTTCTATGTATACTTTTTATTTATTTTTCTTAAAGGTTCCAAACGCTCCCAGATCTCAGTCAGTTTTCGAAGGCGATCACAATATTCCTTGAAGTTTCATCCTCTTCTTAAGCCTTAGCTATGCATTTCAACTCCCTTCTGATATAAGAACTGACTCCGCGAAATAATGTTTCCTTCAATTAGATTATCTTACCCTGGTTTTGATTCAAGATCAGATTCAGAAACAGCCTCTGCCTGCTTAGTGCTTTTATTCATTTTGCACATTAATGGAATTGCATAAAAGGTATCTCAAATAATACGTTATGTAATTGAGATAAGTGTAACCAAAACAGAAATATGAATGTAATGCTAAACAAAAATTGGTGTGTGCTTAGACCAAACGGCTGCAGTGAAACTTCTTTCTTTAATTTTTTTTCGAATTTTTATTAACACTTTATGACATTTAATTTTCTAAGATTCTATTATTGAAACAATTGCCTTGTGATAACTAAAAAATGATATAAATAGTCTTTATTCAATTTTGTCTAAATGTCTTTCAAATACTGCATCGAGAGTTGTTCCTGATCTTGTTGTCCCTTCATTAGGATTATTTACCATTTCCAATCTTAATTTAGTTCTAAAAAATTCTATTAATAATTTTGATTGTTCCGATGAAAAGTTCATGTTGAAATCTCCACTTAGTATCATCGGAATTTTATCATAAACTTTATTAAGGAATGCCGAGCTCTCAATCGTATATGCTAATAGAATAGAATTTCGTTTCATCGTTGCATCGTTTCATCGCCAGATCGGTTTTACTCCTACCGCGTCGAGGTTTTTACTCCTACCGCTTCGAGGTTTTATGCCTACGCGTCGAAGTTTTGCGCCTAACGCGCCTAAAGAAGTTTCACTTCAATAAGAGCATTTAGGGTTAAGATTATGTTTCTGCAGGTTTGTAATGTATAACAAATGCTGTCTGTGACAACAGTGTAACGTCATTATGATGAGGTTCTTAGAAACACCGTTATGTTCTTGGTTTAATAACTTAGAATTTTGTTTGATTTCCATATAACTGCAATTTCATTTACCTACATTTAATTTCATAAATTATTTTATCTAGAAACTGCAGTGTCAAAACTAAAAGTCACTGTTATAAAATGAAATTGCTGCGACTCAATAACAATGTAGGATTTGGATACATGGTATTCTATTTCATGTTTTTGTATCTGATACCGAAACGTTTTCGAAACACTCTGTTTTTTAGTAAGAGGTGTATATATCTATTATATTTTTGGAGATCGTTCCCGCGGCTATAGAAATGGGACATCTAGTGTACTTTTAATATATAAAGTATTACGCTAGCTGTGTCATTCGATTCCACTCGGCTAGGGATCGTGTTGTCAGTAACTGCCAGTGTTGTCTGCGCAGTTCCCGATTCACCGTCGGGAACATATGTCGTTACAATTCGGGACGTTTGGTAGTCTTCATGTTACACCTGCATATCAGACCAATCCATCCACTGGTGTTTACATCACCGAATAACAAATAGACACAAATTTGTAGATAGCAATTTTGCTTTTACATGTTAGGACAGATATTATCGAATAAACCTGGGACGCTTACTTGGATACAAATGCTCGTAGATGAATTTTCAGTACATGACATTAAAGCAAGATATTAGTTTTCTGTTAAATATTATACTGTGTTTCAATTGAGATAAAAAGCATGCAGAATTGTGAATATTGTAAATTCATTAAATCGCAGTCCGATTATTAATTTCGAGCGAGACTATTTAATATCAAAATTTATAATGAATATTGTGGGCAAGGAGAAGAGAATTTCCTAGTTCCATTAACATTGCTACAAATTTTCTATGGTAATTGTATATAAAAGCTCCCACCTAACCGATTTTGATAAAATTGAAATATGTTGTAAAACTCAACATTCTGAACAACTTTTTCCTACACATGTCGCTCAGCCTTAGTTTTTGAGATATTTCCGAAAAACTGCAGCTATTACTACATTGAATTTTGCCTATACATACGTGCACGCCCGTGCTGTGCGTATGTGTCAGCATGATGCGACCGCTCGTCAACTTTTTCTACAAATATGTCACGCGATCTTTGAAAGATACCGCGTGAACTTTTTAAAACAAACGATGATGAAGAATCAGTCGAATAAATTCTTCGGAACGAACAGTATAAGTTTAATGATTATTCTGTTTTTTCTTCACTAACTCCAAACCACTCTCGTCTTCGGATTCGCGTAATGCAAAAATATAATATAAAACATCATGGGTTGAATTTCAGGTTACTAATACACACCCACACACACACAGTGTTTCTGAGAAGAAACGGCTAACGACTGCGAATAACCCGAAAAGTTTATTTTTAGGGGGAGCGGAAATGACATTAGTCTGAGTTAAGTTTGGATACATAACTGAAGTTGTTGTTAGTCTGGAAGTGGAGGTAGTTTAATAATAAACCGTGGGAAATTTTGAATGAGTACATATTACAACGACACCACACACACTCACACAGTGTTTCATACCTGAAATCTTAAGCTTTCTTTCGAATAAATTTCATGGGCTGATTGCACTTAGCATTGGATTTTTTAATTGCAAAAAATGTAATTCATTGAACATTCAATTATACTGTTCCATGAAGTGCGATGAGCCCATGATATTTATTCGAAAGAAAGCTTAAGATTTCAGGTACGAAAGACTGTGTGGATGTGTGGTGTCGTTGTAATATATACTTATTCTTCATCATCATATGTTTTAAAAAATTTGTGCGGTATATAGATCCTCCGACGATCGCGTCATGTATCTGTAGAAATATTTGACGAGCGGTCGCATCATGCTGACGCATACGCACATCACGGACGTGCACGTATAGGCAAAATTCAATGTAGTAGTGACTGCAGTTTTTCGCAAATATCTAAAAAACTGAGGCTAAGCGACGGTTACATGTATAATAAAAAGTTGTTCAGAATCTTCACCCTGACAACATATCAAGAAATCATCGAAATCCGTAAGGTGGGACCTTCTATGCACAATTACCGTTTCTATAAAGAGCTTTTGGAATCAATATATCTGCATCTTCAAAATTTATTTTTTATTAACGGAAAGCATATAATGACACAAATAAGATACAATTAATAATAATATACATTTGTAGGATTCAGCACAGTGTTATATAATTCAATAACAATACAAACTGTTCTCTATCGATAAAATTGGTCAAAGAGTGTCTCTACAAGAGTTTCATAATAATTGTTAAGCGATGTACATAGATTTGCGCTGTTCATAGACGTTAAGCTTTCCTTTCCTTTCTTTTCCTTTCCTTTCATTTCTTTTTCTTTATTTCATTTAGTCATCCCTCATAGCCTTTTGCCCTTGTCCGTATATTTTGTATTTCACCATAATTGTACATCTGGTAACCAGAAGCGTCCTCCGAACGGTACCTTGAGGTACCCAGTCATAAAACGATTCCTTTTGTTCAATCACGTCGTCGCCTCAGCGTCAGCCGAATCCAGCTCGGCCAGGGATTTCCAACAACCCCCTCCAGAGACCGTCTTGCCGCCTAAAATGCAACGGAACTCCGAAAAAATAGAATTTCTTCCGCCAATTAGAATTCGCTTTCCAACCATACGTCATTTCCGTTTTGTGTAACTAGCCAATAAGCGATAGATGTAAGTCGACGATATTGGAAATGGGTTATGAAATAACTTTAATAGATTTGTATCTTTGAAAACTCTGCTTTATTATAAGCTTGGAAGGACGTCTTAACGCTTTGAAAGTCGTATAAGAAGTGAAGAGAAAATACAGGGGTACAGAGAAAACTCTGTTCCCACTTAACAGGAAAAATACCAGGGCTGCATCTTGACTCTACCCCGAGAGCCCAGCCATAAACAGTCACAGGGCTATGGGCCTGATGACATCTGGTCTATTGTATCACCCTAGCTAAGCGCAGTGATTCTCAAATATAACGAGATTCATTTTTGCATCTCAGCAGACGTATTAATACAAATAATCCAACAGACGACGACCCGGGAACTGTCCGGCATCGTCACTCCGAAATCGTCAGCCGAATAGGGAAGTTTAATTCAAAATATCGCATCGCACAATCCGGATCCATCATTCGTTTAAATAAAAATTCAAGGAATATTAACAAATCAAAATATCCGTGTCACATTAATCGAATCAACCCTTCACAGTAAGACGTGCAGGGAAAAACGCAGTTTCTACGCGGTGGCGAAATCATTCGGAACGGAGTCTTACAATCTCTGCTGGATCAAACACCGAGTTGATCCTCACCGGTAAATTGCGCAAACAATAATTATTTCAAAATTGCGTTTCTTGGATTGTGTTACTTTCGTCGCGAAGGTACGATATTTGTGTGATTATCTCAAAAATCAAAGCCAAGTGATAGGAACACGTATGTATAGGAAAAGGTTGTTCACAGTATCTTCTTCGACAATATATTTCAGACTCATTGAAATCGATGAAGTCGTCCGTGTTTTAACTAATTACTCTACCTCCGATAGGTATATCATTTCACTTTAATCGCTGTATGACAGTAAATTACTAGATTCGCGTGTTGTATTTCGTGAGAGCCGATCGGCGAATGCTGTCGCGGAGGGTAGCGAGAACAAAAGCTATTAAACGGCCACGGCAATTATGGTAATTCGGGCTTATTTCGTGGCGATGGTAGCTCCGTGAGACCGGAGCGGTACGTTTGATTGAAATATTAACAGATCAAGTACACGCGACCAGAAATTTACCGACTCTGGCTTGTTCCGCGCCGTGTCCCAGTGATCCGCCGTTTCCCTGTTTACGACGGACATACCCAGGATGGTGCGGCAGCATGCGTAACCACCGTCGCCCGACCGACTTTCTCGAAATTATTCCAGAAGCGTCGTTGTGAAGGAGCATTACGAAGCGTTACCGGCGCTCTTTGATTGAAATACGGGATCGTCTCGTCGGCAAACGTCTACGCTCGACGAATTTCGGTGTGTCTCGCTGCAACCATGTCGCATCCGCCCCCGCGCCGTTCCTAGTCTATAAACACGTTTCCGATCGAACCGTTCCCCGTTTAATTCCACGATCTTAAATATTTCACTGCGACGAGAGTGTATGTAAACGCACGCCCTGTCATTATCTGGCGATTGACAATTCTTTCGATGTCGCTGCCGAACCTCCCGGCTGTCTAGCACAGTTACACCTCGGGTCGAGCAGACACTTTTCGCTACAGTTCTCCCACTCAACGCTCAAATGGAACTTATCGATCGATCCAATGGATTTTAAGTTTCGTGTCTAAAGTTACATACATATTACTCTTTTAGATATTTACAACAGATCAGAGAAATTTCAGTACTCTCTTTAAAGCAAAACAATTCGTTCACATCGAACGAAACGACTCGAATTATATTCTGAAGTTGTTGAGATGTTAAGCTCCGTCCAGACTGACGGGCTATTGTCTGCAGACTACCGTTGCCGGAATACACTCCGTACGGCTCCCTCTCCACTATCAGGTTTCCCTCGTGCGACTCTCTGCACCAAGTACATATCAGTGGCACGAGGGGACACGTGACGACACATTATTCCTATGACGAAAAGAATCCATCCACGTTTTGTGGTAGAAAGGGATTTTAAGGGGGATACAAGTCCGTCTGGCCAGGTTTGTCAAAAAATGTTCCTACCGCAAAGGAAGTGTGTCGTCACATCGCTATCTATACACTAATTCAACTTGTGAACACCGTGCGACGGATTATGGTACTTATTCCATCACGTCATTAATCAGACATTTTAGTTCACACATCTGCATTACTTACAAGACATTGGAGGCACCTAGTTATTTATTTAATTTGTTAGCAATGGCGACATCTCTCAGATCTTCCCCACAAATCTAGCAACTCTGCATCTGGCAACGGTGTTGCAGACTGTCCGCGGAAAGTGTCTGTACATTTTGTACTGTCTACAGACATTGTCCGCCGACAATCTGCAGACAATTGACTGTCAGTATGGAGGGAGCTTTAGAAGACAGGGCTTTAGAAGGATTCACTGTTAAGAAACAATTGTTGTTGATTGAAATTCTGAAGATAGTGAAGGTCGTCTTCTAACAACTTTTTTATCTGAGCCTGTAATGAAAACTTAACAGGTACGTTTTGTGGATTTATGTCAGTTCTGGACACGCTGAAAAATGTATCAAACTTGTTTTGACATTGCCATTAGCTACAACTAGTTACAAAATAGTAAAAATTACAGTTTCTCCATTATTGGAGAAACACTACTACATTAATCAATTTCAGACAAAAATTACAGCACGCATATTGTTGCGACTTTTGCCACATCGCGTCGTCCGCCGCAGCATCGTTAAATATTTGTTAATAAACTTTATTTAAAAATGTATCTACAACTCTTATAACTTTTTACAAATCTATTTCTTTTACAATCTACTTCTGTTCCACGGCCAACCGTTCGTTGACAACCCCTCTCTTCAACTATTCCCTTAGGGGTTCTTCATCACGGAATTACGGCGACTTCTCCATATTCACGCCGCCATGACAATATTATTGATATAAATCTACAAGATTTTCTTTAAAGAGTCTTTTAAATTATTTATTGTACATTATCGTAAGTCCTCCTATTTTTATGACACTTTGTAAAGACTTATTTATATTAATAATGAATATTTAAATTCCAGAAATTGTTAGAAATGAGGAGGGTCACTATAACTGCATATACAGGCTGTACCAAAAATGTTCGAGTTCTTTGGAAAGGGTGAATCCCGAGATTATTGAATGAGGCTTTTGCCTTTTGCGAAAATGTTATACGCGGCTTCGTTTTCGAGTTATTAACAAAAAATACTGATCAACCAGAGTTATTGTCGCACCGTGATCGAAACAACAAGTGCACTTACGGCTGTATATGCGAGTTTTATTTGAATAAATCGTTACTCCTTCTCTTTCTCGCGATTCAAGCACGACGCGACAACAACACTACCGCTGAGTAAAATCAGCCGCCGTGCCGCGCGAAGCCGGAATTCATCGGCTGTAGCTGCGCACTGGTTGGTCCGTGTTTTTCGTTAATAACTTAAAATCGAAAACACGCATAAAATTTTCGAAACGAACAAAGGTTCTTAGCCTAACCCCAAGAATCATCCCTTTCAAGGAACTCGAACATTTTTGGGACACTCTGTATACAGTATTTCATCGATAATCGTCGCCACCATGGGTCCGGCCGGCGACGTTTAATGTCCAGATAATACTATTCTTTGAATTGTGCCGAACGTAGAAAAGGACAGCGAAGCTCGAGAGGCCTCGGTCGCCGAGAAGTGTAATATACTACGGGTCGAATATGTCGGTGTGAAAACAACACCTAACCCAGTGACAAAACTACTTTGTTTTTTATTATTTTTTTATGGAACTTTCACCAACATATTCGTGGCATTTTTCTAATGAAAATGATGCCAAATAAGATATAATTTCGATGATATTTACTTGTGTAATGGACGATGGAGTATAACGTGTTTGGTATTATTTTAATCAGAAAAATGCTACAAATATATTTGTGAAAAACTCATTAAAAAATAAGTAACAATAAAAAAGTTTTTTATTGGCATTACACTGTGAAGACACGCGGGCCTTTGAACTATGCCGGCAACCACGACTCTCCGCGTCTCTTTCTTTAGCATACGCTGTCCTTCTTTGCGCCCGAAACTTTCATCGTCCATTACTCAAGTAAATACCATCGCAATTATATCTTATTTGGTGTCATTTTCATTAGAAAAATTGCACCAATGTGTTGGTAACAGTTCCATAAAAAAATAATAAAAAATAAAGAAGTTTTGTCATTGGATTAGCAAGTGGTTTCACACCGATATACTCGACTCATATTATGTTACACTTCTCGGCGACCGAGGCCTCTCGAGCTTCACGGTCCCTCACGGGGTATACCCGGCGGAAGGAGGGATTGTTTTGCGACGATTCTTGTTGAGAATTTCACGACAATTAACGATGAAATACTGTATTGTATACACCATCCAGTAGTATTGCTCTGTCGAAAATCAGACGCAGTAGAATCGGCAACGATTGATTAGACAGCGCTTTGAAGTATCATTTTTATGACACGGACAGGGTCCGTTCTACTCAAGAAATAGTGACTTTCTCGACAATGTTTACGTCGGCACTATTTTCCCAATATATGTTTCCATCAAACATATATTGTCGTCATCATTCTGTTCGTTATATTCAAATATTTTGCGGCATTACTGGAAACAAAACTTCAACACGGTCGAAGAGGCGAGGAAAGTATAAAAAGTTCTGGATTTGAGCAATATAACGCACGAACTTATGACTCACACTAGTATTTGCCAATATGTACACGTCGGCTAGAACAAAATGTCGATGAAAATTGATATCGGTGAAAACAGAATGTCGATGAAAGCATATATGGAGTAAATAGTATCAATGTAAACTTTGTCGAGGAAGTCACTGTCAGTCGAGTAGAATGGACAAGTGTTAACTAATTTTTTGAATGCTCCAAGCAAGATAATATGGACTGTGAACTTGTTCCATTTGTACTGGAAACAAATCCAGTCATATTTGCTGCTTTTATGAAATAAATATCCACTTCTCAATTGCTCGGGCACTAAAATAGACAAGAGCACGTATCAGTTCCGATCAAATTTTTTGGAAAATATCTGACAGATATGTTTTTAATAGCATTCGATATTGTCGAAATGATTAAAACAGGCCTCCTATAGAGATAAAATTATATTTTGGAAAATATCCTGAAAACCATATTATGTCATTTCATTATATGATTTGAAATCACAAATTCTGTTGTAATATTTTTTATATGATACAAAAATAAATATTAAACAGAATGTGAACAAGCAATTTGAACTTTCTTGTAATATTTCATAGTGAATATTAATTTACTTTCGAACGAAGTCAATATATTTTTATTGAACTTCGGATCTGCAGTGTACTGAATACAATAAGATCACGAATGAATGCTCCTAGTTAATAATTCTGTTGACTCTCGCCTGTGCGAGGTCACCTAACGACGATACCAAAAAAATTTTGCTTTTATGTCATTTTTTTAGAGATATCAAGGTCACCTTGACTTTTTTAAATAGTATCACTCTTTTTTAAACACCTACAATGATAGTCCCTTTCATTACGAATTCAATGACTATGGGTCATTACATGCCAACTCGATCACTTTTTGCAAACACCATCGTCGATTTTGTTCTAAATAAAATATGTTGTAGTCCATGTGAAATTAGGGGGGGTTTAAGCCATCATTTTGCCGGTTTCGAAGTTTTTTTAGAAATGGCAGCCCTTCAGTTTTCAATTTTTGCCCATTTTGGCGAAAACGGGCATCACTTACGAATTTTTATCTGAGGAACTGTTTGTCCGATTGATCTACATTTTTTTTGTTTTATTTGGAAAGGATTGGGCTACTACGAAATAATTTTTTCAACCTCGGAAATCGACTTTATAACGTCGAAAAATTTAAATAAATTATTTTTTACGATTTTTTTCGATGACGGGCCCCCGGGATTTAAATTTTGAAAAAAAATATGGTTATATTTCCTGAAGTTTCCCGTTTACAATGAGCCTTTGAAGAAGATGGAGCCATAAAAATTGGCGTCACAATGAGCTGGTAAAGTACGCCGTGTACCTCCGTTTCAGGTAGAGGCGAGTCGAGCGCACCGCTGTTATGGTCCGTTGTCTATACTTTGAAGGCCTGCCATTTCTAAAAAAATTCGAAACCGGCAAAATGATGACTTTAAACCCCCCCACCCCTAATTTCACATGGACTATAACATATTTCCTTTAGAACAAAATCGACGATGATGCCTGCAAAAAATGATCGAGTTGGCATGGAATGAGCCTATAATTACTTAAGGTCATTCAAAGTCGCGGACAGAGATAACGTATGCCTGTAAACGGGCTTCGAAGAAATGTTGAACTTTGTCCGTGACCTTGAATGACCTTGAGTAATTATAGTCACTGAATTCGTAATGAAAGGGACTATCATTGTAGGGTGAGGCACCTCAAATATCTTTGTTGTCTTTAAACGTAAGTCAAATGTCTGAACGACAAAGTTGAATGGTTCAGTGGAGCTCACACGATACCAAGAAAATTTTTGTTTTTATTTCATTTTTTTAGTAATTTTCAAGGTCACCTTCATTTTTTTAAGTGGAACTACCCTTTTTTATAGAGCGTACAATGATAGTCCCTTTCATTACGAAATCAGTGACTATAATTACTCAAGGTCATTCAAGGTCACGGACAGAGTTCAACATTATTTCAAAGGGACTATCATTGTAGGTGTTTAAAAAAGAGTGGTACTATTTGAAAAAGCCAAGGTGACCTTGGTATCTCTAAAAAAATGACATAAAAGCAAAATTTTTTTGGCATCGTGTCAGCCCCATTGTATCATTCAACTTTGTCCTTACCATATTTTACGTATCTTTAAAAACAACAAAGATATTTGAGGTGCAAACGTTGGGTGACTCACCCTATGGCGAAAATCGTGCGCGTCGAAGCTCGCTTCCCATATTACCTGCGCCCATAGCTCCGACCTGGAAAACGCGCTTATACCATTTCCTCCATCTAGATATAAACAATAAACCAAACCAACGAATACCATTGGCCAAGACTTGGCCACGAAATTAGTATATAAGACTAAGAAAATGTACCCACCACGAGAGACGATATCAAGCAGTCAAACAGTAGAGAACGTAACAACCAGATAACCAAGCACGTTACGCTGACTCTCATTAAAGTAGCAAAATATCAACTAGACTCTAAATTATTCAAACCCGCTTCTCGACATTAATTTGTACTGGAAGAAAGTGCAGTCTTACAAACTGCACTTCAGAGCAATTGACCCATAATGAAATTTCAAACATATCTGTACCCATAATGAAATTTCAAATATATCTTGTGTATAAAAATGCTATGGGCTTTGCAAGATGTAACAATTTTTGAATTTTGGGCTTAAAATAGATCTAAATCGTAGTGTCTCACAATTTATGTTGTTTTTAATTATATTGTAGCTCATTGTAACCTTAATTGATTTTGGTGAAACTTTGTGCATGTATATAACTTACTTTTGGTAGACATAGAAAAGATATATTTTAAATTTTTATTATCAGCACGGATAAAACAGTTAAAAATCGTGATGTTTACTTTTTTTCATCGCAATTTCCACCAATGATCATATTTGATTTATTTTGTTCATACATTACCTAGTAATTTAAACCTTCTAATATCTAAAAAATGCTCGTCGTTTCGTGCAATTCTGAAAACGTTATCAGTTTTGAAAGGATATCAACTTAATTTTGCCACCCACTGTGATATTTCGGCCCCGACATTTCCACATATAACGAAACATCACCATCCCCCTATTCGCCACGAATGCATAAAGACTTGTCGACTGTTTTCAGGTAATAGCGTCCGCCAAATTGCCTACGCCCAGATCGTCTACAAGCGTTTCGTTGAACAATCGCGCATTCCAATCTCGGGCAGGCGTACTCCGGTGCTTGACAAGCGTTTTAAGCAGGAAGACGATAATTTCGCGTGTATGCATGTTTCTCGTCATAAATATATGGTGATACAAACATGGAATTCCTCCGAACTTGGCTTGACCACGGTCGAACGAATGTAATAACTGTAAACCCGAGCGAATACGTTAGCAGCGGTGGTCGCGCTAAAGCGAGTTGCGCATAGCCCATTAATCCAGATTTTATTACACGAATAACACAGTTGCGTATAAAACGGGTCTCAAAGGGTCAACTGTTCACGGGATGGGACACGACGCGTTTCGGTTTCAATCGTATCCGGGATTCGAGGCGAATCCATCTGTGCCCAGCGTTAATAACTCTTCCGCGATGACGGCGCAGCTGTGCTCGGCCCTGTGGCCCATTCTTGCATCGGGCCTGCGAACAAAAGCGAGTCCGGCGAACTTGAACAAAAGCACAGCGCTCTCTCATGCGAGCTACCGAGGCTCCAGCGAAAACAATGCGAGGTCACTTTTAGATGCTCCGGGTAATTTGTAATTATTTTTGAGCGGGCTCGACCGACGAGGTTACACGCCGCAAAGCAGAGGGACGCTTTGCCGCTGACACTCGGTTAAGACGTACGACTCGCTTGCCGGATAATGCTCCGGCACGGCGTCTATTTAATTTAAATTGCATCCGGTCGGCCCGGTGCAGTCCGAAAGCGTGCACGCGCGCCCACGCACGCGAACTCCATCGGTATTCGCGTGTGCAACCGCCACTACGCCGCACAGTGCGGTATTTAGTCCGAATAACCGGAAAACAGATGATTTTATAAATTTTACATAAGACGTATTCGGTTGTTGTATTACATATGAAATATCCGAGTTTAGAATAGAAATGTTATAAAACGTTTGGACTGCTGTGGCAGTCTGCAGATATACATAATTATACATGTCGATCAGTTTCAGGTACAAAGCTGGTTTTCAGTGTTCTATTTTCAACTATAATGTAGATATCTAATTTTACTTCTAAATAAATTCGACATCAATGTCAACCAATGCGATTATCGTGGATTATTTTTGTAGGGTAGAGTGGGGCTAATTGTCAGGTGGATAAGAAACGAGGCGGATTAAGATATTCAAAACCAACCGTGAAATAAAAAAAAAATTGGTGTGTGTTTAGACCACATGGCTGAAGTGAAATTTCTTTCTTTATTTTTTTCGAATTTTTATTAACACTTTATGACATTTAATTTTCTATGATTCTATTATTGAAACAATTGGCTTGCGATAGCTAAAATATGATATAGATATTCTTGAATCAATGTTGTCTAATTGTCTTGCAAATACTGCATCGAGAGTTGTTCCTGACCTTGTTGTCGCTTCACTAGGATTATTTATCATTTCCAATCTTAATTTACTTCTAAAAAATTCTATAAATAATTTTGATTGTTCCGATGCAAAGTTCACGTTAAAATCTCCACTTAGCATCATCAGAATTTTATCATAATCTTTATTAAGCAATGCCGAACCCTCAACCGTATATGCTAATAGAATAGAACTTCCTTTCATCGCTTCGTTTTTTCATCGTTTCATCGTTCATCGCTAGGTCGGTTTTACTCCTACCGAGTCGAGGTTTTACGCCTACCGCGAAGAGGTTTTACTAAATCGTTTCACCGTTTCATCGCCTGATTGGTTTCACTCCTACCGCGTCGAGGTTTTATGCCTATCGCGTCGAGGTTTTGCGCCAAACGCGTCTAAAGAAGTTTCACTTGAATATTTATTTCACATTTCGGACTTATTTTCTCATGTACTTCATGTCATTTTTTATCAGAATGTTTAACTGGATACCAATGATTCCTGTAAGATTTATGTTCCTTGCTATGAGTACTATAAGATCTAATAAAAAAATTTGACCTTGCAAGAAAGGGTCGACAATTTTGCGGCTCATTTTTTTTAACAGATCTCCATTGATCCAGAAGTATAGAATCCATCTGCGGTATTCGTGACATATAATTTGTATACATCCTGTACTATAAAGATCCATTCATTATTGGCAAGAAAATATTCGCATAGACACAGAACGTGGCATTAACTCTCGTGACGCGAAGAAAACTGATCGATACATAGTTCAAGAGACTTGAACTTGACTATTATTTAATTAACAAATGAGGAGATATACAGTCAGTATAAAACGTATTCGTGCACCCTATATAAGTTTAAATTTTCTTGAGATGTTTGTTGAATTAGTTTACTAACTAATGTGTAAATAATTTGTTTCAAATATTTCTATTAGAAAAGATCTTATAGAAAAATTAAATTTTATGATTTCTAAGTTTTTTCTGTGACTATAATGCAAATTTAAAACGTGCCTTTTGTAAATGTAAGTATTTTATGCAGGATGTTTCTGAAATCATGGTACAAGCGGCCGTATGGTGATTTTACGTGCTAAAACAAGTCTGATTATGATTATCCGTTTCTACTTACTGCATATACTACGGCACACGAACTCGGCAGATGTTCGAACTCATTTTTCTCGAGAACGTGACGTGATACAAAAAAATGTTATTCCCTCTTTTCGACTTGTTTTTGCATATACTTGTACCATGACTTCGAAAGCACCCTGCATACATGTACAAAGTTTCATCGAATTCTATAAAAAAGGTATAGGCATTGTAAGAAGTAAAAAATTTTAAATTTACGGTTTATAAATCATTTGAAGCGAAGTTTCTTACAATATTTGCTATTGTCAATGAATTACATTTCATGACAACCTTCATCGATTTCGATGAAGCTTTGTGCATGTATAAACTTATTTAGGTCTACAAAAGATACCTTCTAAATTTTCATTACATACAAAAATAAAAAACCTAAAAATTGTGACCTTTACTTTCTTCTTCGTAATTGCGACCAATAGCAATAGCTTAAAAAAAATGTTTACGCATTATCTAGTAAATTAATCCTTGTAACATCATAAAAAAGATATTCATTTTTAAGTAGTGCAGGTATACTTTGTACCCTAACTGTATGTCTGTGCCCTTTCCACTCTATCTCAATCAAGTATTAGCTTACGAATAGATCTAGTTTTAACCTATTTCATGACATAAAAATTTCCTAGTTAATCCAATCTATTTTATAGGAACGGCTCATGATGAGTGACGTTAGACAAGCAACTTTCAATGTTATAGTTTTGGTCAATGATTACAGAAACCTCCGTATCGATGACTTCCGGTGCGTCATTTAATACATAAACTGCGCCGCATTCCAATCGGCGTTTCCAGTTCCGCATCGAAAGTCGTGATACGTTTAATCGGCTCCAGAATACCGCGGCCTCCGATTATTTTCATGGTAACAGTCTGCCGAGAAATTCCGGTCAGCTCGATTAAATAGTTGCTACTGATTAGCCGGGGCGCTTTGTGTGCGCGGCCTATGCGCGTATTTTATGGCAGTAGCCGGAAATGTAAATCGGGGTTTAGATTACGAAACTCGTTGCTCTTTGCGTCGCTACGCGAAGCATTTAACTTTCTGCAGTGGGAGTACAGTGGTTCACTGACCTGTGAAAGAGATTGGAGTGAAATTGAATGTAGCGGAATGTATTACGAATCGGTCGGTCTCGAATAATGTGTTGTGTAATGCATATCGAATTTGTTTTTAGGTCCTTCTCTGATTCTTAAAGTTTGATTGGTCTTCAACATTGGTCACTTCATACGTTCTTCAATGTTACTAAAAATTGCGTTCTGAGGAATTTATAGATTGCATATTGTAGAAACTTTTTGTTTCCTAATTATAAAGAAAAGTTGGTTAGTCGTGTTAGAAATTAATTTTCTTAGAAATGATGGAATTTAAAACTTACAAGTCTTAACCCAAGAGTCGCTTGCATAGGATTTTTACGCACAGAGGACTATCCAAATTCGAAATATATCTCTTGAAATCGTAAGAAAGCTTTGACAATAATCTTAATGAAAAATGTGCTCTTCGTTTCGAAGAAATCGGGAGGAATTGAGACACTTTTTTCATGAAAGAAAACATTTCTCTGTTGAAGTATGCTATCTCTGAAGTATTTAACTTCGGCCATTTAATACTACCGTATAAATGTTACTGAAAACTATGGCTATAATGTCAGTCGTATCAACTGATTTAATCAAATAATACAAGTCATAAGCATTATAACACTACTAATGATGTATGGAAAGCAGGAACGATCGGCCAAGTAAGGAATGTGACATAGTACTTTCATATTTTAATGCAATAGTCTTCTGTTGATGTAGAAAGTTTAACAATGCTCTGTATTATTGTTATTTGTTGAATTACTCAGTAGCTGTCTAGGTGTAACAGTTAATATGAAAACAGTATTTCCTAATGTAGTTAATCATTCACTTGAATGTTGTCCGTATGTATGTGATCGTGTAAATACTAAGAATAAAGTTCAGGATGTCCCGCGACTCATGGTCAACCGATTAGGAGGTGATTGTACATATAACTGAGTCGAAAAGATAGAATAAAATTTTTTCATTTGAAGAATATATATATATATATATATATATATATATATATATACCGTCCTTACGATATTCTGTGTCTAAGGGAGTGGCCGCTAGATAGCCCTACTGGCGAGTCCTCTAGCGATCCCAGTTCGAAACGCTCTCTTTCCTATTCCTTCTTTCTCTCTCACACACATTTTCAGCAGCCGCTGCCATTGGATAAATGCTAAGATAGAATGAAATGATAAAATGATTGATGAAAATAAATGTTATTATTCTTCTTCTCCTATAATGGTGAAGTAATGATATATATTTTGTGAAATATTTATTCAGTATTTTCAGAAATACTAAAAAACTTTGAGAGTATTAATATCATTTTCAGTATATTAACCCTCAACTACACTGGCCAAATCTGGCTTGCACAACTAATCCCGCGGGGTACCCTTGTACCCCAATCATTGATAAGAACAACTAAAGTCTAAAAGTTAGTGTTTCTTTGGTGATGTAATAACTAAACATTCCGAAATGGAAAGATAATCATTCACTACGAATGTTACAAAAAATGATGGTTGTATGACTCCATGTAATACAAATGAAGACTCTTAGCTAATGCTCGTAATTTTAGTCATCATTTTTGTTATATTTTTATTAGTCTTCTAATCAACTGTATTAATTGTAAGGACTTATTGATAAACGTATAAATGGGGAAAAAATTACAATCAACTTTTAAAAGCACAAAAAATTATTAATTTTTGTTTCTTTTTTTTCAAGATACATTCTGCGCCTCTATATCTCATGACTGACATATTTTATATTTCCATTTCGCATGGCCCGTTGTGATAGAAATTCGCCCCGACCGACAAGAGCGTGTCCACAGATGTGCACGCTTGCTAGGACTCCAACATCTATAATTCGTATGAATTGCCTGGTTTTGCCTTCTAGAGATTTCTCAATATTGTCGTATTTCCGAGAAAAGACTTTCCGAAGCAGGAGAAAGCAAAATAAAATGACGGTTGGTAAAACATAAAAATAAAGTCAAGACAAACAATCTACATAACATCACCCGCGGAGTACAAACGTACACCAAACTAACGATATCTCCACATATGAACGCCTGTTCGCGATGCGAGTCCTCGGGCTAAGAGGTACTGACCCTCGTAGAGAATATATATTCACATTTGTATTTAGCTCCTGCATATTGCAATTTATGCACAAACTTTTTATTTTGCATAAAGATTCGCAGTCTACTAATTAATAAATTCCGCATCTTTATGCAAAATAAACATGATCTGCATCTACTGCAAGAAACTTAGGAGTGTCTTGTTTCCGAGATTAATGTGAACAGGATTGATACTCTTTCCTCTTTTTTGTATCTTTCTGTTGTTTCAAATTACAGCTACTCATTTCTGTCATAATTGCATCAAATCCGAAATCTACTAATTACATTTCCGCCACCACGTGATGCACAACATATAAAAATCGCAGGGTATTCAACGCATTAAAAGATGTTTACATCCGAGAAAGTAAATGAGTGCTCCGTCTCCATTTCCAACCGAAATCACAAAACTCGGATCGCCATTCGAACGGCACTTGAAAAAAGGGAAGAGCAGAGCGCAACGCGGTGTAATTACAATTTAAGGCAACGCGTGACGCTCTCCGCAAGTCGATCGATATTTCAAGCTCCCTCTTATTTTGTATCGTACATTACGAGGAGCAAACGAGGCAACCTCGTATCTCCAGCAGTTTATCAACAGAACGTAATTAACGTTTACCGTGTTCCCAGAGTTACTTACGTGCTGGAGAAAAGTTTCTCCTTATTGTTGCTCGTCGTTCGACTCGTCGAAATTAATCCGATCACAGGAAATTGTTGCTTCGTGTATCAAGCGTTTTCTCTCTCTTTTCTTGCTTCCTGCAACTTCGTAGGTATGTGCAATGTAATTTTTAACCGTGTCCCGAAGCTTGCGAATTCATTACTTTTTGTATGTGCGTCGCGGCGTCGGCAATTAGGTTAGCGACGATCGAACAACGCGGAGGAACTTCACCGAATATGAAATCCTGTCGAGAAGTATGGTTGCATAAGTGGACTGTAATAGGTTGGATAGAAAACGCGGACAACTACGTGGACTAAGAATGTGTATTTACAATGTGTTTTACACGAGTCGGACTTTATGAATCACACTGTCGCTAAGTCTGTCGCGCTTATATACAAATCGGTTTTTGGGAGGATCTAACTATTAGCCTATTGGCATCAAGTGGATTTTGATCCATGCCCTTTTCGCATTTGCTTGTTACCACCCACTACAAGCCTTGTGGGGGTAGAAGATGGCCGCTGTGGACGGGCCCAAGGAGGGAGGAAACTGGCGAATTTTCATTGTGGGGGGTTTTTGTCGGCAAGGCCCGTTAGGGTTTCTCGCTCGCCTTACCGCTGTTTACCTGGCGCTGTAAAAGTTTATTGTTTTATTGCTCGAAGGCTAGGAGACCCGAGATGCACGTGGGTACCAACTGGAAATCGTAAAGCAATCTTCGGGGTCCTAGTCCGACGTACATCTGTTTTGGCTTAAAAACTAAATTGCATGTATACTAAAAATCCTCCGTCGCTAGGTAATAAATCTAACTGTTTTCGAAGCCCTAACACTTTTCATACAAAATTTTCATTCAAAATCGCAAACTTTTGGACAGGGTAGAAATGATAAAGCGGTACAGACGAATATCTCCAAAGATATTGATTATACGCAAAAATGTTTCCAATGAAAGTTGTTTAATACCGAGGGGGACATCGTGTGGTTTGACTTTTATTTATCCCGGTGGACACTCCAAGTGAAGGTGAAGGTCAAATTTCTTTCTTTAAATGGAATGTTCTTTATCCGCCATCAAATAGTGTGTTTTAAGATGAGTTCAATAACCTATTACTGAAGGTCATTCCAGCTCAAACTTACAGGGAAATTCAGAAAAGGTGTGATCGTTTTATTTGTAGTTCAGTTTAGTATGTGTTCAAAATGGTTACCTATTACTTCAATGCATTTAACAAGTCTTTGTTTAAATGATTCTCTAACTTTGCTCAACATTTCAACATTTATCTTAGTAGAAGCTTCGCATATTTTGACTTTCTTGTTTTTACGCGTCGTAGGCTTAATGGACATTACGCAGTTTTTAAGCACAGAACCTGAACGGAGAAAACGCTGTTCTAGTCTTTTAAATGACATATGCGAATGTTGATGATCGATCTGGGTAGCGTTATGCATAGAAATTAGCAGCCATTTTCTCCTAGCACCATAAATGTATCAAAACAATTTTGATACATTTCCATTTTCACCACTTATTTGAGTAATATCGTTCAGCGAAGGATACCTTTGTAATGAAAGTAAACTATCTTGCAGAAGAGCACAGTAATACATAGATATATACGTTTGTTTTCATTTCATTGATAATGACTTTTATGTTTTCCTGGGTAATGCTAATATTGAACACACGTTATTGTTTTGGTGAAAGTTCGAAGGCACAAACTAAAGTACAAATAAAACGATCACACCTTTTCTGCATTTCCCTGCAAGTTTGACCTTGAATGACCTTGAGTCACAGGTAACTGAACTCATCTTAAAACGCACTATTTAATGGTGGATAAAAAAACATGTCATTCCATTTAAAAGAAGAAAGTTGACCTTGACCTCACCTTGGAGTGCCCACCGGGAAAGATAAAAGTCCCACCACATGGTGTTCTCCTCGGTACTAAACAACTTTCATCTGAAACAGTTTTGCGTATAATCAATATTTTTGGAGATATTCATCTCTTACGCTTTATAATTTCGACCCTGAATATACAGGGTGTCCCATTTAAGTAGAGATTGTAAATAATCTCGAAGACATATGATTTAAAGAAAACAAACAAACATATGTGCTTTAGTGTTTCGAGTGGGGAGTCAAATGGCACTACTAGTTTTCTAATTCGTGGGCGTTTTCAACGTTATTTCAAGGTCATTTTGTCTTTTTTATCATAAACCCATATTTTTTATTATGTTATTACATTTATTACATTATTACCATATACGTAAAAGAAATGCACAACTTTTGTTTGAAACATTGCTTTGTAAGTTTGTAAGAACTTTATTATGTGTTCATGAGTCTTCAATTAAACGAATTACTAAGTGTCTAGAAGTTGAGGGTAAAAATTTCGAGCATTTATTATGATGTTCTTAAATGAAATAAAAAATCTTCCAGAAGAAAGTAACGTCATCTTAATAGAAAAACAAAATTATCCTTGACATAAATCTGATAAATCAGCTAAATATCTTAAGAAATATTGAACTTACAAAAAGATGTTTCGAACAGAAGTTGTGCATTTTTTTACATAGAATATGATACCGAAATAAAAAATATGGGTTTATGATAAGAAAAGACAAAATGACCTTGAAATAACCTTGAAAACGCCCACGCATTAGGAAACTAGTAGTGCCATTTGACTCCCCACTCGAAATACTAAAGGACATGTGTCAGTTTGTTTGTTTTAAATCATACATCTTCGAGATTTTTTACAATCTCAACTTAAATGGGACACTCTGTATAATACTTTTATTTTCGTTTTCTACCATTTCCTTTTTCCAAGTTTGCTTCAGTTGTTATACTGTTAAATTTCGGTGTTTAATTCATTTCAAAAATTGATTCAATACTATCAGATTATTTCATGCCATGTCCTGTTTGACGAGAAATGTAAACATGTAAAAAGATACCTAGTACATCAACACATTGAGAAGATATGAATATTTTCGAAAAATTGAACAATTAAAGATAAGAAAATCTTGAAACAGCATAAAAGTATTATTTACTCAATGCGCTACATAAATCGAAAAATACTTTCTAACTTTTCACGGTATCCAACATTCGCTTAGAAATATTTTTAAGAAAGGAAAAGGAAAATTGAAAGCAGATTTATCAGATTGTGATTCGGATTTAATAGTATTTATCGCGATGACGACAGAAATAATTATTGAAGTAAATAATTGTTAAAACCACCATCATGGAATACCCTATAAAGGCAAAGGAAACGTTAAATACTGGCGGACACCTTCCAGGTAAATTATATAATAGCAACCGGGTAACGGGGTAAAAAGAGTTGTACATTGTCACGAGCAGACAGGGAAGTTTATCCACTATTAACAAAATTGAATAAAATTTCAAAAAGTAGAAGGATTAATAGAATTACGTTAGGCTTCTGTTCCTGGTAACTGAAGCACGAAATTATTATTTTCCGTAAAGTTCCGGTCTACTCATGCAGAAGTAGTATGTCCGGTGCAAATGATCGTTTTAAAACCTTACGTCCTCGATCGGGAATACATTTCCTGCGCGCGGGGGAGATGTGTATTCCCAATTCCGCTGGCGAACGCTTGTTAATATTATTCAGAGGGATAATTAATAATTTATACGGCACGTTATGCATATTTCATGAAGTCGGTGGTGCGTGAATTGCGTAACGCGATAGCTGGAAATATCAAAGATCGCATTTAAAAACCGGGGAGCTGGACTATGAGTTGATCGGAGTGACCGCAGCTCATCGCTCGTCACGGTAAACCAATGATCGAGAGTAAACAATATTATTTGTCTCATCAAGAATTAGGCGGAACATTTGCGATCACGATGCAATGTTTGCGCTCACGAATCGACTGGAATTAACAGCAAACGTAGGTAGGATAAACACGATTAATAGTGTATTCTAGTTGATTTTCGTCGCTGAAATTCATTCGGACAGGTTGTTCGTAATCAGCCCCGTGTATTCTGAGCACGAAAGGGCCACGAAGAAGAAGCTCACGTGCGCACACCGGCCAACGAACCGGCAACGGGACACGTACGCGCCATCTTGATCTTGTCTCTACGAAGGCTTCTGCGACACACGCTCGAAAATACGCTTGGTTTCTCTGGTAATCGCTTCTCGCTTCCATCGCGGTGTAAAAACCGCTGAAAAATTCACGGTTCGCTTCATGTAGCGGCCCTGAAGATTCGACTAGTGAAATGCATCGAACCGGATAACGGAATCTGTCCTACTCGTCTCCTCACTCGCCTGATCCGTTAAGCGACCTCTTGCGATGCAAAATCAAGATTTCATTTCACCATCCTGAAATTTGCCAATCAGCAACCTTTGAGGTTACTAACGACTAGACTACGGTCTAGTCTAATGACTTATTTCAGTAAAATATTAATTGTCTGCATCCTTCTATTGTTAACCATTGCAAGACACTGAAGACGGCAGTGAAAGCGAGTGATTTTTCAGAATTCTTTTAGAAAAAGTATTGGATATTTGGGACTAGGTCATTTTGAGGTCTTGACTTACAAGTGTTTGTGTTTAGTTTCAATCTTCGCATTATTTATTGTATAATATACAAGACTTCTTAACAGCTTCGGCAGTGTAAGTATTGTTGACGTGTAATGTAGCGTCTACCACAGTGATCAAAATATACAAAGTGTACTGGGATTGTACTTATTATGAAAGAAAAATATGAAAAGGTGGGAAAGTTCTAGGGTTCGCAAAAAAGTTTACTTTTTCTGGACAATTCGTTAAGTTTATATTGTCATGAACTATGTCCTAAATAAAAAATGAAATATAAATTTTCGGTTCAATCCTTAAAGAAATATGCAAAGAATTGTATGCCCTTCGTGAGAAGTTGTTTGATTTACCAGTTTCTTAGTAATTGTGTGCGCCATTTTAAAAAGCATAGTTTCTAGAAGTAGGCGTATATATTAAAATATACAATAAATAAGAAGAAGAATTGAACTTAAAAAAAAGCAGCACCTGTACTTCAAGATTAGCTGTTAACATCTCGTAAGCATCTAGTCCCATATGTTGAATAGTTATTCTGAAAAGAATTCTGAAAAATCACTTGTTTTCGCTACCGTTACACGAGAGGCCCCACTTAAATTCTTTTAATCCTTTTAATCCTTTTACTACCTTAAATTCTACATACTCACTATAGACTGCGGATTGTTATGGAAAATAAAATGTTTCTGTCTCAAGTAAAAGAAATTGGTTACGCAAATAAAGTGTCACGACACATGTGACACGCGTTCGCAACACGCAAGGAGGTGTAAGTAATACCAAATGTCGGAACGCAATGTTGCCTGCAGTGGTTGAGTCATTACTTATTCCGCGGTATCAATCAGAAAGACTAGTGCTGACGTGGATATGGTGGTCACGGTTGAGATTATTAGTGTGCTGCGGGTCTTTATTGCGCACTTCAATTTTCATGAATTATTTTAAAAGAATCGTAGTAACGAAGAAGTTCATATAGCGTCGAAAACGTTTCTTGCAATGAAAATAATGTAATAATTTTATTAATGCTAATGTAAACAGTCTGTTACATTTGGTACACAATTAATTGCGTTTTATATACAATATATTATAGCTCTTTTGCAATCTTTTAAGATATTTTTCCAGAAATTGCTTCAATAATAGCACAGTAAAAGTAAAATTATTTCCTCTGTATACAGATTACAGTAGACTACCATACAACGCGATCAAAATGTTCACAAAAATGTTCACGTAAGAAGAATGGAGTGGGGGTCCATTCGTAATTATTTCCTGGAAGTGTGTATGCGTTAATAGAAATAGTAAAAACTGACCTGCCTCAACTTAGAACTTACAGGTTGAATTGAATAAATATTCTTCATTTCACACTAAATATCATATTTTACCTCGTGTACCGCTTAAATTACGGCTGACGCGTACACTAAAAATACGATAAATTATATTCGACACGAACCTCGAATGTTTATTGGTCAGACAGCCATGGATTTCATGATATTTTCCACGTTAAAGGAGTGACACCCTGTCTCCATAAGCAGAGGGGAAGGTCCCTCGGCTCTCGTCTGAATGTTCGCGCGACGGTAAAGCGAAGTGGTTTCCACTAAACCGTTGTCTTTCATCTATCAATCTCTGTCTCGCCGCGTGCTTCAGTGTTCCTAACTCGAATAGAGTCACACGCTCTCGGCAGGCCTATTGTGAAATCTTCCCCTGGTGCGTCCACTTACGCGAACTACCGACGGAAAAATGTCATGGATCTCAACATCGCAGTGTTTCGAACAGTGTGACTACCTGGACTAAATTTGAATTGCACTAATAGATTTTCCCTAATTCTACTATGGATCTTAATGCAAAATAAAAATGTTTTAAGTTGATTGTAAGGGGAAAGTTAAAGGAAAATTTACCTGTTCTATAAATAATTCTAATAAATTGAATATATATTCCATGTGCAAATTAATTCTCGGCCTTTCCACTAAAGAAATCTATTTAAGTCTACTTATGCAAAATCAAATAACAATTTAATCAAGAATGTAAACTCGAGCAGCGTTTACACATAAAATAATAGCGGTTTTGAATCAATGAAATCCGTGATACATTTCTCGACCTCTACATACGTTCTGAAGTGGGAATCCACTAAATTGCGTTTGAAGGAGTGGAACATGTGAAAGTCCGATGAAGTTAGGTTTGATAAATACACCGGATGCAGCAAAATTTCCTAGTTCAACGAATCAAGAGTTTCTTTAGTTGTTTTTGCCATATGAACCTTGGCAATTTCGTGCAGCTTTATAACCGACCTACTCTAAACGGAACTCGGTGATTCTCTTCTGGAATTTGACACAGCTTTTGCAACCGGACAATAATAGTTTGTTCGGTCATTCCAAATGCTGTAGCAAGTTTTTAATTCGGTTTTTTATGGACAATTGGCCAGCAGCTGCTCCAAATCTTCATTTTTCGATCTTTTTCGAATGTCTAGGACGTTCATCATCTTCAAGTTTGAAATTAGCATATTAGCATGTGCTATGTTACATAACATCTTGTCCTAATGCCGTACAAATCATTTCTTTAGCCACGCTAGTGTCACGGGGCAATTTCCGTAATCACAAAATAAAAGAATTATTTAGGATTTCCGTATTACGCGAGATACCGCGCGAGAAAGTCGACGTTTGACTATTACTAGTCGTAGCGAAGGATAAAATAATAAGACTTCTGTATGGTTCCAAAGGTATGACCAAACTGATTTTTATTAAGCAAGTGTCATATGAGGTCATATTTTCAGGTGAACAACGGAATGCTTCTCTTATCGATGCCCGCCATATATTTTTAGGTGAACAATGAAGTATTCTTATCATCGCTGGCCACCGTGAGCGAGCTATCCTCGTTTTCCACGTGGGAAACTAATGTCGACAAAGGTGGCTTCACAGAGTTTTTCTTGTAAATCATAAATATTATATTAAATAAATATTAAATATTACAATATAGGACCGAGAATTAATTTGAACAACCTAATAGTACCACAATATTCTAGAATTTTTCTAATAACCATAGTGTTTTGTTTTTAATTTTTGACAAAAATGCACGAAACACATCGTTTAGTCGTACGTAGACAATCACAAGTAATTTTGTATACATTCAACTGTCGTTTGGAGTAGTTTTGCAATCAAAGAATTTATCTGTCTATCCTCTCATAATCAGAAGACATAACGGCAAGCTGGAGGCTGCATAGCGCAGCGAACCAGACGTAAATTATTAACCGCGTGAATAACGGGGCAAAGCGGCAGCTGATACCTATTTACTTAGACCACGGTGCTTTATCAACAAAATGAAAACTATGTGGAAAGTTAACGGAAGTTTACGTCTGCGAGCTAAACTAGAATGTAAATTCTCTGCTTCCGGATGGTGAGCGGGTAACTCCAATTTGATTCACTGGCTACAGCGAGTTGAACAGCTTACGCCCGGACGAATTTCGCGGTGTTGACATCCATTCACACCCCCGGGAATCAATTACATACAAAGATTCGTTTACAGCGGGAATACCTGTTTCGTTCTTAGAACGCTCAACGTTGCGCAATTCCCTAAGAAGCGAGCGTAACATGTAATTTCTGGCACGCGAAACTTTCGTACCCGCCTCAATGACAACGTAAACGTCTAAGACTACGACAAAGACGTTTGGTTCGTTAGAAGCAGCATACCGTTGTTCCCTTTTCAAGATCGATTCTCGAAAAACCAGCCGGTGTTGCATTTCAATGCGAGCTCCAACGGATCGGCTTGCAACAATGCATCCGACCCTCTCACCCGCCACCAAACGAAACTCACTATTACCTTTCTCGCGATTCCCAACACGAACAGGGTCACATACCTACCTGTACAGGCGAGCACGCGACCAATAAACTCGCGCAAAACATGTACGCACCGGGGTAAAAGGAGCCCCGTGAAACTAGGCAACACCTAACCGTTTCTGGAGCAGAGGAAGAACAGGAGGCGTGGATGGAAAAGGTGGGCGATGAGGCGACGCTGCCAGTGAAAGAGAGAGAGAGAGGTTTGTTAGAGGAAGGAGGTGTCTCACGCGTTAGTGGAATACGTACGTGCACTGCACGTGTGAGCACGGGGGGCACCGCCACATTGAATATAAATAAGCTGAATTTGTTGGATTACAAAGGCGGGGAACGGCGTCCTCGTCCTCCTCACAGGGTTCGCCGCGCGAAAGGTGGCTACAGACAAGGTAGAATACGTCAGAAAAGAGAGCGTGGAAGGCGGAAGAAAGGAGAACAGCCCCCAAATCGTCGTCGCCTCCAGCCTCCGAGGCTTTGTCTACTATCGACGCTTTGTACGTGTCGCGAAGTGGATGGGACTGATCGCTTTAAACTGAGAAGGGTTCCTTCACTACAGTGCGAAGTGTGACGCGTCCCTCCGTAGCGTCTCTCCTGTGTCGCTTCTCTCCGTAGGTGCATTGGATATTGCGGGGAGAGTCGGTTTTCACCCTTCCTCTCTGTCCCCTAAGGTCCTCTTCTTCGTTATACAGTCTCCTCGGTCCTGACGTCCTTGTCCCGTGCATATGGGACACAGCTGACGGGACGCCACGCGACGCGGATCACTTTCTTCATCCGATCGGTGAAATCGGGAGATCATGGATCCGTTGAAGGGATTCAAAGAAGCTACTACTTTAGAAAGCTTTCAGGGAAACATAGCGGGATATTCCAGAGCCCTCCCCCGGGGACACTGTGATCGTATACACGTATCGCGGGCGGATCACATGATCGACGATGTCGACTAATCTACGCGCCGTGTCTGGACATCCGGGTGGTGATTCCGGGAGGATGCTGTAATAGGATTGTTTTCTGTTGTTGCACCGTTGTTCATCGATACACGGGTCGTTGACAGAGCTGGATAAAATACTGTTTCAAACAGTAAATAGTGAATTTTATTCGAAATCATACGTATACCTTTAAAAATGATTTACCTTATGTGCTAGAAAAAGTTTTCAAAATATTGTATTATATTTAAAACAGTATTTCATTTGAAGGATTCTCAAGATAGTGAGAATTTTATTTGAGGGGGTGATTCTACACGAGAAAATAAATCGAAAATATGGAATAAATTTCTCGAAAGTAAAAACCTCATTAGACGCACCACGTACATACACAATTTTTGCTGGGCAGTGAATGAGTCTCTTCCATCACGCTCCGAGGTGAAACGCTCATTCAGGTGAACTCGGAGGACCCGAATTTTGTCACTGAATGTTTTTATTTAGATATTTAGAGAGATTTAAATCAAAACTATTTATCTCGTATTTTTGTTATCACAAGCCCATTTGCTCCTTTCTTAGATTATAATATTAGATTCTTGGATTCTTATAGATTTTTATATATATATATATATATATATATATATATATATATATATATATTGTGACGTTGCAGATTTTGCGACGTCACTTTTCCGTTATACTGTGCGGCCAAAACGGCATTTCGAATGGACCGGACCGCCATCTAGCGTACCGAATCGACAGTCGCGAATTTCGAGAGCGCTCTCCGAGGAAAATCCGCGTTAATCACCGATCGGCGGCTAATTCAAACCGGGCACGCCGAGTACCTCAAGTTTCAGGACGTGCTCCGTGCAGCACCAGCCCTCTCAGGAAGCCTAAGGCGGCTCCCTTCGTGGGATCTCTTCTCGAGAATTACCGAAAAACGTCCAGTACTGGTGAAGAAAAGGATCGCCAACACACGGGCCGAACAACCCGGAGACGGCTCAAGCCTAGAACCCCACCAACATCGGACTTTCCTCCTGAGGAACTCCACCTAAAAGGCCTTGAAGTCGTCTCATCCCGCAGGAAGGGGTTCCATACGCGTGGGTGGTGTGGAAGCGTCCTGGGTTTGTCTTGGATACCCCGGTCGCCACACGGCGATCGTTATGGCAAATCCGGATGTTGCCTCGGGCCAGGAGCCACCCGCGGGAGCTCCACAAAACTAAAGATATATATATATTCTATTCTCTCAATTATTGGAGTAAGTTGGGATTAGGTCGTGGGAAAGACGAAATGCAGAGTGAGTTGGGATTAGGTCGCGTCGAGGGTGGAGAGGGTCGACTGCGCTTACGAGAATCCAAAATTCAGTGCAGTAGCAGCAAAAGCTTTTTGGGAATAACCCAAAAATTAAAAGAGATCTCTTATTATACAGGATGGTACACGCAACTTGCACACCTCTATAACTTCCAAAGTATGCGTTGCACGAAAAAGTTTTGTATGCAGAAGTTGCATGACCTGAAAGGGTGCATTATTTTTTTATAGGTAGAAGCGTTTCGGAGATTTCAAGGTCGACTTAGTTTTTTTAAATAAAATACTATATTGTTCATACCAAAACATGTAAGAATGTCGAATTTTGAGTAAAAAAGTATTGACCTTCGTTAGCCCTAAACCTAATAACTAATGAGTAATTTCACTTTATTTTCTGAAAATTTTCTTCGTGTAATGTCAAGTTAGAAATTCAATCTTATCACAAATTTCCGCAGGACAGCGAGATGTTTCCGTGACAATGTTTATCATTACTCGTTAGATATTAGGCTTCGGGCTAATGAAGGTCAATACTTTTGTACTAAGATCTCGACATTCTTACATATTTTGGTATAAAAAATATACTATTCCATTAAAAAAAAAACGAAGTCGACCTTCAAATCTCCGAAACGCTTCTACCTATAAAAAAAATAATGCACCCCTTCAGGTCATGCAACTTCTGTATAGAAAAGTTTTTCGTGCAACGCATACTTTGGCAGTTATTGAGGTATGCAAGTTGCGTGGACCACCCAGTGTGTATAGGAAAAAATTGTTCAAAATATCGATATCTATAACATATTTAAATTTCATCAAAATCGTTGGTGACGACGCCTTGAAAAATTCAATGTAATAGTAACAATAGGTTTTTATGAATATCTCGAAAACTAAAAGCGATCTGCTATGATATGAAATGAGAAAAGTTGTTCAAAATGTTAAAATATATAACATTAAAATTTCATCAAAATCGTTGTGGGGGTCGTAATGTAAATAATTGCCGCGTTTTCTTATAAAAATGACAATACTGAATTTAGTTATATTTTGCACAATTTTATAATATTATGCGCTTGATTGTAGAAACTTATTCAATTATTTCTCAGTAATGTATTCAGCAAGTAGGTTTACATTTTAACTACTATCATTACCAATTGCAGAGGGTTTTACATAAATTGTTTAAGACATACTAAGGAAATTGAATTATGAATATTCACGAATCAATTGATCACGTCAACGTTGCGCTCCATGTCATGCTTAACACTGATAACGTGTATGAATTTAATTTGATTTTCATTAAATTATACATGCGACAGCATGGTCATTATGTATGTACGAAGCTGGTACCTAACATGTTAATGTCTCCAGTCAGGCGAGCAATGCGTTTCTCATTGTGAAAAATGTCTAGTGTGACCCTTTTAGTTTTTGAAGACCTATGATATATCAGGATCGCTGGAAACTTCTGACAGTTTCTAATGTACTGGAACTATCATGTATAAAGTTGCAGGACGTAGATTGCTAATGTCCCTAAAATACATCTTCGTTTAACTGACATACGTTACATACAATGACAACTTAGAAAAATTAATCATGTGTTTATTGGCGGTGACAGCACAGGATTTGTGCCCCGGATATAAGAGCATTTAACATTCATAATATACAGGGTGGTCGTCCACGCAACTTGCACAACTCTATAACTTCCAAAGTATGAATTGCACGAAAAAGTTTTGTATACAGAAGTTGCATGATCTGGAGGTGTACATTATGTAGTGTATTTGTTCTTTTTATAGGTGGAAGCGTTTCGGAGATGTGAAGGTCGACTTTGTTTTTTATTTAAATAGAATAGTATATTTTTCATACCACAATAAGGAAAAATGTCGAATTCAGAGTAAAAAAGTATTAACCTTCATTTGCCCTGAACCTAATAACTAACGAGTAACGATAAATATTGTCTCGTAAACATCTCGCTGTACTGCGGAAATCTGTGGTAAGGTTGAATTTCTAACTTGATATTACGCGAATAAAATCTTCAGGAAATAAAGTGAAATTACTCGTTAGTTATTAGATTTAGAGCTAATGAAGGTCAATACTTTTTTACTCCAAATTCGACATTCTTCCTTATTGCGGTATGAAAAATATAGTATTCTATTTGAAAAAACAAAGTCGACCTTCACATCTCCGAAACGCTTCCACCTATAAAAAGAATAAATACACTACATAGCGTTCCCCTTCAGATCATGCAACTTCTGTGTACAAAATTTTTTCGCGCAGCGCATACTTTAGAAGTTATAGAGGTGTGCAAGTTGCGTGGACCACCCTGTATATTAGCTTACGTTACAAATTCTAATTCAGGCCCTGTGTAGGTGTGGTGATTAACAGGTAATTATTAACACAGTGTATATGTAGAACTATAATAACTACTGGGAAAATGATAATGAATTACATATTATGTTATCAACTATAGATTTGGGACAAAAATAGGGACACTTTTAAGTAAGAAACCGAACAATAATACAATTTCTTTTTAAGTAAGCACTTGCGCGATTTTATACGTACTGAGCGCGTTCAGTTATAACTATTCTAAATAGTAGTAATTGTTAGCCTCGTTGTATTTTAACAAGTCAGACTTGTGATGAAGATTTTAAATAGGCTAACATATTTGAATGGCTTGTCTTTCTTTGTAGACGAAATAAAATTTAATTCTATTATGATCAATATTTAAGCATCGAAGCAAACGTAGCAATACAAAAATATAAATTTTCTTTTATCTTCCATGAGAATTTTGGGAATACAGACGTTTTAATGACTGTAGTCATAAAGAAAATGGTACGGCAAGGGGTTAATACTACTTGGAAAATTGTAGAATTTATACAAATATACAAAAGAGTAATAATAGTTTCATGATGCATGAATGTGCAGAGAAAACGTTCCCAATCGTATTTTTTTAATTTGAATGTCGAATTGTTGTATCTACTGTGACGTTGCCCTTTTTCTGCGCTTCTTCCGCGGGCTAAAAAAAGGGAGGCAACTCCGGGATTTTACAGGCACTGAGACCGGGCCTCGGCCGGCCGTAGGGACGAGGTCCTCCCGGCACAAAACGCGATTCGAAAACTCGATAGCGATACTAACGGACGATGTTCGGGCGCCAGGTATCGAAAGAATACCACGCGAAACGAGACGATTTCCTACACGCGGAGAATCGAAACGAGAATTTCCGTTCGAGTTTCGAGGTACGTTACGCGACTCGCGAGGGGTCAGAGGTTCGGACGCAGGAAGGACGGGGACAGCCCTTACGGCAGGGCGGATCTCGCAGGTTGAGAAACGACTGTTCACTTGGTCTCGAGATTAATTTTAATCGGTGTCCGTGGTTACAAAAAGAGTGGCCACGGGGCCACGACCCGAGAGCCCGCGCTCTTCATACGAAGAAACGAAAAGGTGGAGGTTCGCAGCGCGGGGTTGTCAATTTTCTTAGTTCTGCGGAACTACGGTAAGACGGTAGATTAGACGAAATTATCGTACAAAAATTCGCAAACGCAGATGAACGGCGCGATTACAATTTGATTGTCGCGAGGATTCCCGAAACGGAACGAAACAAGCGTGCGACGGCGCGCGATGTTCTATTTCGCTCGCTCTCACGAGCGCGCTATAACTGGCGTCGCCATGTTAACCGACCGAGATCTACGAAACGGATGATGATACACTCACTCTCTCGACGCGACTCCTCCGAGCAAAACTTCTTTTTGGTGACGAACGCGAAATACAAACTCTTCTCAAAACGCCTGTAATCGGCGTGAAGCGTGAATGCGAAGCGAAACGCGCCTCGGCACGTACGAAGTCGAGGACGAGACGGGAAGCGTATCGTCCTCACGCAAAACAATATGAATCACTACGCGAAACAATATGAACCACTACGCGAAATACACAACGGGAAGGATCACTGTGTCGACTTACCGCCTCTCCTGGACGCTATTCCTTCGCTACCTCGGTGCGTCGGCTCTACCTTCAGGTCTTTAACGCAATTTAACGCGAGAAGCGAGATTTCGGAACTTCCCGCACGAGAACCGGCACGACAGTGATCCTTCGCGGTGATCCTAACGGCGATCTACCCGGCAATCCCCACCCTACTTATTATTGGGTTTTCCTAATTGTCATTTTTATCTTGCCGAAATTATTAAAGTAAGTATTACAATTTTTGTTTGTCTTATTTTCCTTACAATTGATACAGCCAATTCGTATTTTGCCTAATGACCCTCAGTCTATTTATAATTAAATAAATCAATCAACCATTCCATATCATTACCAGAGCTGGGTAAAATTTTTAAGAAAAAATATTTCAAATACTATTGTAAATAGTCGTTCCACAATGCAAATCCAATTCAAAAAATTATATATATATATAAATTATATATGTATATATATATATATATATATATATATATATACATATACATATATACATATATATATATAAATATATAGAGTTATATATTATATATATATATATATATATATGTATATATGCAGAAATATTTTTTACGTAATGCGCACAGCGTCAAAGGACCAATATCTGGCAAGAATATTTTTTCCCCAAGGTCATTTTTCTCGGATTTATCAAAGTCATTAGTGGTTTTTGACACATATACACGTGTTATATTGAAAAAAAAACTTTTTTTTATTTAAGTAATTTGCATTGTCATTCAGTTCTGAGCTATTTTTAAAGTTTCAAGTCATTGCAAAATTTGTACCGAACAGACTAACAGACAGACAAGAAAACAAGTTAATAAAACCGTGGTAAAGAAACTAGTCATTATGTCCAATTTTAAAAAAGTTATTAGTTTTTAATGGGTGTCCACTTAATTGGTTTTTCGTCTGTGTTTGGCCAAATATCGAACAAATACGCTACTCCCACCGCATAAAGAAATTATCCGAAGACTAAACATAATCCGGGCGGGATGAAAGGAGAACAAAGCCTTATGACACTACCTAATCCAGGTCCGGAGAGATTGTCCACGCGAGTGTCTTCGGGTGGACAATGTTGCCGGCACGACACGAAGTATTGCTGATATACTGCATGAAAGTATTTGCCCTTCAGTGGCCCGATGTTTTGACAGAGAAGCTTACCGGATAGGTCTTAAACGTCATCGGCGTTATTTCTCGAACGGAATGAACTGTTGTTCCCGTGATAGACCAGACCGAAAGAAGTTAGAACTCGGTGACCAAATAAATCCCAACAATCGGCTGGGTAGGCGGAAACACGAGCGACGAGTTTAAGAGCACATGGTTGTGACGAAGAGCTAAGAGAAATCATATAATATCGGGGTCTCTCGAGTATCCGATAATATAAAAGGAGACAAAACACGTACGGGCCACGAAGTGTACAAGGATGTGGGTCCCGCGGAAGAATGAGAAGAGCTCCCTCAACCCCGGGGAATCGCTTCAGCTTCTCCTCTTATTTTTCCTCTGAATGTCTCAGGTTTCTCTCGCGGCCGCACCGCCGCGCCGCACCGGTAGCCGAGGAATGTCCGCCTACCGGCTAATCATGCTCTCGACATCGAACACGCTCCAGATAACGTGAACAATACTCCCCTCGCCCACGTTTTGCTCTTATTAACGCCAGTAAAAAAGATAAAAACTGTCGAAGGGTGAAAAGAGAGGGAGAGAGATAGAGAAATAGATAGATAGATAGATAGATAGATAGATAGATAGATAGATAGATAGAAAGATAGAGAGAGAGAGAGAGAGAGAGAGAGAGAGAGAGAGAGAGAGGGAGAGGTCACGGGTCCTTCCAGAACATTCGAGAGATCATACGGTATGCTTCCGATCTTGGTTCTGTCAGTATAGGTGCATATTTCACTCCGTAGGTAATTGAATTCATTCGGTTTAACCTGGAACGTTATCCAAAGTATGCAAAATTAATGACGACGTTAAGCACCGGCGCGGCGCGGCGCCTTCGACGAACCCGGCTAACCCCGCGTCTCGCTGTGTCGTCTATCCAACCTGTGCAACCCTTTACAGAACGAATATGAATCTTTCGTAAACTGTCCGATGCCGTGTTCCTTAATAATTTATGTCAGGACATTTTGTCGGACTAGCATCGCCGTTCTCATGAAAAAATGCAACCGCGCTGTTTACAATACGCTTTAGGTACGGACGTCGCCCGCTGAAATTGTTGTTTCAATACATGAGTAGGACGTGCATTGTGTTGTGCATTTTTTGTTGAGAATATGGGTTGTGAATAACGTCTATGTAGATAATTAATGTTGAAGTGATGAGAATATTTTAAATATTAGTAGATCTGGTTTTAATATGTAGCCACTTTATTATGAGTTGAACCTTCTAGAATGAAAATATTAATAAGAAACGTAGAGAATGCTATGAGCTAAATCCGAAGCTATAGATATTGCATCTGAAACTACATTTACAAAATCAATCACACATGTACCAAAATCTTTTACAACTGAATTTGCGAAAGCGTTTTGAGGAGAAGTGTTGACTCGTCAGCATAAGGTAACAACAACTTAACAGGAAGAGTAAATATAATTAGATTGGCTGCAGAATTTAATTGCACACGATTTCGGAATCGCATCGAGCTAAAATTAAGAGAGGAATCAGTTCGTTGTAACGCGTTGTACATTTACGGCAAGCCACAAAAACCGTAGTCAATCTGCATTCCATTTTTACAACCCGCAGCGGCTAACAGGGTGTGCGGGAGAAAGATTCTCAAGAGATTTTGTTCTATTTCCAGACAAGTGTACCGCTGTACTAATTTTTTTTACAGACTCAGTACGGCATAAAATATCTAACAGAACCCTTCGCCCTTGTTCCGTTGCGTGTAACGCTGAAACGTAGGTACGACAGCCGCGCGCGGAACTAACCGGGCCAGCTACGCGCGGGAACTTTCTCGATAAAAATTCCATCGTGGGGTTTACTGGTAGCGTCCGCTTTTAAGGGTTAATTTTACAATGCCCCGCGGAACTGTGCAAATCAAGGATAGCATACGTTGTAACAGTTTTACGGTGGTTTCATGACTAGCGTGCAACAGCCTGCACCCAGTAGCTGACTATCGTTATCACGATTGAAAACTCTGACTCGCGGTGTCCTGAGTTTTCAGCGTGTACTCTGTACCTATTCTGTTTGACAGAATTCAGGCGAGACTCTGGTTGTGGGATTGAAATTCATTATTGGAGAGTATTCGGTGTTGAAACTTGCCCATTGTGTGGTCAGCTTGCCTTACAGTTTGGTTTTACGCTGCAGTCGTGTTTGGACGATGCCAGTTATGAGAGTCTCTTAGTGTCTCATTTACGAATTTATTACTTTACGACATGAAAAGTACGGTACGGCTGGAAAGTATCAGCCGACTCCCTTGGGAAAATCAGCCTAGGTGTACCGCTCCCAGTGGTGCTTAAGAGGCCCACACATAGCGCTAAGACACGAGGACTTGATAATTTATGATTCCAGAAAGGATACAGAAGACTCAGTGTCGGTTCCGTTTAGCAACTTTTAGACGACATCGATAGTGTCGCGCTGCACAGTGAAGTTTCATGTAATGACATGACTTTTACAGTACGGTTTACTAAGTAGTATATATACTCGTTTGAAACATGATCACGTGCAAACGTATGTTGATCGCTGTATACATACTTTAGAGCAGACGATAAATAAACACTTGAGTGTCTACACTCGCCTTAAAAGATTCATTAGATGATCATAGTTTCGTTACGAGTTCGAGTAGTAGGTTATACAATTATTAAGCGACTTTTGTTTCAAATCGACGACAAATTCTTACATTACAAGTATTTAACTATGTTTTCAAAAATTTTCAGATTTTTTACGTTCCACTAAAGGCATAACTTTCTATTGCATTGTCATATGAAAATATTAGAAATTCTTTCCTTAGAGTTGTGATAAAAATGTTATAACTGTTTTAGTATGCAGAAGTATATAAAAATGTTTACATTAGTACGTTCAGTAATTACTATTGGTAAGGTTATACCAAAATTTAGCTGCTCCAACTTTTGCTCCTCCAACGGTGTTACGTATTTTTTTAGAAAATCATTTTGCAATAAATAGGAAGGAGCTGCATGGCGAATTAAGGGAAACAGATATTATGCTGCCATGCTTGTGAGCCATGTTTTTTTCTTAGTATTACTTAGTAGTATTTCATAGTGTATACAGGGTGAGTCCGAAGAAACAGAACACCTAAATATCTCCGCTACTTTTCGTTGTACAAAAAAACTTCTTAGGACAAAGTTACACTGTTTGAAAGGCCACATGTAACGGTGTCAGGAAAAAAAATTTCAAGGTAATTTTTTTATGAGATTCTAAGGTCATCGATGTTTTTTTATATGAAATGATATATTTTCGTTAACGTAATGTTGTAGCTGACAAAATAACGAATTCATCCATGTCACAGTATGACCTACAAATGACCTTCAACCCAGAAAAATGGAATAAATAAAATTCAACGTGTAAGATTCATTTGTTTTATTTCTGTTACGCAAAATGTTCAAAAATATTCCCTTGAGCTGCTATACATTCATTTAGCCGTGAAGTTACAGAACGTACTACTGTGTAATTCATTTCTGAGGGAATCGACGAACAAGCCCTGACGATTCTTTCTTTCATTTCGTCTACAGTGGTTGGTGGTTCATGATAAACATCGTCTTTCAGTTTTCCCCATACATAGAAATCAAGGGGTGTAAGATCTGGTGATCGAGCTGGCCATAATACGGGTCCGTTACGTCCAATCCAACGATTTGGAAACTTGTTATTCAAGAATTGTGTTACGACACGGGAAGAATGGGCTGGACATCCGTCATGTTGATACCACATATCTTCACGAATGTCCAAGGGTGTATTTTCCAGGGGAATTGGTAACGATTCTCGTAAAAATGCAATGTACTTTTCTGCATTTAATGTTCCGGTGATAAAGTGAGGCCCAATTATTTGGTTGTTTAAAATTCCGCACCAAACATTGACGGACCATGGTCTTTGTTTGTCGACGGTCCGTAACCACCGCGGATTTTCAGATGACCAATAATGCATGGTTTTTTAAATTTACCTGCCCGTGATTCGTAAACGAAGCTTCATCGGTAAATAATACTTTATTAAAAAATGCTCTATCGTTTATCAATTTTCTCAATCCCCACTGGCAAACGTTTACACGATTTACAAAGTCTCTACCATGAAGTTCTTGGTGAATTGATAAATGAAATGAGGGTTGATATCCGCTGTGGCCAGAACATTAATTGTGTTTGCTTCATTCCTTACAGTCCTCACCTTCGTACATTTTTTTATTTTCAACACTACCAGTTTCACGGAATTTATTTATCACATTGAAGTAAACGGAAACTGATGGACAATTAGGATTAGGAAATCGGTCCTTGTACAACCGCACTGCTTCTCTTAGACACTGTCGACTTTCTTCATAAATGAAAATCATATCAATCTTATCTTCCTTCGAGTAACGCATTGTGAAACGTTCATCGATAAACTGATATATTAGAAATCTTAGAAACAGTGGAAATCTGATAGCAAGAAGGTCTTCAGAGTAATTAACAGTTGATAAACACGATTCTGTTCGAACGCATAGGTGAAGGTATTTATTATTAAGGTATCATAAATGTCTTCCTGTCATCCCTGTCCATCAATTGAAAACCTTTGAGGAACTTTAGCTTGTAAAGTTTGCAGTACTAAGAAACAATGTTATATTGTACATCAATTACAAAATAGCACCAGTGAAGCGCGGTCTCAGATGAGAACAGAAATATTGCAACAATTAATAGATTCAATGTATAGAATACTTAAAATCATAAAAAACAATGCAGGATCAATTAAATACTGAATTTTGTTTGTCTTCGTCATATTGTTGAAATTTTAAATAGAAAAACATTCAGTGAACTTATGTTTATTTTGCACATAAAATTCCAATGTTGTAATTCAAATTTTCGAACCATGTTAATAATGATTATACTTTTTAAAAAAATGGTGTGTGTTACTAATTACATTATAAAGAATCACTTACTGATAAATAAAATTAGAAATATAACATAAGAAACACCGTTACATCACAAAAATAAAGTGAACCTATCATTATTTCGGCCATGGAAGCATTGCGAACATTCATTAGAAAAATTTAGTTATCTGTACACATGTGTGGTGTCAGAAGATTTTACTGGAAATGTTTGATTATTCGAAGAATCACAGCTCTCGAGAGATCGTTGGACCGAGAAGTACGTCTACCGGTCGTTTTAGTAATGCAGAGGATTCGTATCGATGAACTTGTTACGTAATCAATCGATAAGAAACTCAAAAGTATCCAATCTCTCGCAACTGTGCCCGTTTTCAGACAGAATTCGATGATAAGTGCATCGATATTCAATGCGACTGATTACGCAGTTCACTGGGTAGCGTGACTGACGTCGTCGAGATAATCGAATGCAAAGGAGCTCGGCGCAAGGAATCGGAACAAAGGACGTCTCCGTGAAACAATCTCCTCGCCGCGCAGAGGATACCAATATTTTCCGAACCGAGGTATTACTTTCAACGAACACTGCGAGCGGTCCATTGAATTTCTCGGTTATCCTGTCTTATTAATTGTCGAAAAATTGGATTAATTTGCACGGTTGATCGATCATTCAATGTTTATGTCTTTGCTAAGCACTTTTATTTGATAAATGGCGAATTATTGCCAGGCTATTTCGCTGAATAGGGCTTTTTCCTAATACTTTCCGCACGAATGACAAGATCAGTGTGATCGAAGCTAGTTTCAGAAACTTGAGGACTGAAAAGTTACGTGAGAGCAGGGTAAAATACTATTTCAAATAGCAAAGAGTAAATATTCCATCTTTTTTGAAAACATACGAACACTTTTATTGTAAAAAAACAATATTTTATTTGTTAGAAGTTTTTAAAATAGTATTTGAAATAGTATCTTATTTAAATAGTGAGAATTTTATTCCAGGATGTGATTCTAGAACATTCTACATGAGAATATAAATCGAAAATATGGAATACATATTTTTCATTTGACACCACGTTTTCGAGAAAATCGAGTTCGAAAATATTATGGTTACTTGCATTTTAATATGACCTGTTTTCTCAATCTATTTTCGTTGTCATGAAATATTCTAAGTAACGTGCAATGCAAAATTCAAATTTTTTTTCTATATTCTAGATTGTCAAAATAAAAATATATTAGTTTACGTTTTAGTTTATCATGATATTGACGAATATTTCATTTTTATTTTACTATCAAAACGAAATAGTATTTGAAATATTCTCCCTTTAATTTTTTACGCAGCTCTGACTATTCTTTTATCTGCTGCTGCTGAGGTTGATACTAATCTACTGGTAAAACATTTTTTAAGATTTCTCATAAAACTTGCCAACTTATTTGCAATATTTCTCTGATTGGAATGATACCATAAACGACACAATTTGGATCATATTTAGTCGTTCAATCCATTATACAATAGTATCTCTATTATCAGGACTAATCAATGGAACATTAGTATAATAGAATAGTTACCTAGCTACAGAGTTAATTGAAATCTCTACTCATGTATACGATAAATGTTATGTACAGTAGATAAATAACGGATTATGTTCGGATAATGAAGAATTCCGATATCAACGGTTCGCATAATCAAGGTGTCACTGAACCGTTAATTAAACAAATAAATATGTTGGGTCTTGGATTCGAGGGGATTATGGGTGTAGTGAAGTAGACCCGATAACTCTAATACGGTTTAATGCACGTCCGATATACAGGCTTCTGACTCGTGGCGGGCGCGAAGGAAGAAGTGCCTCGTGTCCGAGCGTCGAGGATGTCCGCGCCGACAATTGCCTATCGCCGCGCTTGCTGCGCACCTCGTAGGTCTGTTCGGTTGGCGGGATATACGATTAGATCCCCAACAAAATAGGATCGAAATTGTATCGTGTTTGGTTTTATTTTAATCAGAAAAATGTCGTATGTTGGTAAAAATTTCCTAAAAAATAATTAAATTTGAAATAGGTTTGAGTCGAAGAGAGATATATCATAACACTAATCATTTTTTTCTCCTGGTTCTCCACGTTCTTCAAAGTTTCAAATGTTTTAGTAAATTTTGAAAGTGATATCTTACAATTTAGCACTCCACGTCGATCAATTAATTTTATGATAATTCGATTGGCAAACTTTATTTGTATATGCCAGAACTGCGTGCATTTTCGCGTATTAAAGAGATATGTATTGTCTGAAACAGGAGATAAATACTAGTCGACGGTTGTGTCGTCATAAATATGTGTGCACTTATTAACATATAAAATAGACAATTTATCTGTGCTGCTGTAAGGTCACAAATGCTTGCTCAGATGAGAAGCTATTTTTATGGCCCTTTTGACAAGTGTTTAAAATTCCACACAAATTATTTTAAGCACTTAATAACATAGATATAACACACAATTCATATACATTTATCATTTAGTGTATATATTGCCAAACGGGAAACTACGATTTCCAATCAAAGAATACTCTATAAAATTTAATGTTTAAAAATTCGCGATAAACTAAGATTTACGTCTGTATTTTATAAATGCTGAAGGGTTTTATAGGTTATAAGTGCATAAAATTGCTTCATCAATCATACGAAAGTACTTTTAGTCAGGTACTAGAGTAGTTCATCAGTATAAATATCAAATTAATTTCTACCCATTAAAAACAATTAATAGATCAATGGTTCCCTGATTAACTTTCGCGATTTCTATCTGCATCGAATCGAACGATCCCTTGCAAACACAGCAATTTATAAAACAGTAGTAAAGGCATCTGGTGCGGCTTTAGCGTGAACATTGCCCCCAAAACTTCATTCAGAACCGCATTAGAAGTTAACACCCGCGCAGCAGCAGCTGCAATACGGCCGTTCAAACTTCCCCGTCCCATGATTTCTCTTCAACTCGATTTCCTCCCAGGGAATCTGTACGGTGGAAAGAACAGGCGGAATGCGCTCGAAATCTTGCGTGAAAACTCTCGATGCTCTCGATGTTGTCGACCGCAAGGCGAAAGAGGGGACGACCGAGTTCATCTTCACCTTGCAAATAAATTCTTCTTGCCCCTTCGGTCGGAAGCTTTAAAAGAGGAGGACCAACGACATACGCGTACGAACTCACAAGCACACGGAGACGACCACACAGAGAAACAGGAAAGTGGCAAGGAAGGTAGAGTGGGTGAAAATGATCGAGGGATGCGACGATTGAAAGAGACGAAGCTTTTCAGCCTCGGCTACTCGAGCCAATGAGTTCAGTGTACCTCATTGAGATGCGCCATGTAGTGCATCGATGACACAATATGACGTCTTTGGGCGTGTGTTTGACATGCACACGCAGCTTTCGTACACGCTCAACGTGTCCCGAACAGGTTCGATCCGTGTGTCCATACAGCTGCGGTACGTATAGAGATGCAACCGGCAGCCTCTAGACTCGCAACCGGAGGAGTACATCGTTTAGGACGTGCCTGGATTAACGAATGAGTAATAACTGGAATGGTCGCTCCACTAGCATTCCCATCCACCTGGCAAGGGGAACCACAGGGAAGAGGAAGAGAACCTGAGGTTCAGCTACGAACGACCAGGAAGACGAGGGGGGTCTACTAGACACCGCCACCTAGTGGAAACTTTACCGGTGGCAACTCCCGGCACGCAGATATCGTCGTTGCAGAAACCACCGTGGTCATGTCCTGGCAATTAATATGCGGATTATGAGCTATCCTTTAAACGGGCCCGGCTGAGTTCGCGTAAACGGCCAACCTCTGATCTATCTTGGTTCTCCGGTGTACAGCTGCTACGGGAACTCGAGATACGAACACTCGTATCCGCCGCGTCTGACCATAAACAGTCCTACTCTACTTGGCCTTCCTTCCGACGCGGAGCAACCAGGTGGGATGGTATCAAACAGAGGTGGGCATTATTTGGCGAAATAAATATTGCAAATACTATTTACTATTTTCGATTTTATTTTGCTTAAAGAAAGTAGTATTTTAAGTAAGATATACAATTTCAAAAATAAAATATTTTTATTTTACCAATTGAAGCACAAAATAAAATATTTCTATTTTAACAATTTGAAGCACAAAATAAAATATTTCTATTTTAACAATTTGAACCACAAAATAAAATATTTCTATTTTAACAATTTGAACCACAAAATAAAATATTTCTATTTTAACAATTTGAACCACAAAATAAAATATTTCTATTTTAACAATTTGAACCACAAAATAAAATATTTCTATTTTAACAATTTGAACCACAAAATAAAATATTTCTATTTTAACAATTTGAACCACAAAATAAAATATTTCTATTTTAACAATTTGAACCACAAAATAAAATATTTCTATTTTAACAATCTGAACCAGGAAATAAAACATTTCTAATTTAACAATCTGAAACACAAATTAAAATATTTTATTTTTCGTTATAGTACGCTCAGAAACCGCATTACTTATGGGTGATTTAATATTTCTTATCTTACCAGTAATTCGTAGGAGAAATGGTACTTAACATAAGAAACTATATCATACGAAACTGCGTATAACTACTGTAGTACACAACATGTGCCTACTGAGGTTTGTTGATAAACATACAGTGCATCTTATGTGAACCATAATTTTCAGCAATAATATTTAGAATTGAAATTGAAAAAATGACAAAATACAATTATTCTCAATATTCTTAAAATAAAATACTATTTTCAATAATTACGGCATCAAATAAAGTATTTTATTTTTAAAGTTTTGCGCATACTTTAAAATAAATAGGATTATTTTCTATTTACTATTTAAAATACTATTTTACACAGCTCTGATATTAAACCACATTGATAATCTATAGTAAAAAGCGTATCCAGTCAGTGCAAAAAGTATTTCTATACCCTTTAACACATTGCACTCAGACCTTTTAACTTCAAAATCAAACACTTTTTCCGTCCTGAAATATTTCCATTCTATATGATTTTCTTCATTTTACGGATATGACACGGATATAATACTTCACGTAATACTTACATGTTTAATAATTTATTAAATACAAACAAATTGTATAATGCAAACAATATTTTACTTATTGGTATAGCAATTTTTAGTGACACCTCAGCCTTAACACTCGAATGCTAATGGTTAACACATTTGTTACCCGCTGATCTGTCTGGGTGAACGTCTGGTGACGAAGCCTTTTTATTTTGGGTACTACTGCTAAGAGGCAACATTTTAATAATATAATACTACTTTTAAACGTCGAGTGTTGTATAACAGACAAAAGAAAAATGGACCGATCGAAGGACGCTACTGACAATCCCGAGACGAAAACGTAAACATTCGACAAATACCGGCGGCGAAATGAGACTGAATACGGTCGCTCGCCTGTGACCGCAGCACCAACATCATTACCCACATGAGATTGATCGGTCACATTGGCAATCAATGTGTTAAAAATGAATAACATTTTTAAATGCGGACCAAACGGTTAGAATTTTTTTGAGATGCTAGACGGAGTAGTTTACTAGCCAATGTGTAAATAATATTTTTTTAAAATTGCTATTGGTTGTAGTTGCGAAGAAAAAAGTGAAGGTTGCGATTTTTGCGTTTGTGATCTCTGCCTATAATGAAAATTCAAGACATACCTTTTGTAAATCTAAGTAATTTATATACAATTACACAAACTTTCATCGAAATAGGTTGGCGCATTCAAAAGCCTAAGGCATTGTAAGATGTAAGAATCTTTAAATTTAGGTTATGTGATTCATTGAAATCGAAGTTTCTTAGAATATTTGCTATTTTCAATGAATTATATTTTACAGCCACCTTGATCGATTTCGATGAAACTTTGAGTATGTACATTAGGATGGACTTTAGCTATACATACTGAAATCTGTTCGGCAAGATTTTTTTCACACAGCCGTTTAAAATTGTTTCATTGAGTGAGAAAATAATTCTTGCAAAAGATGAAGTTAATCGTGTAGGAGGGAGATGTGGCATACTCACGTTAAAGTTGTGATAAATATGAAATTTTATATGAATGAGAATATATGAAGGAACGATTTCTGTTTATGACTAAACGTTTCTTGTGCAAAAATATTTATGAAAATAGTATCACAATGCAATTTTTTCAATATAACTGTTGATATTTTTGTAACTATATGTTGCATTTTACATATTTTATTGGAAGAACCAATTTTTTTTAGTTATGTTCTTATATTAATTTATAAAGTAGAGAAATTAGCGTTCGACATAAATATGTTATATTTAATCAGAGCACAATATTTTTAACTGAATGTGGTGAATATTACACCATATTAAGGCGAGTAAAAGAAAATAGAGGTATTGAGTTTAAATATTACTTCATACATACAAGACCACAATTCTGAAGACATTTTAAAAATGTTTAATTAATGCAATCATTTTGCCTTATGATAGCGCTTTCTGTAGTCTGATATAGTTTTTATTATAAATTGTTTCTCTTCTTCATTTCGTTATAGTACATCGTTAAATTCTTGTATAAATTTGACTCCTCATTCTGACGAATCCTTAACTCCATCAAAATTATGTACTATATTTAAGCCTACGTTATTACTGGGATCTATTTGCCATCCTGACGATTCCTTATTTATAAAATCCAGGAAAATTGAAAATCTTTTAAAACAATTTATAGTTTGTTAAGAAATAGAAGCTGCAATGTTGCTACAAACGTACTCATTTACATTATTTGAACTAACTACTAATCCATTTACATCACTATTATTAACGATATCTAAAGGTCAATAACGACATCAAAAAAGGCTAGCGCTACAGTTTCGGGTGTTAGATAAAACAAATGATTACAAAATTCTTGTAGTGCTGCGCGACTTACATTGACATAGGTGACACTATACACGCATAGATTTTTTAAAAACTCCTGGTCTTGTATGGGAGCGTCTGCAGCAATTGGAGCTTGGATCCATGTTTTTAAATACAATTTGCTGACAAAAATTCAAATCTGACGTATTCCATCTTCTTCATCCTTTGATAATGTAAATTGATCTGTGTATAAGAATATTTTTAAGGAATATATAGCCTTCGGCATCCATCAAGCATAACGAAATGCTCTTGGTGCTCGAAAAGAAAAGTGTGGAACGGTTCCATTAAGAAACATGATTGCTAGTTCATGAAACTCTCTTTTCACTTTCAAATTGTACGATGCATACTGTATTATTTCGGATGTGTTGTCGAGTGACCCTTTAACTACTTCATATTCAACTGCCGATCTAAAATTAAATTAATTTTGTTTGAGTCCAGAGTTGAAACTGCTTAAATACACGAATGTTAGGTCCAGAGGATTTCAACATTGTTTCTTCAAAACACCCAGCAAAACTATTTCGTAAAGGTAAATATGAAATATCCCTTTCGATTTGTTGCTTCAAAATTACACATGCGCCCTGCAATTGTTCCATATTTGTCGCAGTAGTATCACAACAAAGTGCTTCTACTTTATCAACAAGTTTGCATTCCTCCAATAAATCATAAATCGCAAGAGTCTGCTCTATACCAGTACCAGAAGAAATCGCTGGAATTCCAAGCAATTTGTTCGTTGCCAGTTGAAGATGGTAACATTTTACCATTCCAATGTAGAGTAAGTGCATTAAGCACTTTTTCTTTAAATGCGACGCTTAAAGAAAATACATACCTTGTATATTTGCTTCTACAAAAAGCAACTTCTAAATTTTCATTAAAGACAGATAAAAAATTTAAAAATTGTGGGACACATCTTTAAAGATTAAACCTGAAATTTATATTTGATTTTGTATATATAATATTTTTCTGAACAATATAAATTTAACTAATTTGCCGAAAAAAGTGATCCTTTCTATTCAACCATAGAACTTTCTCAACTGTTCATGCCATTCTTTCGAAATATGTTCAATCCCAGAGTAAAGTATCTAACTTTAAGAGAATTTCTCACGCTTCGTGTTTTGCATGAAACTGAGATATGTTTGAGAGAATAGAACAATAAGTTTACAACATAGCGTGAAAAAGAATTTTGAACACATAGGAATTCATCGGAATTCCAGAGAAAATACTAAATGTTCTAATTTACAAATTTCTTATTTGGACCTATACTGAAAATTTAAAAAATATGTTTTGCAGATCTGTGTTGTAAATCAGCGGTTGAAAATAAAAGAGCATAAGGTGGACGTAGACCACTGTGATCTCAAAAGATTCGTTCTATTCGTTTAGTGACAAAAGAATGAGCTGCCATTTTTTTAGTAATGAATGAAGTTCTACATCAATTAAAACTGCAGGAAAATAAATGGTATCTTTAAGATTCGAAAAACAATATAAACTCAAATCATCAGAATTTAGACTTACACAGCTATGATTCTCAGCCCGCCATGGTATATCCAATAGGTATTCTAACAAAAATTCTTAAAAATCACTTGTTTTCATTGTCGTTGCACGAGGAGCCCCCTTTAAGTCTAAAATTGAAGGCGCAGCCGTTAACATGTGGAAAGCGTGCCGGCAGACCAATTATTCGTAAAACGTGGATCCTCCGCAGGCAGAGAAGGGAAGCTGGAAGGTCAGAAGAAGAGGGAAGGAAGATTAATAACGAGGGGCGTTAGCCCCACCGGTTAGCGTCACCGTTTCGGTTGCCAGGAAGTCGGGTCCTCCGAGATGTTAACAACGGAGGCAGATATAATGCTGTGACCCCACGGAGACCTAAATCTGGACCAGGCAAGGCCACGGCTGGAAGTGTTTCGCGAACTATCGAGGCGGTTGAATCCCAAGGCACAGGAACGAACCGGGCCGTGGAGTTCGATAAGCGTGCACAGACACTAACCGGTTTGCATGGCAAGATGGGAAAAACTCTGGAAACTTGGCTCTGCCGGGGATCAAAAGAACACAAAGTTCTGGCCCGCTTAATAGTTTCCGGACGAGATGCTCGATACCAGATAATAATAAATAGCGGCCAAAGCTAGAGGGGAGAGGCTGTGTGGGGGCGGTGCGAAGCGACCGCGCGAGGACAATGGGCGGCCACAAATAATTTCCAAACTCGACAAGAGCAGCGGCAGGGATTGGTTAAGTTCTCTCTGTCGTGCGCTCCCGAATGAAAGGGAAGAGAAGCGACTGCAGAAGATAGCGAAGCGGAGTCGGGCGAAGAAGGGAGCTTGGATATCTGGCATGGTGGGGGACGGACATAAATTCAAGCATTTTTCGCGAAGTTTTGGCCCCCGGGACACAGTAATGGCGTGCAGCGAGGCGAGCACCGCCGTTTCTGTCGGGATATGAGGGAGGGCCGTGAGAAACAGGTGGGGAGCCCCGAATGGGGCACAGTCGGAAAGATGGCCAGGAACGAGCGAACGTCTAGATATCTAGGCCGTGGTAAGGTTAGTCCTTTCTCCCTGGCGGTATTACAGAAATCCCTCGCGGCATCGGAATCCAGTTTCATCCAACACGGATTGCGTGACAAGGGTTTATTTAATCGGTTACGCGGCCCGATCGTTTTTATGATCGACGGCGACGAATCTGGTGGGATGCACTGATGCCGTCCCAGAGGTCGAAATGTGTACATTCGTTTCACTCAAATGCAGATGTAATCGACGATTCAACGGTGCTGTTGGAATATGGGTATAAAATAACGTACACCCTCTTTAAATATAAAATAGAATTTATTCTAAACAATACTTTCGAAGACACGTTCTAAGGCACGTCTTTACTCTACAACAAAATATTCTAGAGTGAGGACCGCTCTGGAAAAAGTAAACGATCGACCGAGAGTCGAGGGTCCCATAACGCGGGCAGCACAGATACAATGTATCAATTATTTGTATAGGCGCTCGAAAGTCAAGCGTTCGAATGCGCCCACTAAATACAGAAGATTATTTTTGCTTCGTGAATAAATTCCAACAGGTGCAATTGTAACTCGAAGACGTTGGCACGCTTATCTCGAAATCTCGTTCAATTTTGAAGCTCTTCGATATTTATAATTCATATCCCAAAATTCGATCCTAGAATGGATTTATAACATAAAATTCTGCGAAGTATACTTCGGTGATCAGATTAGGTTGCTGTATATGAAATTTCCGATTTTTAACAGTATAAACTTATTGATCAAAGTAAGCATCATTGTAATCAACGTATACTGTCAATGAATTACAAGTTTCCTGATTGTATTACGGTAGAAATTTAATGTTTTGGTCATTCAATGTTTGTTCATTTATAAGATTGTCATCTCCACCTTGTAGTTTTTTTTACTTTAAACGAAGAACACGGTGATCGATCACCACATTTTAGACAAATATTACAAAATGCTGTCGTCAATATGTTGTTCATCTACTTGTTTAGGAGCGCGGTAGGAAGTAACACACAGTTCAACAGTCAAATGTAAGCGAGTAACACAAAGAAAACGATGTCAAAATGTCACGATAACAAAACACTGTATGAAATGTCCTGAATTATGAAATAGATGAATGATACAAGAATACTGAAATGATATGAGGTGTACGGATGAAATGAAATGGTTAAGTAAAGAACGTGAAGGTTTACACGGATCGCGACTTGAGAAAATGGAGCAATTCGTGCCGATCAGAACGAGTGTTCGGAGAATTCTGGGCTCGATTTTCGGAATCTAACGGTCGACGGGCTCATTACCGCGAAACATGATGACTCGAAACACGAAACTTAAGACGCCTAATTCCCAAATTGACAGGGAGATGGCTCGCTAAGTGTCTCGCGGTCGCGAGTCCGACGATCCGCTGTGATCGCAAAACTGTTCGTAATCAGTACTGCGCAGGCGTCGCACAGGACCCCTTGTCCAATCCTAAACATACTCATAAAAAAGAGTACATGGGAATCGCATTGATCGACATTGAAATAAAATTTATTTAAAAGTAAAACAATATATCTAGATTAAAATTTCAGAAACGACCGTAATGATCAGCTTTGTACCTGAAAGTAGCATACAATAAACTTGTAGAATGTAATAGTATTTCTTGAGCGGAGCGCTGTATAAAATTTGCATTCTAAAATCGGTAATATCAATCTACAACCTAATAGAAGTCTAGAATCTTCAAGACCAACACGCCGAGGAGCTTGGAACTCAAAACGATATATACTAAATGCAGTGGTTTCAAGAAATATTGTATTTGAACACTAACTTTGCGGTTTTCGAAGAATTGTTGATATTCAAACTTCTTCACACTAGGTTTACAGAGCACTCACATCGTGAAAGCACGGGTACATATATCCAAAGAAATCAATTTGTTGAAAATTCTTTATGGATGCATCTTTACAATCTCTATAGTCAGAATTTAAAAATATTAGAACCCGTCCTTTTGACGGGGCCCGTAAATCTATTGTTAAAAAGAATTGTACAATAAAACTGAACTCATTCTAAAGCTTGTAATACAAGCAGTCAGAATGAAATGACCCATGTTTACATCACTCTTTAAAATCAGAATCAATGCCTGTCATGTAAGAAAAATAAATAAGTATATTGGCGATAGGTTTAATATACAGTCGTTGCGATTCAAAAATGTCCGGTGATGAACAACACTGAAGAAATAGCAGAAGAAAGAGGTGATCGAGAAGTCAGATATATGATCGATTTTTTATCACGAACTCGCGTTGAGACCGGATTGGCCTACGAGGGTTGTAAATCCCCGATTCGAATGTGACAACGTTGTACGCGATTCCCTATGACCGCTTAAAGTGATAGAGGTGGTATGAATGTAATAATTAGGCACAATTTAACGAAAAATTAAGAGACTATATTTTAAAAATAAAATAACTTTGTGTACACGAGTTGAAATACACGGATTGAATCTTGTCGACAAGGTTTCGCGGACTGTGTTTGATGATGAAGTAAAGTTGATGATGGATGGCGTAAAAAAGGTAAACTCGGTGTGAGCGTGAGTTTTACTGTGGGGCAAGTAGATTCGTTGAATGCCATTTCCCAAGAATTGGTAAGGAGCACGGTCGTCTTAGATAATTGGTCAACAAAAACTGGAATGGGAAGGGAAAAAAATGACCGCCCCAAACCAGGAGTCACTCGCAGGTACGCTTGTACCCTCGAGTGACGCACGCGGGGAATCCGCGTGTCCCAAAGGCAGAACCGTAGCAGGTCATAAACCAGAGAAGCGCCTTGACTCGGAACAAAGAAAACGGTAAGAAAGGACTCGACGATGGCTCGACTTCTGGTCACCAAATGTGGACAATGGGTCAATAAAATGCTAAATGTTTTGACGAAGAGTAACGGCTTCTCGGGAATACTGCTACTACGGGTAATTCGGTGCTATTAGTATCTGATATTTTGGGAAACGTGCAGGGCAGATGGGGCATCGAAAGAGGCCCAATCGCCTTGCTTACGGTTCAAAAATGCGGATAGTTGTATTGAAATAAAGTAATATATCTTTGTAAAGATATCCTTTTCTGAGAAACGGAACAGTCGAGATGATGAATAATTATTATAAATTACTGTAATTTATTGTAAACTATTGTGAAGTTCTGTAAACGAAGCATTTCTTAGAAATCCGCAGAAATAGACAGCTCTTGAATAGTACTACGTAAAAAGAACCAATGAAAATGTAAATAAGCGTTCCTTGCATCACATAATATGTTTCATAAAATGTACGTTCCTTCATATATTAAGTGTAGTCGTAATGTGAAGGGTTAATATAAGTATAATACGAAGAATACCGATAATTTTCGTAATGTTCTATAAAATTTCGTCCACAAGTATTGGCAGTGGTTAGCATAAATCGGACGAAACACAGTGGCCATCATGATGCACACGGTATTATGAAAAGTAATACGTCTGTCATTGAACAACGGACTCATTAATTAATTCACGCGCTAAACCTACGGGAATGAAAGTTGTAATGAGATCAAGTTTCTGATTTTTCCGGAAACTAACGAAAAAACGAAATGTTATTACGGAAGTTTACGAGCGAGCCGGAAATCTGCGGCCCCGAGAAATGTACTCGCGACGACTCGTTGCGACGTTGTTGACGACTGAATTTGGTTAGTGGAATTCATCTCTTCGGTTAAATTACCTGGGATTGTCGAATAGAGCTCGTTTAAACGCGGTGTTACCTTTATTTAATGCTCATCATAACTATGTTAGCAGTGCCATCGCTGAAATCTTTAAATACTAAAGTACTTTAAATACTCTTGACTTCGGCGAAGACCGCCGAAATTTGATTTCCAAACAGAAAGCAGTCTTGTTCGGGAAAGTTCCAGGCGAGTCGTTCGCGAAGTAAAAGAGTCAACCTTTAAGTCACTCCTTAAGAACCTCCTTATCGCAGCCACGGTGTCCTGAAACTTCCACGATGCGAGTCTAGCACAACAAAGTGGTAGCGGCGACGGGCGTATCTCCCACGAAACCGTGATACATCGTTTCCTCGAATTCCCCCGATGAAAATGTACGAGGCCTCGGAAGTCGCTTTCACGCGTACTATTCGCATAGACCATTGGTTACCTCACAGGCAACGATACTGCCCGTTCGACCCCCGTATAGCTTTACGATTTTCACAGAACCAATAAATACTTAGCGCGAAACAAACCTGGCGCCAGCTGTTCGCGCCCCGCGATTACAAAAAATCGCGGAGCTGCTCGTATATCGACCTGCGGCGTGGAAATTACGCGCCGCTAGAACCGCCTTTCCTTTACCCGGCTCATAATTAATCCTCATTTACTTAACTCGCCCGACGATTTACGATACCCTAATCTCATTCGTTAAGCAGTAAATATATGTTAATGGGTCATCCAAAAAAGCCTCCGTACCTTCGTACACACTTTAGAGCGCAATAACTTTTTTTAAACGAGTTACTTTTAAAATGTTTTCGAAAAAAGTCAGTGAGTGAATATTAATATTTATTTAAATAAATGCCACTTACCTATAAATCTCACAGAAATTTTCCTAGAGGTAATATTCTGATGACGAACAATTACTTTAAGTGATTCATATTTTTTTCGTTACTACCCGACTAGAATTTCAGCTAGGCATGCCTAAAGTCGAATGCGGGTCTAATGCGGAAGTGATTAGGAACTCCTAAGTTAAGCATTCCCAACCGTTGCCGTACGTGGCCCTAATGGGGATGGCCAAGCGAACGCCTATATAACATTTGTTAATTAAAATATATATAGATATATTTAGAAATATATATATATATATATATATATATATATTTAGAAATAAATATATATATATATATTTAGAAATAAATATATATATATATATATTTAGAAATAAATATATATATATATATTTAGAAATAAATATATATATATATATTTAGAAATAAATATATATATATATATATTTCGTCGAAAAATATTTCACACATACGTGTTTTTGTTTACCGGCAACCATCCACATTGAAGGGTTGAAAACAGCTCCCAGAGCTGGGGGTCAAAAGCATATGTTTTTTGAGATATATCTGAAACCTGTGAATTTCCGCGGCCGTAGGGCCTGCGGTCAAAATATATATAACTGCATGGAAACTTTTTAAACTACGCATACTCGATCGCTTTCACCTACATATTCAGTATAAACGTTTATAGTGTTTTGAACGTTGATGCTGGTTTATAAGTCGTTAATTGTTTTATTATTAGCCAAAGCATGTGACCCAGGTACCAGCGTGACTCATGAGCAACTTCTGTCTGAAATATTTTTTTATACTACAAACATCCCAGAGGACGGCAAGGAATGAAATATTTTTTTGTATTTTTTTTTCATATTCTAATTAGATTAATCTAGTCCTTGTGGCTGTCATATATAAGCGCCGGTAATGCGAATCTTGCACTCGGTGCAAAGGGTGCTGGCCAGCGTTAACGTCGTTGGAAAAACCCAAGTAAAGCGACCGAATGGGAGAAGGAACGTTTTTACCTGTAGATATAGGTGTTTTGGGAAGACGCAGGAAAGCTTACTCTTTCGAGGACCATCACTGCGACTAGCCGTTATAACTTGAATAACGTAAATCCAGATTTTGGGCGTTGATCTTCTATATTTAATAAACTATTATTCCTAAATTTACGCGGATTCAGATAAATTCATATAACAATAGTGTAATGGATTCCAAAAAGATAAGGACGATTACAACACGTGGGAACAATAATAATCATTCATCCAGTAAAGGCGTAAGGAGACAGAAAGTGACACCAATAATTTCGGAAAGTTCGTCATATACGGATCGGAATATACACAGTATTAGTGCAATGGACAAAAAAAAGGAAGATTATTACAGCACGTGGGAGCAATTATTCATTGAGCGCTGGCGTAAAGAGGCAAAAAGTGACACCATCGGAAAGTTCATCAGAGAGTGATGCTGGTATCAATTATAAATTCACCGTTGCAGAAAGTATTTTCAAATGAAAGTGACGGATTACCGGTATCAATACCTCAACCATCATGCCAGTATTTATCAAGACCAAATAAATTCGTTGAAAGGTAATTATGATAAACTTGTTTCATGGAGAAATGATTTAAAACAATAAATACATATTTCGTCCGTTCAACAATACCAATACCCATTTTTACAACCACACAATTTAATTTTAATTACAGATTATTTGTATCGCGCAATGGATAAACACCGTCGGTCGTTGTCAATCCAAATGAGCCAACTTGGTAGAGAAATGGCGGATCTCAAAGTTGCTATCGTACAATTGTTGGATAAAACAACAAGTAATTGGAAATTCCTCACCTGTCGTACCAAAGAAGAGTTCGAAAAATTCGACGACAGAATAAAAGGAGATGAAGATTTTTGTCAAAAATAGATAAACTTTTATATTTTTATTTCGACTTTATATATTTATCTGTTATACAGGGTGTATCGTCTAAAACAGGACACCTAAATATCTCCTCTACCTCTGAAAATACAAAAAATGTTTCTAACGTAATCTAAATGGTTTCAAAAGACGAAGCAGATGGAAGAATCGTTTTTTATAAATTGTAATTTTTTTATCGTTTTTTCAAGGTCATTCGTTTTTTTACACATATACACACATTTTTTGTTGTTGTATATTATAGCAAATATTATTGTGCATTCATCCATGTTTAATAGCACGTCCTTGAAATGACCGTGAATTCTAAAATTTGCTAATTAATGCAAGAACTTAGTTCCAGCGACATTTCAGATTTCAACGGTAACAGAAATTCGACCATGAACTTGAACTTGTAAATAATCACATTTATTACTGCAATAAATGTTCGAAATGATGTCCTTCCGTTGTGATACATTTCGTGAGGCGAAAAACGACAGATTGTACAGCTCTTTCGATGATTTCAGGTTTCATATCAGCCCATGCAGCAATTATTCGTTCCTTCATATATTCTGGCGTCGTGGGTGGCACTTGATAAACCGTACCCTTTAATGTCCCCCATAAGAAAAATTCAAGTGGGGTGAGATCGGGTGAACGAGCCGACCATGATACAGGTCCATTACGTCCAATCCAACGATTTAGGAATTTTTCGTTGAGGACACGTGTTGCAATATGGGAAAAGTGTGCTGGACACCCATCGTGTTGATACCATAATACTAGACGGTCCCTAAATGGTACATCTTCTAATGATCCTGGTAGAATATATTCTAAAAATTCAGCATACTTCTGCCCAGTTTGCGTACCGTTGATAAAATACGGCCCAATTATACTATTATTTAGAATAGCACACCAGACATTTATGGTCCATGATTTCGGCTTATCGAGTTGTCTAAACCATCGTGGATTTTCAACCGACCAATAATGCATGCTCTTCAGGTTCACCAATAATGTTAGCTATTGATTTGTAAAGGATGCTTCATCCGTAAACAATACTGTATGGAAAAACATTTCATCACTTTCATATTTCCGTATACCCCATTGAGAAAAGTGTACGCGGTTTTCAAAGTCTCTTCCATGGAGCTCTTGGTGAAGAGATAAATGGAAAGGATGAATTTTTTGAGAATGAAGAATCCGGAATATGCTTGTCACACTAATACCGGTTTCACGTCCAAGTTGCCTTATACTAACATGCGAGTTTTGATTAACTGTAGCGATGTTATTGTTCACATTTGCTTCATGAGTAACAGTCTTACGTCTCACGCGAATGATTCTGTTGACAGTACCAGTCTCACAAAATGTTTTAACAATACTTGAGTATGCAGAACGTGATGGACAAGAACGTTATGGAAATCTGTCTTTGTAAATTCGTATTGCTTTCTTAGACACTCTCGAGCACCACCGTAAATTAAAACCATTTGAATTCCCTCCTGTTCTGAATAACGCATTATGAATCGCTTGTCGATACACTGAGAAATCTAGTAGTGAGAAAACTCTTAAATACATATCTCTCTCACTCTCTATGTACACAGAGGAACGATACAATGTGTTTATTTACAAGTTCAAGTTCATGGTCGAATTTCTGTTACCGTTGAAATCTGAAATGTCGCTGGAACTAAGTTCTTGCATTAATTAGCAAATTTTAGAATTCACGGTCATTTCGAGGACATGCTATTAAACATGGATGAATGCACAATAATATTTGCTATAACAAACAACAACAAAAAATGTGTGTATATAAAAAAACACGAGTGATCTTGAAAAACGATTAAAAAATTACAATTTATAAAAAACGATTCTTCCATCTGATTCGTCTTTTGAAACCATTTAGATTACGTTCGAAACATTTTTTGTATTTTCAGAGGTGGAGGAGATATTTAGGTTTCCTCTTTTAGACGAAACACCCTGTATACATTAAACACGTTCAATTTGACTAAAAACTGTTCTTAACCAAAGTTAGAGTTTTGCTCGCTCGCTACTGATTCTCATCATTCCACTATTCTTTCGTTATTTGCACTCGCACTCGTACGTGCGCGCGCACACAAACACACACACACACACACATATGTTCATAAAAACTTCGTACTATTATTACTATGTAAATGATATAAAGTTTAGAATATTTCTATATAATATTTATTGGTTAATTCAGCACACAGAGTTCGCTACAAATAATTTTCATTTCGACAATTGTAAAGTGTTCGCATTTTTAAAAACGGTTAAAAACTCTCTTGAGATGTTAAAACATCAATGCAAACTTGGAACATATGTTTCATAAATTTAGGTCAGTCATATAGCGTAATTGTTCCAGTACGTAAACATTTAAGGTCAGTACTAAGCCATCTTAAGCGTTATTACTATAAATATTTCTTTTTTTTTTATATAAAACGAGGAATAGGCTAGCTATTATGCCCATGGAAATGTACAAGAGTTTGTTAGTAGATTTTCAAGCAATTTGTCTTCAGGAAATGTGACCACTGGGTAGCGGCGAAACTAAAGCACATCTACCCCATTGTCCGAAATAAATCAGAAAATTTATTTTTGGTTTTTCGCTTTCCTTCGGTAGTAACGATCCACGGGATTGCAACAACTTGCCATGACTGCACGTCGTTTTGCTAATGCGTGCAAACCGATACGTAAATATCGAACGGGTAGGTATCCTGGGCGTGGGTGTTGCAGTGAGCAACAGCGACTTATGAAATAACACAGACTGCGTTTACCGGAGGGATGAAATATCGATGGTTGGCGTCGACGGTGGGGCGTACAATACCGTGGTTCCAAAGTATAGGAATGCATCGGCGTTGATCGAAGCCGTTTGCCTAAACAGCGTTCCCGAAGAGAACCGGTTGTTCGAGCGAGCATTGGCCACACCACAGCCAGGTTCTTCCAGTAAGAACTCCATCGGCGATGCGGAATTCTCGTCACGGAGCTGGATGTCGTAGGAATCAGTGCACCATTGAACGAAAACGAAGGCCGGATACGACGCAGACAAAGACGGGTCACGCCGATCTCACTTTTACAAACCAACCCTCCAATTTTGACCTGTTCCCTCCCTATTCGAGACTCGCTGCTCTGCTTCACATTCTTTTCAATCTGACACCGTGTTTCTTTCTTTTTAAACCGGTCCTCCCGTGCACTGAAACAAGAAACACGGATTCCTGCCGGCGCTCACGGAATGATCGTACATCCCCGCCGCCATTCTAAGGGCACAAATTCTTGCTCGCTTAATATTAAATTAACATCCCGGATAGAGGAGACGGTGTTTCTCCTTTTTTGCCGGCGGCTTCCAAGTACCTCGGCCGAGGGAAATTTTCGTGGCCCGGTCGACAGTGTACTTTATGGACGTCGTTATTTAAAGTAATAGATGTACGTATATAACGGAAAACTGGCCTGCCTCGAGGCTCCCGACATTTTTCAATGGGGGGTACTTTGCGCCCCCCATTGTTTCCAGTTCTTCCGGGAACGCGCGCTCGATGAAGGCTGCGTTTCTTTGGAGGCTCGCGAGCAATTTTCCGGACGGTTTTAAGCTTTATAGGCGGTAATGAAACGTACGTTTTATTTTGCCATTAAGCACAGATGATGTTTCGAAGAGGAACGATACTTGAAGATAAAAAAATGTATTAACAAGGGCGCTGAGAACCGGACCGTTCAACACATAAGGATGAATGTGTAATTCCGTTTCCCTAGGATTGCGCAACTGGCAGATGGTAATATCTTTAGTTTCTTCTAGAAATCCTTCAAAATGAATTTTTCTAAGTGCAAACAATGATTCATCTTGTGATTGATTCAACGTCGGTGTTAAGACTGTAGTAAAAGATCAGTATAGACTCTTAGAGTATGAAAGACAACGTCTAAAGCAAAATAAGAAAAGTTTTTAGGCCTCGTTGAACAGTAATTCTCAACAACTAATTATTGTTATATTGTGTTTACTTGAGTAACATGTATGCTCTTTTCAATCATATTAATTCATCTTCTTAGCTATCTTACATATTTTGGTAATTAAACACAAAAAGGTACACCTCACCGATTTTGATGAAACTCAAACATGTTGTAGAATTCATAATTCTAAGCAAGATATTTCTATCTCTACCTAATTCGAGATATTTATAAAACAGTTTTCGTACTCCTTCGTTTGGTTTGAGTTAGGTCTGGGTTACTTGCGCTACCATGGGATTGTCGACAACTCATTTCGCCATTTATCGACACGGTTAAATCGTCGAGAAATGTTTTCATCGACAGTCCGTATTTACCAACAGTTCGGCGGAGGAAATGAAATTGTTGACATTCGCGAGGCAAAAATAGGAAAACGTAAATACCAGAAAGGCAGAGTTCTTACTGGTCAATAGAATTTTGGAGGTATTTTGAGCGTTCTACTAAAAAATCTATTTATTGAACCAGTAGCCAACAGATCGTCCGAAACGTGACTGACTAGCTTAATCCACAAATAGATTAAAGCGGCTACTACCATAATGTCGGATTGCTGGAAATCATACAATTGTTTGAGTGACGAAGGATACAGGCACCTAGTTGTCAGTCACAAGGTGAATTTCGTTAATTCGGATAGTGGACCACATCCGCAGGATATAGAACGGTCACAGCGGGAAACTTGAGCTAACATCCCACGTTTTGAAACTCGAATGGAGCATTATGCTGGATGTATCGGTGAATTTTTATTTCGTCGGCATTTTGATTATGATAGCCGCAAAATTGTGTTTTTTGATATTATGGTCGAAATGTTACCAATTAGTGAATAATAACATATTGTAAAATTTCATAGGTGTTGTTGTTTTCTATATTAACTAACCTAAAGCAGGTCTAACCGACTTCGACAGTCGATGTGGCCGAGAAAAGTGCCAAAAATATGTTTATATACAAAAATCCATGTGAAATATGAAACAATGTTAGCATAGCCGTCCCCTCTTCGCCCCTCACCGCACTAATCCCAACCATCGTTCCTTTTATTACGCGGATGTTTCAGAATCCAGTCTAGTACTAGCAACATTTTTTTGTGAATATTTCAGAAACTAAAGCCAAGCGGCGGCAACATATATAGGAAAAAGTTGTTCAGAATGATTACCTTGGCAACATGTTTCAAGGTCATCGAAATGGGTGAAGTGTACCCTTTTGTGTATAATTATCCATATTTATATTTGGAGTTTCTGTAGTAAAGTAAGACATTTTTAGAATTTAGTAAAGTTTACTTTTTTGGCATTTGTTTATTACATGGACGAAACTTAGAATTTATTTGGCAAGTGCAACATCGCCTGAGAATCTATGTTTTGGTCGTATAGATCAAAGAGAAACAACAGTAGATACTCATTGTATTATGACCGCACATTTCAAATTTTAATACTTCTTCAGAAATAAAAATAATGTAATATTACTACATTATTAATATTAACATTACACGCTATATGTATTATACATTCTTACACATATTACTAATATAACTTACATATATAACATAAATACATATTTCCAAACGCATATAGGTACATATAATTCATATTTTTCATTGTCTGTGTGACTCGCATTGTAAACTATTAAACGATAGTCCAGTGCATTCGAAACGTTGCAGTTCCAATTGTTCTTTGCTTGAATAAAATATGTATAGCATTATACTGTACGTATTTGTATTGGATGATTACAAAAGTTCGTGTCGGATGTTTAGAGACATTTAGATCTTCTTTGAAAAAAAACCACGCAGTTTTTACGCAAAAGGAATTCACCAGTTTCTAAAACATTACCGTCTACCGAAAGTGACGGTAAAAGTGACAAATATTACTATTTGTTTTACAAAGCACATCTGAATAAATAAATGTAGCCAGTAAGTGTTTACAAAAACATGTTTACAATCTAGTATTAAGTTACTTACAGTTCTAGTACTTTTAAAATAGTATTATCTAGTACTATACAGGGTGATCCTTTTAAGTATGGCAAGCTAAATATCTCTTCAGCATATTGTGATGCAAAAAATATTTTCTACGTAATGTGCATGGTCTCAAAGGACCAATATCTGGCAAGAATATTTTTTACACAATGCAATAATAAATAAATTGTAGTTATGTGTCAAAAAACATCGATGACCTTGATAACTCCGAAAGTAATGACCTTGGGGAAAAAATTTTCTTGCCAGATATTGGTCCTTTGGCACCATGCACATTACGTAAAAAATATTTTTTACATCATAATATGGTGAAGAGATAATTAGGTGACCTTACTTAAAAGGACCACCCTGTATATTCTAACCCTTTCTGGAGGAGGATTTTTTGAAATATTAGAAATACTTTCCTTAGAGAACTAGATCGCATATCAACCTCTGACATTTTGGAAAAAATTAAACAGTAGATACATTAATCCTCTATTGTTGAAATGATAATTATACGTGAACCTGATGTTTCCAACGTGTCGACATTCGTCCAAAAGGGTTAAAATTAGAGATCATGATTTTGAATTTGTATTTCATTTAGAAGTATGCCATTACGCGTCATTTTAAGTACACGGATACACGTGTATTATTTCATGTGTATTTAAATATAATCTCATTTCAATTTGTGTTTTGATGCAATATAATTAGCATATTTACATTATCTATTAACAATTTAGTTATTTTGGAGGTATCTACGTTTCCAGTAGATTCGTAAAATGTTTTCAAAGTGAATATTCTGGACAATATTGACCACGTTGTATATACAGGCATGCCAAAAGCTAGTAATAACATGAGAAATACATACATTTTTATCCGTTGTTACTACAAATCGTTAAAAAATGCAAGATGTATTATCTTTTGTCCCAGGGCGTATAACGAACCAAATTAAATAAATGACCTAAGTATCGAATTCGATACTTATCAAGCCGAACCTCAATTGAAATTTGATTTCGATACTTTTGTATGGTAGAGGACGCGGAACACGAAATATCCAAGAATTGGAGAACTTACAATGAAATATTTAAACATCAGTAGCCTCCGAAAGATGTTTTTTTAATATATTTTTAAAGTTACATCAATCTCTCAAGGGTCATTAGCAACTACAAGTTTGTACGTGAGTTGTCGTTTTTCGTGCTGAAAATGGAGTTACTTCCAAAGGCACAAATTGTTACCAGAATCCGCAAGCATATTAGTTTTCTCTTGTACCAAAACGGACAATTTATTGAATAAATTTTATCAGTACAAATAATGTCTTAGGCTGAAGTAGCGAAAACCGATCAAATTGGATTGACCTGAAATTTTCCACATAGTCTCATTTTGCATTAAAAACACAATTCCCAAACGAATTTTTGGCGACTTGCAAAAAAATCGTGATCACTATCTACCTTATCAATGACGGAAATCTACTTTTCGTCAATACGCGGAATTCTTTCAAACAAAATAACTTTCAGGCTTGAATTAGTACTAGCTATTTCGATGTACATACATGCAGTAGTCGTTTAGCCTTGAATACCAACGAATATTGTTTACGAGTATTTTGTTAATAACAGAAAATATTCTATTTGGTAATGATTTATACAAATTATTGATATAATCAATTGGTATATTTCTCCATTCTGCCTGAATAGCATTTATGAGCTCTTCTTGTTAATTAAATTGACGATTATTTATAGATACTTTTTGTGGTTAAGTATCCCCAGACAGTGTCTATAATATTTAAATCGGGCGCCAATGTCGACCATGTTAATCAAGTTATTTCTTGCCTTTGAAGCCATGTTTTAATTAGCTTCGTAGTGTGTATCGGGGCATTGCCGTGATGAAATATCCACTGATTAGTCTGTAAAACTGCAAAAATCTTAATTTTCGCTGCTTCTAAAGTCTCCAGGTTTTCTTTTTAGTCTTGCCGTTCTTTCAAAATTTTTAAATCGATCACTCCTATCGAGCTAATAGCTCCCCAAACCATTCCACCATGGTGGCGACGTGACAAAATCTGTTCTTCTTCTCTTAAATCATGGTAGTAAAAACAATTGCCATCGGAACCATCAAAATTAAATTTCTTTTCGTCTGAAAAGACGACCTTTCCCCATTTTTTAGCCCAACCCATATGTTTTCTTGCAAACTTCAATTTCTCTTCTTTATGACGTCCGTTCAAACGTGGCTTTCTCTCCAAATGCTTTCTTTTAAGAGTAGGTGTTCTTTTTAAAAGTCTCTGTATCGTGCGTACAGACGCTGAAACATTAGCTTCCTGGGCAATTTGCTTAGAACTTTTGCATGAATTCGAAGCAATAAGCAAAATTAATCACTTTTCTCTTCTTGAAAGAGCTTGCTTGGTTCTGAATTTGTATAACTTCTCATAATTTTGACTATTTTTTAAACAAGAATTTAAAAAATTACATATTCACTTCTTCCTAATCTACTAGCAATTTCTCGATTAGAATATCCATCTTCTTATAATACTTTAATTTTTTCAATTTCTTCGAAACTCAACTGTTTTGCGTGCCCGATTTTTGTTTCAATTGTTTCAAATTTCGGGATCATATCACGAATGTACTTGAAAAATAATACTTTGGAAACAAAATTTCAATGAGTTTTATTAAATTCTGTGAAGGCTTCCCGTGGCGGTCTTACGTTGTAACGCATTTTAGAAAATGAGCGTCTTTATTCGCACAGATTCAACATTTTTCGCCTCTTATCCGTTAACTGGGAACGAATCGAAGCTTCGAAGTTTCTGAAATCAAAGCTTCGAAGCTTCCAAATCTTCGACCTTCGAAGGAAAGTAACAGCCATAGTTCGAACCACTGTGCGGCGCGGCTAGGATTGGAATTCTGAGACGTGAGTTACCGGTTATTGGAATTTTTAAGGTTTTAAAGCGACACAATAAAAAGATATTGTGACCACTACCTCGCCGGTTCCGTAACCATGAGGTGCTTGCTCGAAAAAATGGATGCAGCAGAGTATACTTTCAAACAACGTATATGGCCTACTTTACAAAACAAATGTCTTGTACAGGTGGTTACAATGGTGGTCCAATTTATGCAACCGTCCAAATTCGATAAGTCTCCTCAAACATTATTTCCTTCAATACGGACCTACGATTAAAATTGAAATAACCTACAAATATTACGATTAAAATTTAATTACTGTACGTGTACATGTATATTAAATCAAAAAGTCTCCATACACCTTTTGAAAAGAGTAGTATTTGTGAGAATTTTGTGAAATTTTGAGAAAATTTGAAAGAAAATAGTATGCATTTCTTTGTATAGCTTTTTATTGCAAACTATAATGAATATTTTAAAAATGCACTTTGTAGATTGATGTCGGATATTAATTTTCATTTACACTAACCGTACCACGACCAGTAAAATGTCAGGTTTCCCATTTCTCATTTCATTTATATTACGAAGATTCTTGCGTTAAATATTATTAAATAGATTTCTTCATTCAAATACATATTATTTTACAAATTGTGAGAAAGCGAAATAAATTCAGTGTTGTAATTTTTATAAAATAACTTAAATCAGTCACATTTTATGTTCGGTACGGTTAGTGTTGAAGATACAGATAAAGAAGTGGTGCAAAGCAACATTTAATACATTCTTCAGGATGCTGCTCGAAATTAATTTTCCCGAAAATAAATATATACATAAGTTTAATCTTACTTGTTCGAATCGATTAATAGTTACAGTGGTTACAATCTTCCATCTTTTTGTGCAATTGTGTGTTTGCTATTATGTACTGTGTTTAAATAACCAACTTAATTGATATCATTCGTCGTATGTGGTGTATAAACGAAACAATATTTAATCCGATATTTTATAGGATCTACGAAGACTCTTTCGTCTGACTAGACGTGTTCAGATTAAGTGTTTACAAATTATTGATTTCAGAGGACCATCACGTAAGAATGAGCCTAGAACTCATGTGACTGAAAATGGAGGCTTGTCTAGGTTTGAAGTAGGCAGGGTAAGATTAAAATGGCCGCTTCGAAAATGGCAAGTATAACGTTCTACGCAGCGTGGCCGTTTGTGCGCACGTACCAACTTTAATTGCAATGATATTACGGAACAAAGCCTCGAACGTTGCCATTTCGTTCCTCGCAACGCAGCAACGCGAATCAAACGCTGCTCTTAACTTGGATCGGATATACGCGAGGCTGGGCTTACACCGACAGACGACTTAATGAAAACCGATTTTCGCTATGCTGAGGTACAGCTTGGTGGTCGGACACGGGGTGAGATTTTGTTTTCTCAGGATATTTTCGTAAATTAACGAAAATAAAGTAATTTACGTAAAGTAACAAAAGGCGTGCTTACACCAATCGTATCGCTCGTTTACTTCTTCACTTTGACGAAATTTAAGCCGAAACAGACGTTTGCCTATGCTTCAATGATTGCTGGAAGATCACATGATTTTAGAAACAAACGCCGGATGTACAACTTTACAGTGGTTTCGAAACGTATTAGCACACTGCAGTGAGTGATCAAATTAATAAATGTTGTATAACTTGAACTGTTTACATTAAAACATGCAATAGTTCAGTAAACCCCTAGCTACCTCGATTATTGAAGTGAAACTTCTGTAGGCGCGGTAGGCTTTAATCCCTCGACGCGGTAGAGGTAAAACCGATCTGGCGATGAAACGATGAAACGATGAAACCATGAAAACATGAAGCGATGAAACGATGAAACGAAATTCTATTCTATTAGCATATACAGTTGAGGGTTCGGCATTGCTTAATAAAGATTATGATAAAATTCCGATGATGCTAAGTGGAGATTTCAACGTGAACTTTGCATCGGAACAATCAAAATTATTAATAGAATTTTTTAGAAGTAAATTAAGAAAAATGGAAATGGTAAATAATCCTAATGATGCGACAACAATATCAGGAACAACTCTCGATGCAGTATTTGCAAGACATTTAGACAAAACTGATTCAAGAATATTTATATCATCATATTTCAGCTATCACAAGCCAATTGTTTCAATAATAGAATCATAGAAAATTAAATATCATAAAGTGTTTTTTTTATATCTCTTTGATTTGTGGCACACACACGATTAATGGTTGAAAATATTCATTTGGGAACACTGTAGACACAGTATTGGCACAGTACAGTAAGCGAGTGAATTGCTCAATCCACTTGTATAAATTGGTATGTTTACATTAAAACAATCAATTTTCAAGTAAAACTCGAGCTATATCGAATAATTCTTTATTTTCCTATGAACCATTCACGTTTGAAAATATACATTTGGGAATACTGTAGCTAACATTTTGTATCACATTGAAAGTATTGTTCAAATTAAAGCACACCTATGAATCGTTCGTATTCGAAAGAAATATTACAGCAATAAAAGGCTGTGACATTTAGCGTCATGACGGTGAAAGTCACAATTTACTGTCACGTGAAAACGTATCTTAACTAATGATCGTTCGCTGCGAATGTAATTCGTTACCGTTTACACTAAACGAGCTCGAATTTATTCGGAGGTTCACGTCACAAATATTGTTCGTTGGGCCTAAACGTGTCATAGAAGACAGACGATAATTTCCCTGAAGAAGGCAGCTCTCCGGGATCACTACTTGTTGTCTATCTTATTTATCTGTTAGAAAAACTCACAATTGATCGTCGTGAATGATTCTATTCCAAAAGTATTGAAGACAGAAATTCATGCAAGGTGTGAATGTTTTCTTGTTATTGATTTTGAAGCGTCATTCAGAAGAAAATTAGAGGAAAGCAAACTTTTATTAGGCACTGCTTTTCTACATTTTTCTAAAAAGAGACACATTCGCATATAGTTACGTAACTACTTTTGGTATCTAAAATGGCCGATATAGAAGTATATTCATTCGCCGTCGTATGTACTTTCTTTAAGATAATAAATAATATTTCCTTTTGTGTGTTTGAAATCATACCTCCTTATAGCATTTGCTGAAATTACTATTACACTGCAAGTTTATATACATTATAGAATATAAACATACAAACAGATGACAAGAAATAAGTACAGCAAAATAAAATTTTAACCAACTGATCCAGGGTTTAATATTCTTCTTTATCGCGAAAAAACGTTTCTTGAGGTACTAATGTTCTATATAATGTTCTTATCGATCAGACCTCAAAAATTCAAATTTACGTTAAGGTCTGTGGTTATATTGTGAAATGTTTCAAGTAACGACTTCATACTATTTAACGTAAAAAATATAAACTATTTTTTCGGAATTTTTGTCAATAGTATTTTTTAGAAAACATGTAAAATCATTAGTTTTACAAAGCATATTTTATGATATACATTTTCTCATATGTATTTTTTGGAGAAATTTTGAAATAATTCTTGGCAAGTATAAAAACAAATGTATCTATCCAAACGATTGATTATGATAAAGCATTTCTCGATTAAGCATATTTCACGCTTAAAATTTTTAACCACTCCTGTAAACGCATTTTATAAAATGACATTTTATATTTGAATGCATTTTTGACTGTGGTGATATTTTTAACTCCACTGTATAATTTTATTATCAAATATTAAAGTTTTGCAGTGATATTTTTGATATTCTTTCCGATTTACTTCCTGGTACGATTTCTTGGATATTATACTGGTTGTTCTCTACGAGATGCTTGGTCAGGAACTGGTCAGACCATATTGAAGATAATCCATGCATGAATAGAATGTAAAGAAACCAAAGAGATGCGGTACAATGGACGAGAAACTAGCCGGAATGTCGATAGAGAACACGGAATTTTGTGTAGAGAGTGTGGTTGGATGTGAAGGGTTGGAGAAGTTTGGGTTCGCATGCTGCGGGATACTAACTAAGAATTACTTATTGAGCTTGTTTTTCTCCGAGCGTGAATAACGAGAACTTATCCTAGTCTTCTTTGTGCCGTGCTAAAAGTTCCTCACAACGGTCTAAACTACGGCAGTAGGTACAAGTCTGGCAATGAATTTGGAATTTTAAGTCTTTTAAAGCTAGCGTTAAGTCGCAATTAATTATGAGCTTCCATTAAGAACAAGTGATATTACATACAACAAATATAAATAAATGACTTCTAGTAAAATCTATTGAGAATGTGTAATACTCACCTTTTCAAACAAAGCCCTGGATATGCATTAAATGTAATTGTTTAACATGTATTTACATTATTGTATATTCATATAAATTTCAAGTAAACAGAATCGATGAAAATATTATTCGGTGCAGTAATCATCATGGTTTATAGAAGATTACCTATAACTATGTATTTTGGTTTTTACCGTCCCCGAAATTTTGTTTGCAATATATGTTGGAAGATTCTTATAGAGTATGTTATACTAAAATCGAATCCAGAAGCAAAATTTTTCTATCACGGAATGTTTTCGAAAAAAATTGGTTATTGTAAAAATGCATGATTTTGATAAAAAAAAATTAGGTGTTACGCGAAAACTAACCATGCTAGAAAGTTCAGTTTGGAGTAAAAAATTAGAGGGGACTCTCCTCCCTATATCCATATAGCCAATTATATTTTATTGTACTTTCTAATAGTTTAAATGCTTGTTAAAGTTTTAAAAATTTTCTTTGTTGTGCATTTCCTCAGTAAAATGTGAATATATGTCGTATTTTTATAATTTTGTGTAACGATTGACACCCAAAAATACAAAAAACATGTGCATAATTTAAGCATAGTAAGCAAAGACATTTTGAGTGGGAAAAACGCCCACAGGGCATCGCCACGGACCTGGCAAGTCGAGAAAAGGCTGCAATAGCCGCGTGGCGCGAACGCGTCGCACATAAGCTGTTAATGAATATTTTGACCTGTTCATATACTAACCGAACCAAATACTTTTCGTGAATGGTTTCTCTATCAGAAATGTCTGTAGGATTCAATACTCTATAGTAAATTCCTGCTAGATAAAGGATTTTCTACATAAATACAAAAATAGAACGTAGAAAGTACTCGCGTCAGCTATTTTTCAAATTTTAAGAAGCACTTACAACTATTGGAAAGTACAAAAGAATATAATTGGATATGTGGATATATAGAGGAGAGTCCTCTCTAATGTTTTACTCGATCCTGAACTTTCCAGCATGTTCAGTTTTCGCGTAATACCTAATTTTTTTATCAAAATCATGCATTTTTACAAAACCAATTTTTTCGAAAACGTTGCATAATAGAGCAGTTCTGCTTCCGGATTTGGTTTTAGAATGGCAAACCCCATAAGAATCTCCAAACAGATATTGCAAAACATGAAAAAAGTTTTATTTTGTTGGACTGTGGTATTGGACATTTAAATAAGATTTCGTTTAATACATTAGAAGAATAATCATACTGTGTTACATTCTCTAGTTCGTCATCGTAAAAAAGAAATTGTTTAAGCATTAGTCATAATATTTCAAACGGTAAAAAATGATTTGAAATTTTTTTATTTTAATAAATTTTCTGTACATATTAACATCCATGTGCCTTTACATTAGTTCCATTCAATCCATTTTTGCATTCAAAATTTGACCCTTGAAATACTAATGCAACTTTGTGGACTTTTGTATATCACCTGTAAGTAGAAACGGTCGGTTATGGTCAGACGACGTAACCAAACACCAAACTCTAGTAGTTGATACAGGATACCTCCATGTAATGATTAAAATAATTATTAAAATAAACTAACCTACACCTTCTTTCATGGTGTTTCTATTCGCGAGTAGAAACGGTCAGTTGTGATGAGATGGTGAAATGAAATACCAAATTCTCGATTTTACGCAAAATACAGCAACGTAAAAATTCAAATAATTATTAGTTACACAATCGCGTGAAAAGTATTCCCAAAAGAAATGAACCTTCTCGGAACGGTGGAACGTTTCACGGGACATTTAAACTGGAACATTTTCCTCAGGATTCTTTGAAACATCACGCCGCGCTTCGGCAAACGAAGACATTTTTCACTGAAACGAACGAAAACCAGCATCGTAGAACTCGGCTCTGGGGGGTTAGAAGAAAAACGGGAGGCCGTGAAGGGTCTGTCGCAAGATCAAGTTTTAAAATAGAAGGATGTCGCTGTCAGAGGAATTTCTGGAAACGCATAAGCAAATTACTGAACCGAATGCACCGTGCCCGACCTTAAGCTCGCTTGTCACGGTAAGCTGCGTCCCTGACACCGATTTCCTGCCCGTTCTTCCCGTCCGAAAGCTTCTTGCCGCGCCGGAACGCGGACTCACAAAAGACGTCTTCCTCGTCCCGAACTTTTTTCGACTGCCTTCCTCTTCCTCTTCGAAGTCATCTTTACGTGCACGTTTTCCTCTGGCTCGTGAACCGATTTTAATTAATTCGGCAGGAAAAAGGAGTTTCACAAGAAGCTCTTCTTTCCAGGGCTCGCAAAATTGTTCCCCCGCGTCAAGCGTTTCTTTTAGATTTTTTTCATCGTCGTAGCGCGTGCGCGCTGGTTCTTTTCTCCTTTTCTTTCCGCTTTTATTCGTCCCGCGCCGTCAGCTTCTTCCCGTGTCCCCTTCTCCGTCATTTCCTGTTTCGTTCCCTCTCGTCTTCGACCTTTTTTTGGCACAGTCGTTATGCTTCGGCGTGACTGTAATTGTAATTAGACATATCGCCCAACCAACAAACCCCTCGCTGCCCTTTGAACGCGTTCCTAAAGAACATTTGCTGGTCCATCGACGGGAGCAACATTGAATTACACCCGGTGTATTTACTCTTTCCACATTAACGCTGTTTAATCGAAAAATATTTCGTTTCTTTGTCGCGTCGCAAGATCGGTAACTAGAAGAGAATGTCGTGAACGTCGCCAGTAATCGTCTGAATAATTTCTCTTCTTGCATTCCGAGGGCCACTTCCCGTCTAGTTGTTGCTTCGTTGGATCCACTGTTCACACGAGGCGAAAAACTTCCGTCGAATCTAATCAACGACCGCTAAATATTGCGCAACATATATTAGATATCATCTAGTGTGCACATTAATATGTTATACTTCCCCCGAGTCTTCGAGTTGTTGAAGTTATACCACCGGCAAGTTCCTAATTCCTAGCGACACCCCTGACGCGGGTCTCACGATAATTGATTTTCATACTGCGTTGAAACTTATCAATTTTAGCAATCGCGAGAGTATTACCCGCCTTAAGTAGTTGCACACATTCCCCGGCCCAGCTCTATTTCGACGCGACGTCGGCGAAACGATAACGAAGACGGGCGCGACGAATACCGTCGACGAACACTGTGTTATTACCGTAATTTGGTGAGGAACTTTGAGCCGCGGAGGAAAATAAAGTCATTCGTGATTTCTTTGAGGAGTTAGATAACCATGACGAGATGTTCTATGCATTTGGGAAGTTTTCGAGACAACATAAACGCATTTCCTGAAAATTTTCTTATTTTGCAAAATTGAGGATTGTAACCTTTCTACCTTTAGAAAATGTACCTCCGTAACATTATATATTCTAAAATGTTATCTTGAAATTCAAGTCTAGTGTTCATCGAAAAAGCAACAAAAGATATTTTCATGCGGTGTTATACTTCAAAAATGCATGTTCAGACGTATAATAGTTGTAATTATATGTGGGATAACGACCCCCGAGACCAAATACTGTATGGAGATTAGGAAAAGTCGGAGGGTTCCGTGGGTATGTTTAAGAGCTGATCAGCTACAACCGCGAGGGTCCGGGTTCGATTCCCAGCGTGGAATTCCTCCTTTTTCCTAACATCCTACACATATGATGCACTTCTGAATAGAGAATTAAAAAAGACATCGAAAAGTGTATTAACATTAATTCCATAAAGAATAGAGGTGATGTTGAAATCTTTGAAACGCTTTTGGAAAACATACATGCCACACCATGATAATAGCAAAATTGTCTGAGGAAAACCTGGTGAGAATTGAAAGTGCATATATTGACATAATACAAAAAAGTTTTCAATGTTATATTGTTTGAGATTTTATGCTGATTGTTGTTTTTTTAATGGTCCGATATTCAATGAATTCAAAGAGCTTAGTTGCATGACCTTCACGTGTCCTTGAGTTGGAACACTCGTATTAACACTTTACACGTACAAATATTGGTCAAAAAATTATAAGCAAAGTTTTGAGCAACTGCTAAACTTCATTTCCTTTGTTCATTTTTCTAGCACAGTTATTTCTTAATTATATTTACATTCATTAACTTCACCATTTGTCATACGAATATCATGATATTATGAAACGCTGAAGTAAAACTGAACAGTGTCATTATATAAATCACGAAAAATGTAATCATCAGAAGAATTCTATGTTATCGTAACATTTACCTCCACGAGCCCAATCGTGTTTCCTATGACGTGTTAGCTATCATCAATTAAAAAGGAGATATTTGAGTTGCTCAAATTCGGCGGACCGCCATGTACGCAGCGGCTGAAAATGTACTTATAACATATACGAAGCCAAGAGAAATACATTATACCTGAACCAAGCGAGTTTCTCAGTGGCTAACGAAAGTTCTCAGCATAAACCGGAGTATCAACGTCGAAATACGAGCATTCCGAGCGTTTATGAATAGCATCGGGGCGTACTCTCCTACCCGAGCAACTTTGATGAATTACGGTTAGGGTCTCGTAGTACGGAGATGGGCTTACGGCGACGGTGCTTTGAGCAAATTAAAACGCGCTTGCTTGAAACACCTGATCCATGATTCGGTTAGAACAATATCCTTGACCGGCGCTTTCATCGGTCTTGCATCCTATTGCTTCTGTCCTTCTCCTCGGCATCCATCTGTTAAAATGTACACGAGCTTCGACAGAGAACTAAACAGGCAACAGAAGGACGTAAAAGAGAAAGAGAATTAGTATGTAAAAGAAAGAAAGAACAGTAGACAATAACCGAGTAAAAATGATATAGTGAATAATAAATAAAAGAAGAGCCTGTTGAAAGAGAGAAGTGGAGGCAGTAAATGCGAGAGAATGAGAGTAAGAGTGACGGAAAGAAAAAGGACAGAGAAGAAGAAACGCGCGAGAGAAAGCAAAAGAAACAGCAGGTCAAAGAGGCTGTGAGAGCGAAAATAAGAGAAGAAGAGGGAAAGAGTAGGGAAAAAAACGAAATAGAAGCCCAAGTGGCGCGGGGAAATGGTGCGAAAGCGTCCGGGACTTTGTACACGCTTACACACACATGTATGTCCATCCTAAACGATGTTAAAAAGAATTTAGTGTCACGCTTGAACAGGCAAATGATATACTTCGTGGCAGCGTGTGTCCTTTTTTCAGCTTTCTTCGCCCATTACGCCACTGTCTTCCCGCGTGAAAATTTCCTGGACTTCACCGTCCTCGAAAACATTGTCCGCTAACGGATCGAGAAGCTGAAATGCTGTGAATGACAGAAAACACGCATCGATCATGTTTAAACCCGCTGGTCACTTAGCATGCACGACCGTCAAACGCGGCACGGTACTTTTGAAAGCGTACTACGACGGTTCTTTGCGAGTTTCTTCGAGTGCGTTTCGTTTGGCACTCGTTGTGTTACCACTCCTTTTCGAATTAGCGTTTCGTTTTAAGTGTTTTAATGCGTTAAAAAAAAGACAGGGAACCAGATAGTTCGAGCTTTCTTTTTTATTGTTGATTCTTTTCTAAGTAGAAAGTATTCACGACTGTTTTCGCGTGAAATATTATGAGTATAATGTAGCACAATGTTCCCCCTGTAATTATCGCCGGCATAAAATAACATTAACAGGTAGGATGCTTGCGTAACCATCCCGGGTAACAATTTGTATTATTCCGCTGTTAATTAGTATGCTTTAAACGAGGATGAGGTAATACTAGAACTCTGTTATCTAACGAATTTCGAATGTCGGCTCTTGCGTCGGCGGCTGCAAATTCAATCTACGTTCGAGCACGGATAAAATACGCAGTACATGTTGTTTTGTATGTCTTTACGGCTGGAAAGCATCAGCTGACTTTTTTGGGAGAATCGTTCTGACCATACTGTTTTTATCGTTAGTGACACTTCTCGTTAGGTGTACATAGAGTAACGTTGAAAAGTATTCGGACACCCTTTAAAAACGAACTTTTTCTTTAAATTGGTTCAATCGCCTTGAACTTTTTTGAGACATTAGAAGGATTAGTTTACTAGGTAATTTGTAAACAAAATAAATTAGAAATTACCATTGGCCGGAATTGTAAAAAAAGAGTAATGATCGTGATATTTAACTTTTTTTATCTGCGCCTGGAAGGAAAATTTTAAATATGCCGTTTGTAGATCTAAATAAATTAGATCTTCAAATAGGAAAGACGCAAGAATCTTTGAGTTTTGGACTTATGATTCATCTAAATCCCAGTTTCTCACATTTTTTAATAATTTACAGCTCACAGCAATCTGAATCGATTTTCATGAAACTTAATGCAGTTTAAGTTAGTATAAGTGAATAACTAACTCATAATACATATATAAAATCCTTAAAAAGAGATGTAAGGGATTGAATGTAAAATATGTTAATTATAATTTCATACCAAAACTAATATTCGTAGTTATTATATCGTTTTGATTTTCTGTTAAGAATAGTATATTTTAGTTAACCTAAATTTATTATAATTTTAATCATTAATGAATCTTATCGGTGAGTGACAACTCGCCCTAGTGCGATAACTACTTGCCCCACAACGGGTCAAAAACTTCCGCATGAAGGTTACAAATTTAAAGTGTAATAAATTTCACAATAAATTATTCAATAACTAATACTATTTCAACGTCATTTGATATGTTTTTTTAAAATCGTAATTTTTAGCCCCAGTCTCCCCTATTGGAAGAATTTCTAACTTTTCAGTGACAATGTTTGTTTCACACGTTACCAGAATGTGTTAAACATATTCAAAAGCAGTTTCTCGCATCTACGGGAAAGTACATATATTTTTCCAAATTGTGTCGTTTTCGTCAAGTGTGTGATACAAGTTGCCTGTAAGCAGCGCTAATAAGCTTCGCGACACAAGCCCTCGAAAAGTTTGGTAGAAAAGTGGGAAGTCCACTGATCAGCTGCTGGATATTTCTCTGGCCCCAATCTTGGCACCACAGAATGGTTTTCGCCCTATTTCAGCGACCGTCAGAAGATCAATATCCTTCGGTGAGTTGATCCCAACAAAGACGGAATTTACGCGTATATGGTAGGACGGCAGGTCCCGTAACACGCGGACATGAACGTTCGGAACAGTCAACAACGTGTCTGTGAGGTGCATCGAACGATCTATCCTGAATCCTTTGTAGTCAAAGCAATCGCTCCATTATCTGTCCAGAAATATCGTCGCGAAGCGGAAGTAATTACAGCTCCACAATTCGTTCTGCCGTATTCTTATTTTGCCCTCTTTGTTCTTGTACGTCAACCTTCTGTTACCGATGCCCAGTGCGATTCCGGAAAATTGCGTTTCCATCAGAGGGCTGCTTAGACTATGACGTCTCGTTCCTCTTTCAGAAATAATTATGTTCAACACATTAAGACTATGCTATGATATTCAATAAGATATCAGCAGACTTATTATTAGATTTTTCGATCTTCCGGTAAAATAAACACTGTATATAATAAATAAACACATATTTGCGAGAAACAGAAAGCGTCTAGAAAAATTTCTTTCTTCCATTGACAATACAAATACAGTGGTTTGTGAAATTATTATAGCCACAGCACGAACAATTTCTTCATTAAACATGTAATCATTAATGTTGTCTGAAGTTCTACCGAATGTACATTTGTAATTTTCGAACGTCAATACTTCATGTAAGAGTAATAAGAATTCAGTGTAGCTAGACTTTCATTTAAAAATCGATTATTTTAATATTAGATCGTCAATATGTGCAAGTAGTTCTAATACTTTGATGATTCACTATAGGTTCAAACTAATTTTTCAATATTATGTTGTCAATTTTCAATTCTTTTATCTGTCTACTGTTTCAAATGACATGTACTTATTTTTTGCATAAATTCTGCAGTCTAATTATCTCGTTTGGAAAATTCTATGTTCAATCTTACTCTAGATAAAATGGATTTATATTTGGAGATTGAAAATCAATGTCACTGTAAAACGAAAAATATATCAAAATAATAATAATAATTAGACTGCAGATTTGTATGTATCTATGATGTAGAAAACCCTTCGAGAAATTGTAAAATGCGAGATTTCGTGGAATTTGTTGCAGTATTATTTCGTATTTAATTTTCCCAAAATATTCGCCAAAGAAAGGAAACTTCTATTATTTCAATTTTAATTCATATAAAATTATTGGATGCAAAGAATTTATTTTTCATATATGAAATTATTGATGATAAAGTGTCCCTGGGCATAAAGGTTGCGATTTAAATTAAAAAAGATGGGGTTAATAGAACGTATACGTTATACCTATACAACCTTCGTAAATGAGCAAACCCTTTTGAAGGGTGTATACAATACATCCTTCATAAACGACGATCCACTTGTTCAGAACACATATGTATGAGTATATATATACGTATATACACCTCTTATAAATCATTATATACGCCCTTTATAGCGGGAACGTAGCAGAAATCATTCGTACTTAAAAACCTACTTCATAACTGAAGAAGTGCTTCAAGTACTTCAAATGATATTATGAATAAAAGTAATATTAAAGTAACATTGTGTACACTGTTTAATAATATTAGTGTTATTTGAATATACTCTCATCGGGCAGTAAATAGGTAATGTATTTATATAAAATGAAGATATGGGAAATAGAAGAAAGTGTAAAATATAAATACATTCTTCTTACTGTAACATCAGAGGATAGACAAACATTGCCCATGAATATTATGTATCTATCAGCTATTTTATTCTACTTACATGAGGAGAAAAGAGTTCTAGGGAATTCTGAACGAGGGCTTTTAGGATAAAGAAGACCTAATAATTGTGGCTGTTAGAAAAATAATACGGCAAGAGGTTAACATTGATTTTACAAGAACTACATTCGAAAAACAAAATTATATTCCATATTCAGCCACTTCGCTCTGATTCCATCAATCCTATAAACACGATCATTCGGAAAGTTCCACGTCAGTCGAACATTACACATCCACTTGTCGCACGGTTCACGATGCTCATAGGGCGACGCGACGTCGCATCGTCTTGGTACAGCTACGAAGCCAGATGTTCGGTCATAATTTTTACGATAAAGCTGCGCGTTCATTTAACTGATCTGAGAGCTTGCAACCAGTTCTCGGGCCCCATTGAAGGGGAGGTGGTGCCCGATGGTCCGATTCGATTCTCGTTCTAGTTCTAGTCGTTACCATGGTTGCTGCCGGCGTCGCCTGTTGGTAGACGACGACGTTGAACAGAGAATCAAGGAAATAAAAGCATTTTGGCGGGTAAGTGACTCTCTCTCGAAACAGTTAGGTGCGAACGGACCATTCAGCCTGACGAAGAACGGGAACTGGATAGGATATATCGGGACTCTGTCCAGGGTCGTCCAAAAAACCGAGTCTATAGGGAGTCTATAAGTTCTATATCTCACCCTCTTCCTGTCACCTTATGTCAGCTTCCTGCTGGCGTTCTTCCGCTCGGTCTGCTTCGACGTCGAGCGACAGGCAACGAGAGGCCTGCCTCGAGTTGATCTACGGTACAGTAGTGTTCACTTTGCAAAATCAGTTACGCTTAAATTTGCACGAACCATCCTCATTCTTCCCCTATCACTTAGCGCCACGAAGTCGGCAAGGCCTTATCTCAGTAGACAAGACTACTAGACAAAACTACTAGAGGAGCAGAGACAGATGTAATCCAAAGAGGTGCGTAAAAGGTATTCATGCAAAATAAAGAAAATTTCAAATACAGTTATTTCTGTCTTACCTTTGTAAATATAGTACCTGTGGTTTGTAGAGATCTTTCTCATTGAAAGGAATTCGACTAGTTTTATAGACTTAGGGGGGGGGGGGGGGTTCTCGTGTAATAGCAGTGAAAACAAGTGATTTTTCAGAATTTTTTTTAGAATAACTATTGGATTTATGGGTTCAGGCCTTTTTGGAATTTAAACAGATAGTCTTGAAGTGCATGTGTTTTCTTTTTGGTTCAATACTTATATATTGTTTAATACGCATATTTCTCGAAACTATGTTTTTTAAACTGGTGTCCAGAGTAACTGAAAAACCAGTAAAGTAAGTCCATTAATTTCCTTACACATTTTTTTAGAGATTGGACCTAAAACTTATATTTGATTTTTTATTTATAATAACTTTTTAATAGCATATATTTAACTAATTGACCAAAAAAGTAAACTTCTCCTCCGAACTACAGAAATTTTCCAAGTATTTATATTCTTCTTTTAAAATAGGTTCATCCCCAGCATAAAGTATTTAACATTAAGAAAATCCCTCACTGTTTGTGTTTTGATCACAGTGACAAACACTACATTGCAAACCAACAATGCTTACTTTGTCGAAACTGTGAAAAAGTATTGTATACTATACAATAAATAGTAGGGAAGATTGAACTAAAAGAAACATTTGCATTTCAAAACTATCTGTTTACATTCCAAAATGATCTAGTCCCATTGTTTAGGATTAAGCGTAGATATAAGTTAATTTTAAGTCTGTTCGAGACCACGCGCTACGGCCCTGAGGAGCGCCCCGCACCCCGTATACCATCTCGTCTCGATCCTGCGAATCACCTGTGCGTGACGCCTTTTGTTTTCGACGTTTCTCGGAATCGCGCGCAGCCGATATGCGATCACGTGATCGATGGGAATCACCGGTGATCGCCTCATTTACCGTAGCCGTTATTGTCTCGCTCTCACTCGTGCTCTGTCTCGTGCTCGATACTCGTTGACAAACATACTCGCGCCCATTTTTTGATACAATCGCTTCGTTTCTGCTTTTTCGGCACCCGACTTAACGCTCATCTCGATCGCGTCAAGTCATCCGGATTGTCCAAACTATTGTCGTTTCCGCGAGTGCAGTAAATAAACTGTACATATATTTCGTTACACACGTGCGAAGCGAATCTTTCTTCTTTTTCTTCGTTCTCCCGGCCGTTATCTAACGTTCCTTCCATCACGTTTTCCGCCCTTTTGAAATTCCAAACTCCCTCCTGTGTTCGTACCCGATCCCATTACCTATACAGTCCACTCTCCAAAATTCTCGTCCCGTTAAAGGACTTGTTTTCTCTGCCGTTACACGACAAGCCCTCCTTAAAGTAAGCAGCAAAATTAAGGACGTACGTGAGATTGTTATGGAGGAAGTCTATAAAAGTATACCTATTTATGTTATGTTTGTACTCATTTCAATCAGAAGAATCTTAAAAATCCACGGCACTACATTTGGAAAGATGAGACAAACATTACTGAATTTTAAATTTTTGCGGCATCCTTTTGAAGTTACGAACCTCGACCGCCAATGTTCCAGGGACTGCGTCTATTTCGCTTTCGTTCACTATATCCATCCTATTACTTTGGCGAGCTGTGCTCGAGTCCATACCTGGAAGAGAAACAATACTTTGTAACGGAAGAATTTAACTTCAGGTTTTTAAACTTTGCAAATTTAAGCGAGCATGGGCTTGAAATATGTTGTAAATGTCATCGTTCTGAACAACTTTTTCGTATACATGTTACCACAGCACGGCCTTCGTGTTCGAGATATTTACAAAAAACTACGGACACACGCTGAAGCAAATTCTGCCCTTGATAATTGCCCAAACACGTGATTTAGGGCTCCGCCTCCCATGCATCCCCACTCCAGACAACATAACCCAGACCTAACTATAATTCAAAGTTTTTTTTACAAATATCTCGGAAACTCAGGTCGAACACATGTAGGGAAAAGTAGATCAGAATCATACCCCAGATATCACATTTGAAGCTTATCAAAATCGGTAAGAAAGCCCATTTCTATATGGTAATTTCACTGAGGTTTACGTTTGTACAGCTTTTAAATGAATTTTGGTTTGCTATGAGTTAGATTTCTTGGGGAGGCAGTGCAAGAAGCCCCTCCCCCGCTCCAAGGGACCAATTCGGTCATTGTGAAAATACGGAGTTTGCTATAGTAATCCTAACAGTTTTGTGCGAATATCTGAAAAATTAAAACGAACGGCGGTAACATGTAAAGGGAAAAATCGTTCAGATTGATGACCTGGTCAATGTATTTCAAGGTGATTGAAAACTGTGAGGAGTCCCCTTTCCTACATATTTACCACCATTGCGTTACTTCTTTGGTTTTTCTGTTGTTCCTAATTTAACAGCTAATTTTTTAATCTAATTGCTACAGATCGACTAATTAACGAGTTAGCTGTTGCGACCTCTTTGATATGTGGGTACCTAAAATGTGTAGCAAAAAGTAAGCGAACTACTTTGTGCACACTGTATACAGTTTTTTCGGTTTAACTTCGTTTTGGAGCTCTTTTTAAAAAATATTTTTTATACAATCTTATAGATTTCGTCGAGAAAACGCCGAAAATGAAAATCTTATTCTGCGGAATTCATTGGTTAAAATGTTATACGCGAATAAAGTTGAACACTTTTAAGCCTTTTTGACAGGTTAAAGCGCCGCGATGTTGATATGTTTGCTAGGTGATACACATAGAATGGGCTAAATACTTCCGAACAGATCCGTTAGACGGCAGCACAAACACGTACGTATTAATAAAACATTTACTAAATGAAAATACGAAACATTTTACACTGGTCGAGCCTTCTCCGCTCCTACGACGACTTAACCCCAAACCATCCTGGACTGTACCTTCTTTTTGAAATCCTGTATGCGATACTGTATATTTTTGGTATAAATTTTCATTACTCACGATCTATCCAGCGCATGCGCCGAACAGACCTACCTACCTCTACCACTCAACAAATATCCAATATGGCGAGGCTCTAACCTGTCAAAAACGCTTAAAACTGCTCATCTTTACACGCATATAACTTATAAACCAGTGAATTCCTAACAACCATACACATATTTTCGGAATGTCTTCACCGATATCTACAGGATCACATAAAAAATAGTTCAAAAAAGTTAAGAACACAGAGTTCTCCAAAATACAGTCGAGCCGTTTTTTCAGAATAATTACTTATATTTTCGTATTTGTTCGTTTTATTTCGTCTTGGCCTCCAAACATTCAAAACATCTTGAAATTTAAGAATATATTTTAGTTTTCACTAAAATTGCAATGTAAACAGCAAATTGTAGCTACTTTTTACGCATGACGAGTATATTCGTCATAACAAAAAACTGTGCCATTTTTTCATAACGAGTATACTCGTCAAAAACAGCTAACTGGTTAAATTACTATTATGATACTTTGGGAGACATATAGTCTCATACTTCTCTTGTCACCTTATATCGCGATCTCGTTAGCTTCCTGCTCGACGTCAAGCACGAGGCAACTTCGATGCGTCTTCGTCGACGTAATCGAAGAACGCACCAGGACCGAGTGCGCGACCCAGACCTTAGACCCTGATAGAAACCAATCGAGTTAGTCCTCACTCAGACTTTACGGGGTCTTCCTGCAAATTGAAAATGGAAGACTGCTAGCCCGCGTCAACGATCAACCAACTGTCTTGGCGTCCTCGTCGATTCCATCCTCTGCTACAAACACATTTCGCAGCAACTTCGCTCCACCGTCCTCGAAATGTGTGAGTTTTTGTCGCTGCTGATTAGACCCTCGTGGCAAATTAGCTTTCTCAAAGATTGTTCAGCTGCAAGGAAAAGTACCGTATGTTCAAATGATACGACAACTGTGCTCGTCGGATGAATTTATGATATCCTAGGATTGAGTTGCTCAAATTAATGCTCAGGTGGAAACCTAACTATTCTTAGCGACTTAGAATTCATTTATCTTTCAAATGTGGATGATAATTTAACTCTCAGACTTTTCTATTAACGAAAAGTCGTAATAACGTAATAAGTGTATTTTGACCTAGATTATCAAAATCGTCGTTCAATTACTCGATTTCTAGTGAATTAATTAAGTGAGGAGCTGCTGCATTGGAAACGATAGAAAGATTAATGTGTTTATAAGAAATAGATTCAAAAATATGTTTTACAAAATTGATAAGTAAAGCAGTTAGTTCTTAAGTTAGATCTTAAACATTATCATTTAATGGTATAATAATGGTTCAGCGTACGGTTAATCAATTAAAAAGTGATCACCATTTCCTGCAATTGTCTCCAACATTTTACAAGTTGGTGGATTCCTTTTTCGTAAATTCTGCCTAGTCATTTTTAAAAATGGTCACTCAAAATTGGCCAAGAACTTCAGTAATCAGTAACAGCTATTTCTTGAATATAATTGCTGGAAACCGTATAATTAAATGACGATTTTTATGCTCTTCGTCAAAACAAACCCAGACTTTGCCATTGGGGGATTAGTAATACTGTTATTTTAATAAAAGAGAAACAAGTAAAATAACCTACATATACAACAAAATTTCACTTTGTAAATATTGATTGTATGTAATGTTATGTAGGCTTGCGTGTCTTCACTCGACTTCTAACCGGATTTCTAACCTGCATCTGATATTTGTGTTACTAAGTTACGTTATTCTCATACTGACAGAGTGTTTACATGAAAACAAACATGAAATTTTAGAAACTAATTATTTTATTATTGAATGCGAAGTGGGTCGAGACTACTTGACGCCGATCCAAAATCTATAACGTTGCGTCTGCTTTATATTCTTTAATGAATTTTGGAGAAGTTAATCATCACAGTATAGACTTTAAGTCCCGTTAATTTTAGTGACATTGATGGAGTGAGTATCTAGACATCCATTTTATTATTAAATATTCATTTTCCAAGACCACAGCAACACGCTGGTTGCTGCAACCAAGTACATATTAATACGTACGAGCTACAGTAAATATTCATTCTAAGCAAACGAGAACTTTACGATTGTCGCAAAACGCCTATCCCCAACATTGAGGATGTGCCGCGCGAGGGTCTATGAAGCTCGTGCCGTCTCGGTCGTCCAACAGTGTAACATGCCGCGTGACTTGATGCGGGGTCAGGTATGTCGGTGTGAAACCACACTAATCCAATTACAAAACTTCTTTATTTCTCATTATTTTATTATGAGACTTTCGCCAATTTATTTGTGGCATTTTTCTGATTAAAATGAATTTTAATTATTTAATCATTTTCTCCGTATCTCTTGGTCGCTGGCGATTGAACGACAGCGCGTAACGGCCCTTATTAGACGAACCCGTACGATAATAATCGGCTCTTTGTGACACAGTAACGGGGATATCGATAATTATTGGCGCCTTATTTCGAATTTCGTGGCAGCCATTGCTCGCCGGACCGAGATACTTTCGTGGAATAAATCGACCATTTGTCAAAGCTCTTCCCAAGGAGCTTTCGGCAGCGAGCAAGTTCGCTTGATTGAGTAAATCACAGCCATTTCTACCATCTCTCGCGCCTCTTCTTCATCCCTTTTCGTCCCTATCCTCTTTATTACTTCTTGGTTGGACATTTCTCTTTCTCTCTCAAATTTGCCATCCTTTTCAGTCTTCCTCTTGGCACAAACTGGCGCGCACGTCTCTATAAGAAGAATCTCTGCTCCCCTTGTCTCGAGGTTGCATCGAGCCCGGCTCACACCCTTTCTCACAGCTTTCTAACCCCGTCGGTGCTGATTGAAATTCAACATACGTTTTTGCAGGTAGCCGGCCCGTCTATGCGAATCCATGCGCTACGGATTCTCGCGGAACTGACCAAATCGCAGCACTCACGTTCATTCGACCGCCCTCACGATCCGCACACGAACACCGACTGGTAATAGGCTCTGATGATTTCTTCCAGTACCTCTTTTCGACCAGCACGTAATCAAGTCAGACGTGCGCTTCTTCCGAATGATCGTCGACGGAATTCCTGTCTGTTTGTCTCCTTGTACTTGGATAGACGAGTTCCTCAGGAATTGATTTGCGCTTCAGCTTCAAAGATGGCGTTTTGATTAACACTATAGATGGGAAACCTTTTCAGTTATCCTTCCAACATTTCTCCTTTTACTACGTACAAGATTTAAACGAATTTTTTAGACTTCACATCTTCGTGGTAACTTGAAAAGGAATCCCTCTCTCAGTAGCTAGAACATTTATCGTTTCCTAAGGAGCTGGTGTGGTTGTAAATGAACTAAGAAATATCATAATCATTAGTCTCTATAATGAGGTTGAAAGCAACCTTTGTCTGTATCTTGACAAACAAATTTTAAACACGGAAGAGTATATTCTTCTTTTTTCGTGAGCGCTTTCTAAAAATGATACGCTTCTTATATTATTGTACACGTTATATAAATATTATATAAATATTGTATCATACTAACAGCTAATATTATCAACAACATGTTTACTGTCATCATAGAAACATAAGTCTGTTGAATTTGTACGAAAATTCAATTTTAAGTTTGCGCAAATAGTACGTTAAATAATAAATTGTACATTTCGCCATGTCGAATTTTCTTTAATTTGTATATCAACAAATTCATTCCATTGTTTTCTTCAAAGAGCACAAAACATATTTCATCCTTCAATAACATTAGTAAGTTAAAAATAACATACAGAGGTTCTGGAATTCTTTTAATCTGTTTACTGCTCTCAATTGCATCTACTAATTTTTGTCATGAGCATAAATGTCGCCGTCTAATAATTACTATTGTCGAAAATTCCGCAGGTCAACATTGTTTGTCATTAAAAGAATGAAAGATTAATGGTTCTAAATAGTTTTGAACGATGGAACAATGGATACAGAAAGACAACCGATCGAAATGAATGCGAAAAGTTATTCAGGTTCCCGGCACTCTCAACAAGTATCGCATTTGGAGAATGGCCAAGCTTTGATTGAACAAACGATACCAGAAAACTCGTTAAATGAAGCAACAACGCGAAGCTGGGAATCCCCTGGTCGAGATTGATTTACACGGCTAAAGTAACAGCTGCCAATGTATCCACTGTGACAACTACTGCGGTATGATTAATTCCAGCGTCGTTGAATGCCAATACACATGTCGGTTCGATCCAATGGAACATACATAAGTCGAATAACCACATTACCGACCACATTAGAATGCGATTGTATTGCACTTCACGTCGTTTACCTCGAAATCAAATATTTTCATCCTTTAATTATTACGAATGTCGTCGATTTCTTCACTTTCTTAGTTTAGCCCGTTTCTAACAGAAAACTAATATATAAATACATACAAAAATACGAATACATACAAAGAAACTGTGGGGCAAATTGTAAAATTGTTAAGCTATATTTAAGAATGACAATGCTTTTATTTGAATAATGACAAACCTCTTCTGAATTTCATCATCATTTTGTTGGTATTTGCGTAAACTTCTATGAAAATGTGTCATATAAGATAAACTAATACAGTAAAGGTTGAACTGCGTTTTACTATGTTTGTAAAAATAATCTTTATGTATGTACGATATGTGCAAGTTTATGAAACACAAGAAAACATCTGTATTATAAAAAGATAACAACATTTTTTTCTCGTAGTCCACGGTATGACTAGCCTTCTAGTCAACAAGGATTATAAATCTTTGACACGAGGGCATTCGTCACCGTAGACCCACGAGGTCCCTACGTCTTTTTATGGAGGTAGAGATGTTTCAGTTCTCTTGACGGGTTCGTCAAGACTTTATTAAACTGACTGACACTGATTTTACTAATGTATATTTCAAAAACAAACAGGAAACTGATAACAAACGTCAACGAATGATTGATAATGTGTAGGTCAAATGAATTGCATGGTGTTTTGTGTTCGTTCGTTTTACGTTATTGCGCGATCGATCGGTTGACGAAATACGAGGATTCCGGAGTCTCGCAGGTCAACGTTTCCTGTTTGTAAACAAGACAACGCAAGATGAGACTGGTTCGTGGAATTTTTTGGTTGGCTTATATACAGTTTTGGTGAACCATCAATCAGCGAGTCGGAAATACTGTCGCTCGATACGGTGCAAAATAAGTTGTAAGCCACATATAACCGCAGGATAGGGCCTGAGTCGCGCTACCTACATTCGGTGTTGGGCCCGAGTCGCACTACTTGGAGGTCAGTGTGCGATCACGTATTCAATGCAATAAAATAATTTAGTCGTTAGTAGTATAGTTTGTCAAAGTCATCATTCTGAACAGCATATATATATATATATATATATATATATATATACAGGGTGTGTCAACTAACGTTTTCACCTCAAATATCTTTGTTGTTTTCAAAGATACATTAAATGTCTTGAGGACAAAGTTGAATGGTAAAATAGGGCTCACACAATACCAAAAAATCATTGTTTTCCTGTCAGTTTTTTTAGAGATATCAAGGTTACCTTCATTTTTTTAATGGAACCACCCTTTTTAAACACCCACAATGATAGTCTCATTCAATAGGAATTCAGTGACCATAATTGTTCAAGGTCATTCAAGGTCACGGACTATCGTATGACGCATTTTTTAAAATTGAACACTAACATTGAATATTACGAAGCCGTACTCTAATCGGCAGTCAAACTACTAATAACATTTTTGGACAAGCGCACAATATGAGTGAATGTTTGTTTACGTTCTGTGACCCTTGTCGGCAAGCATATAAGAGGAGTATGCCAACAACCATAGAATACACAAAACTATTAAACAATTACAGTTGACCTTGAGTGGCCTTGAATGACCTTGATAATAGGTCATTGTATTTGTCTTGAAATACTCTATCAGAATGTAAGTAAAGAAATATACTGTTCTACTTAAAAATACAGAGTTGACCTCCATATCTCCTTGACGCCTCCACCTATCAAAAAACTAGTGGCATCAAATTATGAGTCCTTCAATAACAACTGAGTTTGGTCTAAGGCATTTTCTTCTATCTCCAGAAACAAGCAAGTTATTCAGGTGTCCTGTTTCAAATTTAACCTCATATATAAGGTTAGGATATGTAATATACAGGATGGAAATTATAAAGCGTTACAGACGAATATCTCCAAAAATGTTGATTATACGCAAAAATGTTTCAGATGAAAGTTGTTCAGTACCGAGGGGTGCATCATGTGGTGAGACTTTTACTTTTCCCGGGGAACACGCCAAGGTGAGGTGAAGGTCAACTTTCTTTTTTTAAATGGTACGATATGTTTTTTATCCAGCATCAAATAGTGCGTTTTAAGATGAGTTCAATTACCTATGATTCAAGGTCAAACTTGCAAAGAAATGTAGAAAAGGTGTGATCGTCTCATTTGTACTTTAGTTTGGTACGTGTTCAAAATTATTACCCGTAACTTCAATGCACTTAACAATTCTTTGTTTAAAGGATTCTCTAACTTTGCTCAACATTTCAACATTTTATCTTATCACATGTTTCGTATATTCTGACTTGTTTGTTTTCACGCGTCGTACGCTTAATGGACATTACGCAGTTTTTAAGCACAGAACCTGGACGGAGAAAACGCTTTACAAATCTTTCAAATGCCATATGCAATTTTGATGGTCGATCTGGGCAGCATTGTGCATACAAATTAGCAGCCATTCTGTAATTTTTCATGCATTCTCCTAGTACCATAATCATATCAAAACAGTTTTGATACATTCCCATTTTCACTACTTATTTAAGTACTATCGTTCAGCAAAGGATTCTTTAGCACGGACAGTAAGGAAAGTGAACTGACTATCCTGCAGAACAGCACAGTAATACATAAATACGTTTGTTTTCATTTCGTTGATAATGACTTTGATGTTGTCCTGAGTAATGCTGATATTGAACAGATGTTATTGTTTTGGTGCGTAAGTTCGAAGGCACGAACTAAAGTACAAATAAAATGATCACACCTTTTCTGCATTTCCCTGCAAGATTGACCTTGAATGACCTTGAGTCATAGGTATTTGAACTCATCTTAAAACGCACTGTTTGATGGTGGATAAAGGAACATATCATTCCATTTTAAAAAAGAAAGTTGACCTCCATCTCACCTTGGAGAGTGCACCGGGAAAAAGAAAAGTCCCACCACATGATGCCCCCCTCGGTACTGAACAACTTTTATCTGAAACATTTTTGCGTATAATCAATATTTTTGGAGATATTCGTCTGTAACTCTTTATAATTTCTACCCTGTATATAATAACACTCTCATTTTTGCGTTTATCGTGTCAAAATCAACGGGATATCATAAAGAAAGTCCTAGATTTTTGGTCCCCCGAAGTGCAGTTTAACTGGAAAAAAGTTTGATCAGAATGATGACCTTGACAACACATTTCAAGGTTACTAAACCCAAAGGTGATAATCTCAAACTGCATAATTACCAAGATCTGTAGTCTATACATAAGTGATCGATATTTCTAGTACGAAGGTCTAGTATAAACTCACAAATATGATGAAGGAGGAGATTCAAGAGAAAAGTACAATGACGAAGGAGTCTCTTGAATTATTCGAAACAAATAGCATGTATCAGACGTTAGGGAGAGTGAGCTAATATAACATTTGATTACTTTGAATAACGAAACGCTGCCACGAGGTTGCAGATGTGATATACAAGAATAAATAATTTATCGTGAATAATTCGCTGGATTGCAGAGGTCATAGATGCTTTTGGTTCCCGGGACTCGCGATTGAATTGCCGCGAGGAACGAATGCGCCGTTGGAAAACGCTTCCACGGATTTCTTCTAGGTTTCTTTTCGCGCCGGATGGACGAAGTTGCGGCTATACCGTTGGGAATCCGATCCCAAATGACTTTTTACAAATGTAAATTCCTTATCAAACTCCAAGTCGGATTACAAATTCGGAACGGGACAAAGTTTTCCCGCCGCGGTGTCGTTTCCCCTCTTAAGAGGACTGCTTTACGAGTGCTGGAAGAAGAACGACTATTTGAGGGGGGCTATGGAGACGGAATGAAAGGGTCGATTGGGAAGAAAAGACGAAGAGAGAGAGAGCTGATGAGAGATAAAGAGAGACAGAGAGAAAGAGAGAGTGAGGAAGGGTGACCGGGCCGAAGACGAGCCACCCAGGAGGTAACCGAAGAACTTATGAGAGGAGAATTACGACCGTAGCGCTACCTAATATGCATAATAACGTCTGATTCGGAATTTGCATTCATACCTGGGCTCGACTCAGAGTCAACTGGTTTGCATGCCGTCGTGTATAAAACCGCGACTGGCATCGCGCTACTTCGTTTTTGTCAAGTTACGCACCGTGCCGCTCTAACGAGTTCCGAAAATTGCAAAGCTGGAAACGTTACGCCGCAGTACCGGGACCAAATTGGCGGTGTAAACACGCTGGTTGAGTGAAAAATTAAGTTGACGAATTACAAGCGTCCGGACCTTGATTATTAATAGCGAAAAAAAAACTCGTTGGCCGATGTAAATCCTTGCCTCTCGTTTGAAAAACAATCGGGAACATTTCGTCTGAATGAGCGGCTCTCCCTGGCAACGTTCAAAGAAAGCGAATAAGTCCGCTCCGCGATCGAAACGAATCGTAACGATAATAATTCGTTTAAAGGAAAAATCAGAACAATATTTTTATAGTCGTAACAGTCTAGCACAGCTTCAGTCTGTCCAAAAAGTAGTCTGACTTTTCTATACTATTCAAAGGAGTAGTTAAGTATGTACTGGCAAGTAATCTGAGATGGTGAAATTAAAAAAAAATAAAAGTTTGAAAAGAATTTAACACTATTGTTACATTATTTAGGACACGTTAAAATGATTAAAAAAATAAACAGATGTATCTTCTGTTTCTAGTAATTGACACAGAACATTTTTATTTTGTATGAAAATCTGGTGTCTGGTAATGAATAATTAGTTTTATGAAGTTTTAGTGAACATTGCTATCTTGTTAGCAGACGTGATTTATTATTACTCTACTGCTGATTGTTATGCAAAATAAAGTTTGTCTACAATAATTATAAAATACAAGAGCTACACAGACATTTATTACTTTTCATAATGATTCCAGTCAGTTTAAAATAATACAACAGTAATTTTAGATTCTTTAATTGTTGTATTGTTTTACATTTGATTACTTATTTTTGTCATAAATACATCAAAGCTACGTATTAAAAATTTTTATTGATATTTAGTGTGTATATTGTGGAATGATTCTGTACTAAAGGTTAAAGAAAATAAAATGTTGTACAAGTACTTAAAAACGACATTACTCACCAATATTTTTCATATTACAAGCGTTCCACGGAACTGCAAATACGAGTAATTGTACAGAACTGCCTGATAACGTGTGCTAAACGGTAGTTGTGCCAAATAGTTCGTTGCAATGAGGAGAGTTTATGTGGTCAAAGTTAAATTTAAAATCCTCAACCCCTTGCCATATAATACCGAGTCAGACTCGCTACAGGTGTTCATACAGAATTTATTAGATATGAATATTACTCATTTCCTGCAGATGAATAAAGGTAATATGAATTATTATAAGGCATATAAGAAAATGCATATGAGAGCAGATAAGAAATATGAATTATTATACTGAACAATTCCCTGTTCAAAATAAAATTCGATTCTGCTGTTATCAATATTTAAGCAATAAAGAAATATAAATGCACTATGAAAATAAATTTTCCCTCAGGTCTAGGAAACTAATAGTTTACCTACTGGAAGCCTATCAATAGGATTTTCGATAATTATACCGTACAAAAGGAAGCTTAAAAATCATCTTTGACGTTAATCCCAAAGTGAAATTACTGGATGATGTAACTGGGGCTCACTAATTGGTTCACAGTTAACATTATTGTTATTGTTGAAGGATTCATAAAAAAATATTTAGTCATGGACCATTGATTTTCAAGAATTATTTAATAGTAATGTATTAAGAAGCACAAAGGGCGGAAAGGTGTTGAACACAAGGAATTGGACAATAAATTCAAAGTACTTAAAAAATTGTTGACATTAGTCTGCAATCTAGTGAAAGTACCATCTCGTTGAGCTAGGCCACGAGTCCTAATTACGTAAGTAGGGTTACAGTGTCCTCCTCTTGGTCTAAATTCGATTTAATAAGGAACACGCGCACGTACGATTTAACCATGCAATTCGAGGACCATCCACACGGCTGGTCATTTTGGCAACTTTCCGTGCTGGTCGCACTTTCTACCTTCGCAGGCGTATGGAGGTTCGGCGTCGCAATTATGCAGCGGCTGAATAAAGGGATGCACTCATATCCAGTTATAGAGCGAAATGGCAGGCGGGTCCAACGGTAGAGTTTCTGTCGCGAATTCTGGCGCCGTTACCTTCTTCCGCCTCTGCTTTTCGATTCCGCTCTCCGTATACATGGTGATACGAGCGAAACGACTGGCGTAAATGTTCTGCGGAATTCTGGGTACCGCGAGCATAACCTCCATCCGGTGATGAGCTTTCTGTGGGGGAAGGAGTTAATGCTCCGTACGCGGTCTTAGAATTTAGAATATTGAACTTACGTTATTAGATAACGCGATTAAGGATACAGTCGGACACACACACGCGCGCGCGCGCACACACACACACACACATACACACACATGAGCGCGCTGTTCGAAGTCAGGCTAGGATCAGAGATGAAACGAGTTTCGGGTTCCGATTCGAGAGATTTCAGATCGTGTACGCGTTAGGCCGAACGATAAGGGATTTGAGAAATGCAGGTTGCACCTTAACTGGGCGTAATGCAGTTATATATCCGTAATAAGAAGTGGACTCTAGATATTTATACATTTATAACATACATTTGACTTGACAAATAAAATAAATATTCTGGTCGTAAGTAGGTAGGGTGAATCGTTTGCAAAATAAAAATCGTTTGTATTTATTGTGAGACATATAGTCGCCGCGGAATGAATGTTGACGCTCTTTAAAAATCGAGTAATATTTTTAAGATTGACTTTGTACCGACTTCAATTTTTTGAGAGTTTAGAAGAAAAAAGTAAAGGTCACGATTTTTAACTTTTTTATCTGCGTCTGTAACGAGAAGTCTCATCGAAGTCGGTTAATGTTGCGATGAGCTACAAACATTTAAAGCTGATCACATACGGGCAAAATTCCCTGAAAAGACCGAAAATCTGCGACTTTCACCCTTAAGCTTTCATCTTGTAATGTTAAGTATGAATAAGTTCGAAATAAAGCGAAATCGAACACGTTCGAATGAAATCGAGAAATGTGAAAATGCGAGAAAGATATTGTGTGAACATCTATTATTTTATTCTCAATAAAATGTGAAAGAAATAATTTTCAATGATTTTATTTGAATTTGCACAAATTTGCACACAGAAGACAATCAATTTACGATTGCTCCCTCATTCTCCGTACCTTATTTTCGCAACTCAATTAGTCCCTCGTGTGTCAAATTGACAAAATGCTAAAACATCAAATTAAATAAAACGATAAATACTTATCTGTGCTAATTATTATTTTATTCTCAATAAAATAATTAGCAAAGTTAAGTGTTCGGACCGAATTTCAGGAGCGACGCGCGGATGACTCGTGTCCGCTTAAGGTTGTAAGTCTTAATCCCGGTTGTAACGGACACGTCGACTCCGAAATCACCGATTCACTACCCGCCAAATTGGTTAGCCGGTTCAAATCATAATTTCGATACGTGAGTTTATTGAGAACTGGCGTTTCATCTCAGACCTGTTAGAGAATTCTTCAGTAAGGCTAATCTAACAGGCCTTGCCTTAGACGCGTGGAAATGCGCGACGATCACTCCACTCGTTCTACGAATTCCGATTGAATGAATAATAACCGAATTGTCCGAAGCTGACAAGATGAAATCTTCAAAAAAACTAGACTTCGATTTCGAGAGACTAGTTGCCTCGTTCGAATGTATCCTTGCTAGTTTTTCGGTGATTTAGATAACTTGCAAGCTTGACTTCGACTGCTCGAAAGTCGCGTTTTTCGTGAGGACCCTTCGTCGTATCATGAAGGTGTTCCTCTAATTTTGCTGCCAATACGGTGACATCCATTGCCATGCAGATGAAATGCACTGATTGGTTTCTGTCGAACACTGCATTCCCCAATCGGCGTATTCTTGATGACTCGTTGATCTGCCCTAAGCGAGCCTGCCCTACAGAAAGACTCCCTCCGAGGCCGATGCTAGGTAACTTGAGAACCGTACATCTCGATCGGGAATATCCTTCGTTAGTACTAGATTTATGACGCGTAACTCTTAAGAATACTTAAGAAATACGAGGGTAAGACGATGGCTCGACTGGTCACCAAATGTGCATCAATTGTTTCATCCTCGAAAGTGGCCTCTGAGTCACGTAGGCGTCATAAATAAGTTTAAAGAAGAGACCCTTGCGACGGAACATTAAGTATTTATCTTTTTATTTAATTTGGTGTTTTAGCATTTTGTCAATTTTGACACACGAGGGACTAATTGAGTTGCGAAAATAAGGGACGGATGAGGGTTAAAGCAATCGTAAATTGATTGTCTTCTGTGTGCAAATTTGTGCAAATTTAAATAAAATCACGACGAAATGGCGTTACGTTGATTCACTCTCGACGTCACCCAACTGAATTTGATTTGCATAAAGGTGAATTTAGATTGAACGACATGAATCGACAGATTCAGTCGAAGCACCCGGTAGATAGTTATCTAGCACGTCTCTTTCGGCTTCCCTTCCTCCTTGTTCACGCCAGCAGCCCTCTACCTTGAACGTTCGGGGTGGGTGGTTGTGGTCTTGGGCGTTCGCACGCCTCGACTCAAATTGACAACAAGCAGTCGGTCGCCGACAGTTAAGCCACTCCGTCTGATAACGAAGCGGGACCGCCCGTCTCGTTATTTATTGAAATTCATGCGTGCGAGCAAAGTGGAGCAACTGCATTCCCCCACAGAGGGAGAGAGAACCGAGCAGCAGAGCCGAGCCGAGTCGCATGGAAGCCGCTCGATGTCGTATACTGGCGAGACGATTTATTTGAGAACACCGCCTAATGGTAGCCAGTCGCGTGATTTTTATTTCGCGTTAAGCACGCCACCGGTAATGAAAATAAGCGGACGCTTCACATATTGAATAAATAAACAAACGAACGACCCGTTTGTTGCGTTGCGGTGCGCAATCGCGTCGCACAATAGCGTGGTCAACAACGACGGTGACGTTGACGTACACAGTCAACGGCGTTTCCGTGAAATGTCAAATCGACCCCCGAAAGTCCTTTCTTTTTTCATCGACGCGTCGCGGTGTTACCCTTTGTGAGAGTCAAACAAAGGACCAGGCACCCGACATCGAAATAAAGCGGGGTTCCGCTTATAGAAATTACCACGTATCGAATATAATGTATGCCGTTGACACGTGTCACGCGTGCTGCAATGAAATTCCATTACGAACTACTCGCAGCTTCCAGCTTGCCGTCATGGCCTGGACGACGCGAAATGAATCTATCCCCGCTGCGCCAGGAAAGACAAAGGATTAGCCTCGAATTCATGAAATCGCGGCCGCGGTGGCCAGAAACGAGCGAAAATTTTAGATTACTTTTGCAAGCGGCGTCGATGTTCGGCCACGCCGGTGCTCCCGAGTTTTCCTTTATTCGTCCCCGGATGTGTACGTCCCCCGTTCAATTAACTCCCGTCAAAACTGCAGACGGGCGTAATAACAGCCGACGCCAGGTAAGGTATCCCCTCGCAATCGGGAAGACCAATGGAAATCGACCAGTGTCTTCCCTGGAACCGGCCGGTCATTACGTGGCTATTGTTCCCTGGAATAATGCCTCATATTGAAACCAAGCCATGTTCCACATGTCCTCGGAACACCAGTCGATAACTCGCGACGGCGACGCCGACCCGGTAATTTCTCGTGTCATTTCTCGCGGGTCAGTAACGTTTCCGGGAATCGATGTATCGGCCTCGAATACGAGCACGCTTCGCACGCGAAAACAACCGCGTGTAAGTGGCATTAGGTACGACTATGCAAGTTTAATGAGCTATAGCTGTCGCCAGACAGCTATACAGACGCCGCGGATTAAGCGCGAACGCAGGGAACTATGAATTATAAACGCGTTGAAGGTTAATCACAGAAACGAGCTGGCGTACCGAGAAATTACTTGTGTTCGATAAGAGCTTCGTTTCAGACTTTTACAGCATTTCTGCAGTGGCACATAAAAAATAGTTTCCTAAAATTTCATGCTTGTTTTCATGGAATAGGTAGTAAACACTATTCATATATGAGAACAACGTAAATTAGTAACACACATAACAAATGAAGGGTAGAAATCAGGTTAGAAGTCTAATAAAGACACGCAAGTCAACATAACATTACATGTAGTCAATATTTACGAAGTGAATATTACGTTGTTACTGTTTTGTAAATAAGGTAAAAGTGTTTTATTTTGGTTGTTATACAGGGTGTTTCGTCTAAAACAGGACACCTAAATGTCTCCTCCACCTCTGAAAATACAAAAAATGTTTCTAACGTAATCTAAATGGTTACAAAAGACGAATCAGATGGAAGAATCGTTTTTTATAAATTGTAATTTTTTAATCGTTTTTTCAAGGTCACTCGTGTTTTTTTACATATATACACACATTTTTTGTTGTTGTATGTTATAGAAAATATTATTGTGCATTCATCCATGTTTAATAGCACGACCTTGAAATGACCGTGTACTCTAAAATTTGCTAATTAATGCAGAACTTACTTTCAGCGACATTTCAGATTTCAACGGTAACAGAAATTCGACCATGAACTTGAACTTGTAAATAAACACATTGTATCATTCTTCTATGTACATGGAGAGTGAGAGAGATATGTATTTAAGAGTTTGCTCACTGTTAGATTTCTCAGTGTATCGACAAGCGATCCATAATGCGTTATTCAGAACAGGAGAAAATTCAAATGGTTTTAACTTACAAAGACAGATTTCCATAACGTTCTTGTCCATCACGTTCTGCATACTCAAGTATTGTTAAAACATTTTGTGAGACTGGTAGTGTCAACGGAAACATTCGTGTGAGACGTAAGACTGTTACTCATGAAGCAAATGTGAACAATATCGTCGCTAAAGTTAATCAAAACTCGCATGTTAGTATAAGTCAACTTGGACGTGAAACCGGTATTAGTGTGACGAGCATATTCCGTATTCTTCATTCACAAAAATTTCATCCTTTCCATTTATCTCTTCACCAAGAGCTCCATGGAAGAGACTTTGAAAACCGCGTACACTTTTCTCAATGGGGTATACGGAAATATGAAAGTGATGAAATGTTTTTCCAAACAGTATTGTTTACGGATGAAGCATCATTACAAATTATGGTCAGGCGAACCTCAAGAACATGCATTATTGGTCGGTTGAAAATCCACGATGGACAACTCGATAAGCAGAGATCATGAACCATAAATGTCTGGTGTGGTATTATAAATAATAGGATAATTGGGCCGTATTTTATCAACGGTACGCAAACTGGGTACTAGTATGCTGAATTTTTAGAACATATTCTACCAGGTGTATTAGAAGATGTACCATATAGGAACCGTCTAGTATTATGGTATCAACACGATGGGTGTCTAGCACACTTTTCCCATATTGCAACACGTGTCCTCAACGAAAAATTCCCAAATCGTTGGATTGGACGTAATGGACCTGTATCATGGTCGGCTCGTTCACCCGATCTCACCCCACTTGATTTTTTCGTATGGGGGACATTAAAGAGTACGGTTCATTAAGAGCAGCCCACGACGCCAGAAAATATGAAGGAACGAATAATTGCTGCATGTGCTGATATGAAACATGTAATCATCGAAAGAGCTGTACAATCTGTCGTTTTTCGCCTCACGATATGTATCACAACGGAAGGACATCATTTCGAACATTTATTGCTGTAATAAATGTGATTATTTACAAGTTCAAGTTCATGGTCGAATTTCTGTTACCGTTCAAATCTGAAATGTCACTGAAAGTAAGTTCTGCATTAATTAGCAAATTTTAGAATTCGCGGTCATTTGAAGGTCGTGCTATTAAACATGGATGAATGCACAATAATGTTTGCTATAACATGCAACAACAAAAAATGTGTGTTTATATGTAAAAAAACACGAGTGGCCTTGAAAGAACGATTAAAAAGTTACAATTTATAAAAAACGATTCTTCCATCTGTTTCGTCTTTTGAAACCATTTAGATTACGTTAGAAACATTTTTTGTATTTTTAGAGGTAGAGGAGACATTTAGGTGTCCTGTTTTAGACGAAACACCCTGTATATATAGTAATTGATAAAACTGAATATTAAACATATAAATAAAAAATATTCCTGAAGCTACACCTGAAGCTTGCTTTTCATTGCTATTAGGAAACGGATAAGTGCACACGTGCAGCGAACAGTGTAGAAAAACGTAAATAAGAAAAATTATAAACTTAATACTTGGCATTTTGTAATAATAATACTGACCATGATTGCTCGTTGGCCGCGATTATTCTCCCCTAATTATTTAATATTTGTTCATGCAAGGTCCTCCACTGTAGATAAAATTGTCAATTTAAACACCACGAACATATGAAAGCGAAGCTGCGGCTATAAGTGTATCGATTCAGTAGAACGTATCGATCGGTGATCGGCCACTGTGTCACCTGTACGTGTGCGCGGCTCTCTTCTATCGTTGAAATCTGCGGCACGTGTCCAGTTGTCAAAATGGTGACACGTATCGGCGAAAAGAAAAGTGTAAAAGAAGAATATTAAAGTAAAACCTTTTACTGTCGCCGTAGAACTGTTCGCGCACCCTTTATTAGCTGAAAAAGCTACTGATTAACGTTGAACGTGGCATAAGGACGCGCGGCTGCGGCAATATAGATGTCCAGGATTACTTAGAAACCTTTTAAATACGGCGTGTCCGTCCTTTTATGTACCGTAAAACCGAGTCGTAAAGAATGTACTGTGTTTTTGTTGCAGGTAAGCGGCCTATAAACGGGTCCCATCTTAAGGCGATGATTCAATTTCTCCTCGGTGTCGGGTAATGCGTAAGTTTTAAAAGTACACGATTATGAAGCTCGGAAGAATTGCCACGTTAATATCGCGCGGACCCTCTGCCCGGGTGGAATTGCAAGACGGCTTGCGGAAGAACAGTTCCATCATAAAGCCATCGCGGAACGAAGAATCGTTAAAAGCCGAGATGCATTTACCGAATTGAACAGCGTTCTATGTTGGGTGCCTTCTAAAGTGGATCGAGTCGTGGAATAAACGGATTCTAAAAGCACACGGCAAGACTCGTACGATCGGGCAAACTTTTGTTGGAATTTCGAAAACGAAGATTCGAAAATAAATAAAGGGAACACAGATCGTCACGATGTCTCCGTGGGTTTTGCGATCAAACTTTCGACCGGCGACGCTCGTAAAAAAAAATCTCGTCGAAGCGGGAGAGAGAGTATGGATGATGCGTGATCCGATTCGAAACTGCAAGTTGTTAGTCCATGTTCGCAAAGAGAAGGAGAGAGAAGGAGAGAGAGAGAGAGAGGGAGAGAGAGAATGAGAGAGCGAGCTGAAGACGTGGCCTGCCAATAACTCAGCGAACATTCGCAACTTATTCTGCATTTTGATGAAGTTGCTCGTGACGGCTGATATTGCATTCGAAGTCACCAGACTGTCGAAAGAAATGGAAAAGAGAGACGTGGATAGTGTGACGCGGGAACAAGGATTCGGTTGGGCGTCATAGGGGTTGGGTATTCGGACCAAAGGGGTTGGAAGAAGCCTATCGTACTTCAGGGACGACCACTGGTTGAGTTTCTTCAGACGGCTCAAACGAAACTTACTTGGCACGTTTCCACGACGCGGCCCGCGGAATAACAATCAATTAAATTTCCGGAAATTCGCTCGACGCGACCGCGTCCCGACGTGTCTGTTCCGTCTCGCCTCTCAGTCCTCTTTGATTTAACCGCGGATTTAGAAACGAGGCTGCTGCGTCTCTTTCGATGCTCGTTTAGTTTGTCGACACACGATTCTTCTCCGCTACTTCCTTGCCCGAATCTATTTCTCTTCTCAGCACATTGTCACTGTATTTTCCGTTCGCGAGGTACAGTGTCGCAGATGGGACGCTCTGTTCGTTTTTTTTTCTCTGGCGCTGCAACCGCCATTTTGTTTGAGCGGGAACCAGTTTGTTATTCCTCAGTGATGGGTGTTAATAAGGTTAGCATACTTGATATATGTATACCATGATGATGATATATCATGATTCTGTTTTTATCTGAGGTGTAACAACGATGTTTATGAACCCCTTGCGATACGATTTATTTAACGGTTGCAGTGATCACAACCACTTTGTTATTGATAATTTCTTAGAAGAAAACAGAAGTTTGTGTTTATTGTATGTCTATATAATCTTTAATAGATATATAATGACTAGAACAAAATAAAAGTATATTTCGGTTCAACGTTACATCAATCAATGGTGCCCAACGGTACCGAAGTTAACAAAGTAATATACAGGTTGTCCACGCCATTACTAGCCAGCGGTTTTCTTATAGATAAACAATTTTGGAAAAAATTGAAATCGGAAAAGGTAATACCGCTTTATGTATTCGCACTATTTTACAGAAACGAAGGTGACCTATGAATGCTATATATTCCTTTATGATATATAATATGAAAGCATGCGACAAGACAAATTCATTCGTAAACGACACAATGATATTCAAGGTCATACATCAGTAATGGAAGACATATTTTGAATATTTCGTAAAGATATCGTTTACCATACACCGCCTAGATATATAAACGTCCTTAAATGCGAAATAACGCAATCATGTGCACTAATATCTCGGACAACAATATAATTAATACAGCTGAAATATGCATTTACGCAAGAGCAAGTCATATTCCACATTTACTGTAGTCTCGTCAATTCAGTATACTTATGAACGCATTAGTACGAAATATTCGAAATGTGTCTTCCATTTCTGACCTGGTATAACTTTGAAAGTCTTTCCGTCATGTACGAAGGAATTCGCCTTGACACACGCTTTCAGATGATATAAAAAAATGTTGGGAATAATTTTTGTTTAAGTTGGTATGAATGGTAGTCTATGTACCAAGTGAGGATGTATGGTTGGTATGAGAGAGAGTGAAAAGAAAAGACTGTATAGACGCGAGCGTGGTAAGAGTGACCGGTGTATCGAAACCAAAGATTTATATTAAAATTAAAAATAAAAGCAATATAAAAATAATATTTAACAAAAAATATATAGCATTTCACTTAAAAATTTAAAGGTCGCCGCCATTTCTAAAAAAAATAGTGCAAACACAACAAATTAACACTGTTTCCTCTTTGATTCTTTTCTAATATTTATTATTTGCAAGAAAAATGCTGGTTGGTAATTGCGTGTACATCACGTATGATATACAGAGTTAGGCACTAACTATTGCCGCCTAGAATGATTCCGAAAGTATGATGGTCGTAGAAAAGTTTTCGAAACCAAAGTTCCATTGAATAGTAGAGGTCATAGTGTGGCGTTAATTTTTTGTTGCTCGGTAGAGTTGATTCAAAGATATGAAGGTCCCATTGATTTTTTAAAATGGAATGACCTATTTTTTGTGAGTATAAAAGTGTTGACTTTCATACGTTCTATAACTAATAGTTAACGAGATATTAACAAAAGTTTGATCCACGTAAAATCTCGTTGATAGACCAATGTCTCCGTGTGATACGCAAATACGGTGACGCTTATCTGACAATGTTAATCAACATGTAACGCATTCTCACTTTGATGCCATCGTCTACGATTTTCGTGATTTCCAGCACGACAAATCCAACGATTAGAAAATTGGTCTTTTAGACCTTTCCTTGTCTGCCGTGCGTAATATGCAGGGCAACCGTCGTATTAATATCATACGTACATGTTCTGATAAAGTTGGCAATTTTTGTGTTAAAACAGTTGAATATTTTTGCCGTGTTAATTTTCCGTCAATAAAATATGGTTCAATTATTCGATTGCTAAGTGTACCACACCAAACAATTACACTATTATGTATCTGATTCAGAAACCGCTGACAAAATTAAACACGACTATCCAAATCCGTGACATGTAACTTTTAATGAAGCGATACATGATATGGATGAAAGGCTATAGCAGGGTTTGGGGGTCAAATTCGCCCACGGCCTAGAATTTAACGATTTTGAACCAGCCGATAGCCTACCAAAAAAGAAACCTTTCTGCCAAGTTTCAGACCAATATCTCATCTGTAAGGGTAGTTATAGAGGAAAATCGAAAAACCAGTTTTTGGCCCATTTTAGCCATTTAATGACAATTAACAATTCTGAAAAAATCTGACACATTTCGAATACCAAGCCACATATTATATATCGTTTTCAAATTTTACCGTTGCAAATTCAGGTTTTAAGACATGAAAAACATGAAAAAAATCGAAAAAATGCAGATTTCATATAGAAGATGAAAAATCACACCTACAGATTTAATTTACCAATATGATATCAACATAATTAATACTCTCAATTTTTTTCAAATTCCTGAGAGAGGGACGTCATAGTTGAAAAAAATTAAAACCAATTTTTTGGTGTTTTTCCCGTGAAAAACTAAGTTATACCTATCTTTTCTGAGTTTTAAGAGTATGGTATGTAATATTAAACATTCCTACGTTCAGAAAAAAATTATTCCGACTTGAAAACTTGCGTTATTTAAAAAACGAAAATTATATTGAGCACAGTATATTCCAATATTTCGAACTTAACTTCAACGGCGTCGGTTGGTGTTGCGGCTATGGTCTCCGTCTGCGGAACCGCTGGATACTTTTTGGACCAGGATGGAATCCCGTCCAAGTCAATTTTTGTTTCTTCATCAAATGTCTTTCGTTTTATAACAATCTAATTATTATTACACCATTGTAAAAACATTTTCTAAACTATTTTTAAACTATTTTAAAGTAATTTTTCGAAATATATTTTTTAGTACTTTAATAATAATGAGTGTATTAGTGTGTCATGTCCCCTTTTGAGTGGCCTGTTAATTGCGGGATTAAAAATTGTCGTAATACAAAACATATACATGAAGGTGGAGAATACTTATTTTTAATAATTGTTGATGGATTGGTGTACGATGGAATCATGTGTGGCATTTTCAATCTTTATTCACTATCTTCGTCAATTATTGGTGTTATTTGTTTGTTATTAAAAATCGCAGTGAGTATATCTGCTGGCCGTACTATGTCTGTGCTGAATCGAGCATGAGATAAGTAATAAATAATTGCAGCTACATGTGAGCAACATTCAAGGCAGTAGTGCGATTACTAATATATTTCGAAAAATTACTTTAAAATAGTTTAAAAATAGTTTAGAAAATGTTTTTACAATGGTGTAATAACAATTAGATGGTTATAAAACGAAAGCCGTTTGATGAAGAAAAAAAAATTGACTTGGACGGGATTCCATCCTGGTCCAAAAAGTATCCAGCGGTTCCGCAGACGGAGATCATAGCCGCTGCACCAACCGACGCCGTTGAAGTTAAGTTCGAAATATTGGAATATACTGTGCTCAGTATAATTTTCGTTTTTTATATTACGCAAGTTTTCAAGTCGGAATAATTTTTTTCTGAACGTAGGAATGTTTAATATTACATACTATACTCTTAAAACTCAGAAAAGATAGGTATAACTTAGTTTTTCACGGGAAAGACACCGAAAAAATTGGTTTTAATTTTTTTCAACTATGACGTTCCTCTCTCAGGAATTTGAAAATAATTGAGAGTATTACTTATGTTGATATCTTATTGCTAAATTAAATCTATAGGTGTGATTTTTCATCTTCTATATGAAATCTGCATTTTTTTCGATTTGTTCATGTTTTTCATGTCTTAAAACCAGAATTTGCAACAGAACAATCTGAAAACATTATATAATATGTAGCTTGGTATCCGAAATGTGTCAGATTTTTTTCAGAATTTTCATTGTAATTAAATGGTTTTCAAAAACTGGTTTTTCGATTTTACTTTATAACTACCCTTACAGATGATATATCGAGCTGAAACTTATCAGAAAGGTTTCTTTTTTGGTAGGCTATCGACTGGTTCAAAATCGTTAGAATCGAGCCCGGGGGCGAATTTGACCCCTAAACCCGGCTAATAGCCTTTATGTGTATGAAGAAGTGGAAGAACGCTTCTTTGATAGTTATTCCGTGATGGTTGTAAGCAATTTTGGCTCTTGTTGCATTTTCGCCACACAAACCGTAAATTAAAGCCATATATAACCTTTCACATTGACATTGGTCTCTCAAAGCGATTTTACGTGGATCAAACATTCGTATATATGTCGTTAACTATTAGGTTTAGGACTTATGAAGGTTAACACTTTTATACTCAAAATTTGATACCTTATCGATTTATGGTACAAAAAATAAGTCATTCCATTTCCAACAAAAGATTAACACCATACCGTGACCTCTAATATTCAATGCAACTTTTGTTTCCAAAACTTTCCTACTACTATCATACATTCGGAGTTATTCTAGGTGGCAATAGTTAGTGTCTCACCGTGTATAAGCCATACGATAATGAAAAATATGCTCACACTGACTTAATAAATTTCATTGAAACACATTAAACACAAGCGAGGTAGCCGAGTGATTTGCTCCATCTTATAAATAATTATTAAATCTCAGTGTAGAGAGTAAAATATTGAGGTTCAAAGAAAAATTTCGCCTATACAACACTCTGTAGTCCTAATCCTATCAAACTCTGTCTTCCTTATATTCGAATTTCACGCTGAAGGAGCTGAACCGATAATAATTTTCCGTCCAGTGAGTAGGTTAATGTTTAGTTAAACACCGCCGCGTTACCATAACAGAAGAAACAACAAAAGCAGAGCAGGTGGTCGTAACAAAACCGTGGCTGCTCGAAGCTATTGATAACGCGCTGTGAATGGGTAACGAGCGGATGACAAGCTTGCCAAGAAATCGTGTAATTCTCGAGGAAAGTGGAACGGGACTAGACCAGACGAGACGAAAAGGGACTTCACTCGGTAAACGAGATCGACTTGCCTCGACGCTGTTGTCCTTTTCGATTGTGTCCCTGGCTTCGCTCGTTCCACTTTTTCGTGCGGTAAACTCGAATTGATCGTGTCGCGTTACTCAGGTGGAGTACTACCATGCTGCCCGGTAAAAATAACATGAAATTAAACGGCCAGTAATCGAACAGTGCGCGCACCTATCGAAACTTTGCTGGAAACCGTTTTATTGTTACCGAGAGTATCGAAGTTCGCCGTGTGCAGACTTCTTCAGAGTATGCTAGCGCGAAGCACTGTAACACGCGACTTCGGGAAGACAGATGATTAACGAAAGCTCTCTGGAGAGAAGGAATGATACAAGACACGATAGTGCACAAGTTTTCGCAAGATCCTATAAAAGGAACTAGCGAGGTAGAAAGGAACCTACGAGAGTTGGCCCGCAAAGATAGCCGGGAGAGAACGGTGCCAGGGAAGGGAGAAATGCGGAGTAGAAAATTGAGCGAGGAAAAGACAGAGTCACCCGGTAGCAAATTTGAAGGACCGACTATCGTACGAGCGTGTGTATGATGCTGCACTTGCGTACACTCATGGACAAAATTATAGCACATGTGTCCTGTCTTTACATTATAATAATTGTTACGACGCAAAAGGAAGGAACTTGCTATTAATTCGCCTGGCTGGTTTTCTTAACAAGTAGGAGGAAAACAAAAATCCTGTACGTGAACTTTATTTACTAACAAGTTTTTGCTCTCTGTACCGTAACAATTACGGTACTTTGTGCTATCGTTTTGTTTAGGAGTGTATCCGGACATCTTGTTAATTCAGATGAATAACACATTAATTCTGGAATAATAGAATTTCTTCGTAATACAGTTAGTACTACATAGTTGTTAGTAGGTTTTTATTCACCCCTGCAGCTGGTTTCCAGAGTCATGAAACGTTGTTCGAACTTTTTAATCGTATTGTCTCATACTTTTAAACTGCACCATTTTAATGTCGTATTTGAAACTCGGGTAAACAATACCGCTCTCGAACACAATGCGATACGAGAAAGCATAGAGATAGAGTCTTCTAAAAGTAGACCTGCTTATGCACTGTCTTTGTCACAAGAAATGTTGCTTATGTTGTACGATAATAACGTACCAACTAATGTAGTATATACATATTATAAGAAGCCTCGAATTCATTTCCAATAAATTATGTACCAAATTCTGTTTACTTTCGATAATGAGTAGCCTGCGGATTTAATGCATTTATAACAAAAATAAATGGGTGATAGACGTTAGAAGAATTTAGGAATACTGTCATATTATTATCAACTCATTAAGTAAGTTTCTTGTGAAAAAAATAACATTTTATGAAACTCTCATTACCTGCAGTAGAGGCAATAAGTTTCTATTTTGCATAAAAATCCGCGGTCTAGGGATAAGATTAGTACAGCCATTTGTACGAATTAATTTGTTTATATCGAAACAATAAATGTTTAATAAAGTATTCACGTTTACAAATTGAAAATATGTATTTTGCACTATCTTTCACATTGAAAACACATACACTTTTGAAATTGTGGCATCAGTAATTTCATCAGTCACTGTATACAAAGTTAGTCTCGTAACATGACGACTTCAAATAACTCTGAAGTTATCTCTTGTACGAAAAAAATTTGCAAACAAACATTGCATGGTTTCCAAGAAAACGTACAGTGCTGAGATCTGTTTTTTGTTACTTTGTTTTTTTATCACGATATGAAGATCGCCATTAGTTTCTTAAATGGAATGACAATATTTTTCAAACTTCAAAAAAAGGATTATACCAAATAAGGCTTAAAATAAGTAATTCCTGAAATACTTGGCAAACAAATTGAGTTTTAAGCCGTGATGGAAATGTTGCCCATTACGATCACTGTATTTGCGTAATCGGATTATGAGTAAATGAAAAACTTTTTATAGCGTTTTTGCAGTTATCGCGACGCATGCAGTAATAATATGTTCTCGCATATCTTTGGCCATCATTGACGGCTCGCGATAAGCTTCACTTTTAATGTTAAGAAAATGATGTAAGTATGAGAATGTCTCAGTAATTATTAATTTTACGCTCTATTTGGTATCGTAATTTTTTACGCAGAATTTGGTGATTTATCCGGATCCGAGAAAAAATGTTGGGCATCCTATTTAAAAAACTGAAGGTAACCCTCTTATCTCGATAGAAAAGCAACGTAACAGAAAATATATTACAGCACTGTATGTCCTCTGGAAACCATGCAATATTTGTTTGAAAATTTTTTCGTACGACACACGATTTTGTAGTTATTTGAAGTTGTCATGTTACGAAACTCGCCTTCTATATAACAGCAGAAATAATAAAAACAAAATTCGTGTGTGCGTAGACCACATGGCTGAAGTGAAGCTTCTTTCTTTAATATTTTATCGAATTTTTATTAACACTTTATGACATTTAATTTTCTATGATTCTATTATTGAAACAATTGGCTTGTGATACCTAAAATATGATATAAATATTCCGTGATCTTGTTGTCGCTTCATTCGGATTATTTACCATTTCCAATCTTAATTTACTTCCAACATATTCTATTAATAATTTTGATTGTTCCGATGCAAAGTTCACGTTGAAATCTCCACTTAGCATCATCGGAATTTTATCATAATCATTATTAAGCAATGCCGAACCCTCAATCGTATATGCTAATAGAATAGAATTTCGTTTCATCGTTTCATCGTTTCATGGCCAGATCGGTTTTACTCCTACCGCGTCGAGGTTTACGACTTCCGCGTGGAGGTTTTCTGCCTAACGCGCCTAAAGAAGTTTCATTTAAAAAAGAAAACAAGATGAAACAGCATTTTGAGTATGGGATCTCTTTTGTTCTTTTTACTGTGCTGAATTCGTTTTTGAACGTCTTACGTGAAACGTATTGTCGCAGGTGTAAAAGGAATCGTGTGTCTCATCCCCGTGTGAAAAGGCTCTTGGTTTTCTGGAAGATTGATTGTCCGCGAGTGGAACTAATGAGCAAATGCGTGGCATCTATAGAGCCGAGGATCACAGATAGTTGTGGTAAACGCTGTTTATACCTCGAAATTACTGCGCGTCACGCGTAAACAATATCGGTGTCGTCTAAGAGGGATTAGGCTGTCTAGTCGAGCGACGGAGTTTCTTGTCTCGGAAACAGCTCACGCGAGTAATTACCTTGACAAAGTTCCCGCCGTCTTGAGGCTACTTACAATTAGTTTCGTGAACGACACATTCGTGGAACAATATTTAATGATCCGTATACGTCGGCGATCGATCCGGTACTCTGAACGCAATGGGAAACTTGTTGTCGGCCCTGCTGCGGAACTGTTTAGACATTTATATTGATTCAATTGGTTGTCGTATTGATATAGTCTAATTAGCCAGTTATGCAGATAGATCGTGAGCCGCATGCGTTCCAATAGTAGTCGCTGGTAGCTAGGGTCGCGAAGTGGAGATTGTCGGACATTATCTCTGCGTTTCACGCAGCGAATAATTTGATGAAATCAGTATGTGCGTCTGAGCATGAAATTAACTTCGTGTACCTAAACTACATTGTTCACGACTCGCCGTAATCAGGGATACATACCAATATGGACTCCCAGCTGCGAACAATTTATTGCTTTTTTAATTATGTGTCAGTGCAATTTAGATTTTATAGATTTCGCGGTTGCTGTGCTTGATCGAGAATGACTGAAGAAGTTTTGTCTGTGCTCTGAATTTAGGTGACAGGAATAGATTAACACTGGTATCTGCTAGTAATTATTTATGAGTATGATAATACAATGGAAAATAAGATGCATCCTCAGAATGAAAACAATTGGCGTAATCAATCAAAAGTTTCTTCTGACTATTTCGTCAGATAGTTAGACGGCGCATTTTATGCATTTATGACAAACATAGATTAATCAAATACTAAACTATAAAGACATTAGAAAAATTCAACAATATTGTTATATTATTTTCTACTTATTAGAATTGTTGATAGAAGAAATGCATTTTCGTTGCAATTCTTGTTTCCTGAGGTTGGTTTAAACAATCTTTCATTTGCATAAAGATCTACACACTAGCGATAAGTGGCTACTTCAACTTTACGACAGTACATTTAACATTAAGCGTCGAAATGAATGGTCTCAGATTTTTTATTTACCATTATTGAGTTTGTTTTTATGAAGGAGCTTAAAAGATGCTTTTATGAAGGATTCTGCATAAATGTAATAAAAGTCGCTAAAAATATTAACAAATATACTGTTTTTACTTCTACATATAAAGTCATATCACATAATTTCGTACTACTCGTTCGTTTTTATAATTCTCTGTATAAAATTCATAACAAAACTTCACGAAATTGATTCTTCTTCACATACAATAAGATGTGGAATATACACTATGTACAAAATATACGTTACTATGCATGTACATACTTATATGTAGAATTGAACAAAAGTGATGGTTGTCCTATCTTTTTGTCTCAGACAGTACCACAGTTAGAAAAGTGAAATCTCCGCATGCGATGCTAATTCATCGGTCAGCATTTACTCGAGCGGCGTTGTCCATTGCGAGCGAACGATTCGCTGAAATATGCATGGTATATGTAGAGAGGCAATGGTAGCTATTGGGTCCTATGACAAAGCAGATGGATGGGAGCTGGATGGAATTATAATCCGCATGTCCTTAATGCGAGTCAATAATTCGAATCCTCGGGAGCGAGCTTATCGCGATGGCGGACTCGATTGAGCCGCAGAAACGCGGAATTAACGACGAAAATAAAGAGAAGGAAAGCAGAAAAAATAGTACGCAGTCACGCGAATAAATAGTCGGCACTGGCTGAGCGAACGCATGTTCGCTGATAAGGGGAATGACGGTCGATGGACGATCGCCGACCGATATGCATTTTTAATTTATCCTGTGGAGAGCTCGTAGGAAAGTAGCCCTGGAAACGCAGGCCGCAAACGAGCCGATGAAAAACACCGAGACGTTAGCCGGGCCCCGGATACATAAGCCGTGAAGTTAGGGAGGTCGGCTCGTTCGTTTCCCGTTATCCGGCGGGTCTGTTTCGCGTAATTGTTTCGAAAAGTTGCGTGTTAATCACCGGCCACCTCCAGCATCGACTAATATTACACATAGCTATAAGATTCCGCATAATTCTTCGCGGAGCACGGCGTATCCGCTCGGAAAGCTCCCTAACCCGCGGCCGCATTTGCATGCTCGTAACTTCGGCCGCGTGGTCGCGATAACGTACTTAGACGCTAATGCCGGGAACACGCGTCCAACCCGATGATAATAGTTATAAACGTTACCTACCTGACAAAAAATAAACCGACGGTCACGCCGCCGCGTCGCTTCCACGATCCGATCGTTTGAATTGCAAAGCGAAAGATCGACCGGTCAAGCAGCCCCAGTCCGATAACTGTGCGAGAATCACACACGCTTCAAATATAATTGCCGATATCGGATAATTGCTCGTCAGACTGGACCGGAAATCGTTTCTGTAAATTCCTATATGCAATAAAACGTCGTAATTTCTTACGCCTTCACATGACAGCGCTCACGAATCGGACCACTGGTTTCGAAAGCTATTCGGATATACGATTTTGTGATTATCGAAGACGTAACTCTGCTTCTGTGCGGGTTTGTCTTGCGAGTTACTTCGTTTATAGGCATTAATGGAGGTTTAAATTTAAATGAATTTGTTATTGGAATGTATCCAATCGTTTAACTGTAATAACAACAAATATATTTGGGAACTGTTTGTTCCATAAAACAATGTTTCCGGCAGAAGTTATTAGACACCGAGTGGACTGTTCGGTGTCATAATTATCAAGTTTTGCGGATGCTCGCTCGCGGGAAACTCGTTGATGTGCAACGCGTCGATCGATAACAACATACATAACAATTAAACATATGATTGATCACCGCATTCGAGCCATATTCAGTCATCCACATGGTGGTGTAGACATCCTTAGAGATATTTTATTTTTTTATCGGGATGCGACTTTTTACTGTGGTTTGGAACATTTTAGTTTGCTATTACTCGTTTTAATATTAAAGTATGTGGAGTTCAAAACTAATATTCACCAAAATTTGTAGATATATATATGAAGTAGGACAGACTTCGGAATTAACTGCTATTTTCTGCCAAGACAGACACGTACCATGGCGCCTGCGTGTAACGCATTAGGACCAAACTCGTATCAATAGATATATAAAATCCGATATAAGGCGACGGTGTTTGTTTCCAAATAAACAAATAACTATCCTCTCTTCTTCTTTTCAACAACTTCGCTCGACATCGTTCAGTGCTACTTTATGGTCTGTCGTTAGCTCACGCCTCTCGCTCGTCCTCCGTGTTCTGTCTCGGCTCATCCGAGATAAAAGTCAAGTTAAACAGCATAACGGGTCCGATATGCGACGAAAACCACTCCCGTGGTTTCGCCTTATATAGGACCAACACTGTATCCACTGGAAAATAAATTTGGAAATACAGTACTACTACTATAGTACCTCTAACGCCGAAAGATATGCGATGTCTTACAAAAAACACGTTACGTTACAACGAGTTGTAACAGTAAGGCTTCGCGAGCCTGTTCGCGAACGCGGCGGTGCCCTCCTGCTGGATAGCTCGAGTCATCCAGGGTCGCCAGGAGGGCTTGGGAGAGGTGAAATAAATGTACACCGATTTTTATGGGCTACCACAAGTCTATTGTACTCGTGCACTGCAATAGAGCGAGTCAATGCTACGGAGATTTCGGCAGACGCGGAACGGATGCAAAATGGACGTAAAACGGATCGCGGTACGGACGCGGTTTTATTTTCGGCGAACGGACGCGAAACGGATCGGCGGGGTTCGGTTGTCGCTTTTCGTGGGCTCGTCCTCCAACCACCGGAGGCAACCAGCAGCATGAAGGTGGCGAGCCGACGGAGAAGCGGCTGGATCCGGAACGATGGCGAGAACGGCGCGGAACCGGGAGTCGTCCCTCGTCGACTCAGCCTCTAACCGCTGGGGGCATCCAGCAGCATCGAGGTGGCGAGCCGACGGAGAAGCGGCTGGATCCGGAACGGAGCAGTTTCCACGTTGGGGCATTCGTGAGCTGGAGAGCCTGCGTTGCGCTCTGGCACCCCTTAAAAGGGCTGCTCCGGAGAACTCCGCCAAATCTTTTTTGTTTCAAAGGTTTCCCATGAGTGGAAGTTGTCCAATACCTGGGGATTCTCTTTTTACCTATAACCTGGATATCCTGTGAAGTGATTGTTATTAGTAGGTTGCGTGAGAGATAACATTTAATGAGGCATGTGTGGATTTCAAAAAACCTGTAGGCAAAATGTTGGGGGGGGGATTTTGGATTTGGGGATAGGTGGAGGATTGTACCAGTCTTCTAGTTAGTTTTCTCGTGATTTTTAATGGTATATTTTGAGGGTCAAAGTTGCATATGTTGCTGATGAGTGGTTTGGTATGATTGTGATTGTAAGCTGATTGTACTGAGTTGAGTATGTAAGATTTGATGGTTCTTATTTTGACTAATTTGTGAAGTAGGTAGACAGGAGTATCATAGTGTTTGTTGAAAATAATTCTTAGGAATTTCTTTTGGATCACTTGGACTTTGTTAATTTTGGATTTTCTGCAGTGGCCCAGATTTGATGGCCGTAAAGGATGATGGGTCTAGCACATGTTTTGTATAGGTTAATTTTAATACTGGTTTCTAGTTTACTGTTTGGGGCAATGAGAGGGTATAGTCTTTTTAGGCCAGGTAAGCAAGTTTAACTCTATGGTTGATTGATCTTGCTTGATTTTTCCAGGAAATAGGTGTGGAGTCTATTGTTAGTTGAGCGGATGCAGGTTCTTTTTTGCGGGAGAAGGTGGGGGCTTTAGTTTTGGTAGGGTTTACTTTGATTTTCCACTTTTTGTAGAATTCTATGAGTGAGTCAAAGTGTTTTTGAAGGTACTGGGTAGCTTTGTGACGTTTCCAGGAGGAGGCGTAGAGAGCTGTATCATCTGCGTAGAGAGCTAGTTGAGTGTTATTGTAATGCGAGATGTCATTGATGAAGATTGAGAAGAGTATTGGGCCTAGTATTGATCCTTGTGGGCCCCGGCTGTGACTGTTCTGACTGTGGAGTTGGTTCCGTTGATGGAGACAGAGAATTTTCTGTTCGTGAGATAGTTTATTAGTATTTTAGTAAGGTATGTTGGAGTGTTAATTGTATGGAGTTTGTGGATTATACCTTCGTGCCAGACTGTGTCGAAGGCTTTTTCAATGTCGAGTAGAATCATTTGGACTGATCTGTTTTTACTGTTTTCTAGTGCGGTGTATTCTGTGACTCTAAGAAGTTGGTGTATGGTGGAGTGTTGTGGTCTGAAACCAAATTGTTCATCGATGATTATTTGATTGTCTGTGAGGTGCTGATTAAGCTCTTTCAAGAGGATCTTTTCGTAGACCTTGCCAATAATGCTGAGTAGGCAAATTGGTCTATAGTTGGATGGATCTTTTTTGTTTTTGCATGGTTTTTTAATTGGGATTACTTGTGCGAGTTTCCAGATGGTAGGGAAGTAAGAGAGGCGGATGAATTATCGAAGAATGTAGTAAAGTTGGACGATGAGAATTTTAGGGAGATTTTTTAGTTTTTCGGCCGTGATTCGATCGTAGCCAGGAGCTTTGTTGTTTGCGAAGGAAGAGATGGTGTTTCTGATGATTTCTGGGGTATTTGTCAAGATGATTGAGTTGATCTGGTGGATTGTGTTTTTCACTGCTGGTTCGACTGGTGAGCTTTGGGAAAGTGTGTTGTCGTGTATTGTTTGAAAGATGTCAGCAATCTTGTTTGCTTTTTCTTGGTCTGTGTAATAGTAGTTTGTGTTATCTGTGAGGACAGGGATTGGTTCGTGTTTAAGTTTTGTGAGTTGGTAAGTGGTCCAAAGAGTGTTGTCGGAGGTTTTAATTTTTTCAAGTTTGGACTGCCAGATGGAGTTATTATGTTCTTTGATTAGTTTTTGGATTCTTCCGGTTAAGAGATTTCTTTGAAATTTGTACATGGGGTTTCCTGTTCTTTGGTATTTTCTTCTCATTTTGTTTCTTTGTTTGATGATGTCGGTTAGGAGTGGGTTTGTTCGTGGGGGTGTGTGGGAGTGAGTGCTGGTAGACTTTTTGAAGGAGTGGTTGATGTGATTTTGCAGTTTACCTATTTCTTCCTCTATTTCGATAGTGTTAGTTATTTTGGGATTCAGGGGATAATTGTTATTGAGGTTTCTGTATTCGTCCCAATTTGTGGTGGAGAATTTTCTGAGGGTGGAATATTGCTTACGGCATTTAATATTCAATATTACCGGGAGGTGGTTGGGGGATAGGTTGTTGTCCGTGGTGCATAATGTCATGTATAGCATGTTGGTGAGAAATATGTCTATGTTGGATGGTGGGTGGTTAGCTTTTGGTTGTTGATTTGGAGGGATGAGAAGGTCGTTGGTGTCTATAAGACAGTCAGAGAAAATACCGAAACGATTTTGTGTTTCGATATTTGGAATAAGGTTATCCATACCTGTACTCATTATTTTGACTTGAGCGTGGGTTGAGTTAGAGAGAGAGAGAGAGAGAGAGAGAGAGAGAGAGAGAGCTTTTCTTAATTTTGTAGGGATCGGCGTCCCTCCTGGATTTCCTTATCATTTGGTTCCATTGGCCAGTGGCTGCTGGCCGATCCACGGTTACTTCCGTGGGATGGTTTTGAGGTCCAAAGTGGAGTTTTGTTATTTCCTGGGAAGTGGTGAAACCTGGTGGTGGTTTGGACGAAAACTGCGATCACTTAGTGACGAGTGATCTACTCCAAAAAAACTCCGAAGAACTCCGATAATAATCCGAAAACTGTTCTTTGTCTGCGTCGAATCGAATTGAAACGTTTGTCATCAAACCGGACTGATGCTCACTGTAAGAGAGCTGCCCGAAGAATCGAATCAATCGAATGTATTCTGATGGATCGAATGCGTCTCTGATCTCCCGCCCAATCTGGATTTCGGCACTGGTCTTATTGACGAGAGCGGACCTTGGAGAGACTCTCGCCAGATTCGCGCTCGGTCGGGCCTCGCTATGATTGGCGCGCGTCCAGCTCCGTGAAAGTCTATAATTAGACCCCGCGCGCCCGGATCGCGCGTCACTTGCCTGTAGACGGCACGCTCGCGTGGCCTCGCGAGACGGCTCTCGCATGCCGCGCGCTTGGGTCCGCGAGAAGCCGCAATCAGAGCTCGTGTACCCGGGCCGCACTTTGCCCATTATCCGGCCTAGAGTACGCGCTGAGCTGAGCTTCGTCACAGAGTAGTAAAATTGAGTAAATACTGCATCTAGTAAATACCTCATCATTTACCCATACAGTACTGAGTATTTACTTAAAACATCACTACTAAAAGCTTTTACTTTCTCTCCTGCATACGGCCCAATATCTGAACGATTCAGTTTGATAATGTTGAGTTCTAGTCAGCACATTTAATCCGCGAAGTCGATTGTTGATCCATACCGAACATTGGTCAAAGTAAAATGAAACCCTCCGTGCTAACTCTGGCCAACAGATAATTTGAGCTAAAACCAGCTCGTTAACGACAAGAAAGGCGGATGGCCACTGAAATAATGGGAAACTTTGGGGCAGGTGGAGGGTTCCGGGTCTTCTTACTTCGTCTCTGTTAGATCGAGTTCTCCGGGAAGCTCCGGAAAAATATTGAATGCCCCAGCCGTCCACTCTGCCCGAGTTTTAATGGATCGAGGGCCCGGCCAGGGAAAACGATTCGAGAGAAACGCGCGCGAATCGGGGAAGGACATTGGGCGTGGGTGGAGAGGAAGCGAGCCGAAACTCACTGAGGAATTGAGGAAAGACGGCCAGTCGGATCGTAAAAGGGAGGCCGCGCGAGAATAAAAGTTCCGTCGTCCTGGATTCCGGCTTTAGTCGCGAACATTTTTCTCATTAAATCGTCCCGGGTGACACGCGTGCCGTACTCTCCTCGGCCTGTCTGACTCCTTCGATCTTATATCACTGCTTCTTTGCTCCTCACTTGACGCCTTCCATCCTTCCCGAGCCACTCAATTCTACACCGGCGATTTTCCACCTTCCGTATAAATCGATGGAAATATGAATTGAAAGACGGCGAGCTGGATCGTCTCTTGATTTAATCGCGATCGTCTTAATTTTCCGACACGTCCGTTACCGCTGTTTGCGAACGAAACAAACGTCGAGATTACATTACTTTATTAAATGCTGTCGGAAATCTTTTCTACGAAATAGAACGCAAAAGAACGTTGTTGTAATGAGTAACAGCGGACCGCTTTATCATCTTCCCGTGCAGTTAATGTTTAATCTAATCTACATAAATCCATTTCTGCATATACCTGCTCTAGTTTGATGTTAATCAGAATGTTTTCTATAAGCTACATCATTTTTCTATCATTTGATATCGTGGACAGAAATGAAATCACATTTTTATATATTCCTGTTCCGACTTGGTGTTGATCATAATGTTTTGTATAAGCTACATAAATTTGAAGTCGATGATATATCATTATTTTTAACAAATATTTGTCCTTGTATCAGATCCAGCGGTAACTGTTTTGTTTCGTTTAGTTCCTCAGCTGCTTTTACGCTGCTTTTATGCATAGCCTTCACTACATTTAATTTTCAATAAAAATAAAATGATCACGAGTGAGAATATTATTTTTTTAATTCATGTTTAAAAGTTCACACAAATACCATAATGCTCTATTTCTTTCTATTTAAGCATATATTTTTTCTAGGACTCAACATAAACGTGTACCTCCCGTGTCTTTTAAATTCTGTTCGCACTTATACGTTTCGTTGAACGAAATATCTGTTCCTGTGAAATTTTTATAAAAAGAATTGTTACCTCTTCGCAAAATTCCAAAAATATTCTAGTGGAATAGATTCTGTACATTGAAAGTTCTATGAAAACAAATTTTTTGGCAACATTTACTAAAAAAGATTCTATTAGATACGTAAAACACCGAATTCTTATAGGCTAAAATTATTTAACAGTATTACGTAATATTATTTACAAATTAAAGAACCTGTATGAAAATAAAAACATAAGTACCGTTACTGATCCATCTAAACTGAACTGTACTGTCACCGAACGCAACTTACGATCAACTAACCCGCGATAATGTGCTAAAACTATAGAAGAGCACATATTACACTACTTTGTAAATACAGTAATGGTATTCAGTAACGTCCTTAGATTCACAAAGAAAGAAACAGGCTTTGAACTGAGAATTATTTTCGTGCATATTACAAATTAATAACGTATTAAAAATATCAATTTAGAATTTAACTGAAATATTCATTCAATATTGTTATAATACTATTCTTTAAATAATATTTGGCACTTGTTATAATATTTGAGAACATACTTTATATCAATCAATTTTACTAATTCTATTCAAACCAAAAATTTTAATTTCAGGAATTCTTTTATAGCTGTTCTCATTACAACTTGTATTATGAAAAGTTTTTTTAAAAAGTACCATGAGTAATCAATTCTAATGTAGATGATGAAATCTTCTGGAACTTGACCGACCCCTAGTTTTTTCGAACCGAATTAAGTGCACACTAAAAATTGATAAAATACGTATGCCTAAACAAAATTATAACTATTTATTTTAACAAGTTCAAAGAAGATCTAATATTTCATTTACTTTGACGCTTACTTTTGTTTCTAAATAAATTGAAGTTAGCGCTTATGTTATTACGTCATTTGAAATGTATCAATCTCAAAATAACGTTTACAAAAATATTTTAGTTCACTTTCGACGAAATCCACGAGTCAACATGTCGAAAACTATGACAGTCCATACACACCTAATTATAAAATTTGTTTTTACATTAAAAAAATTATAAAAAAATCTGTTGAAAAGAAAATATTATATCATTTGAAGTTGTTCAATTTGAAAACCATGTTTAGAAAAACAGTTTAGTCAATCCTCGACGAGATCCATGAACCAATATCTTAAAAATGGTACATTTATAATTGCAAATTTAGTTTCCACATTCAAATATTGAAAAAAGAAATTTTTGGCTGAAATAAGTCTTTGTAGGTCTGATAGGATCGAAGACCCGTCCATAAAGACTGTATAAACCGAGCGAATAAAACCAAAAGTTTCGAAGTTCGAAGATACATCTTAGCAGCCCGCCTATTGAATCAATTCCATAAGGTCTCCGTTGAGTTCCCTTCGAGCTTCCCGGACAAAAATAGTTGCCAGTTCCGGGGCCCGATACCTTCATCCATCATCCGGTAGCCAGAGTCCGGTAGGATGAACTAGGTTTCTTGTTTCGAGCCTTTTGCAATTTACCTAATCCATCGTAGCGCATCGCAGTCCCTCGATTGTCTTCCTCCCCGTTTTCTGCTGTTCATCCTCTTTTCCGGTTGGCCAAGCGACTCCCACCTCGTCCACGAGGATGGATGAAAAACTTCTTCCTGCCCTGGTGTCGGACTGCCTTCGAAATCCCTTGTAACGATTGCCGTAGCGACCGTAAAATCGCTTCGTCGACGTCGTTTCGACGAGAGACGCGCGTTTCACAATCCCGGTGATAAAATAAGAAAACCAAAATCCGCTATACGGTGCATTGGATCTCTCTTTGTTCATGAATACCTCGACGCTAATGAATCTCCGACGGCCGTGTCGACGACTAATTAAGAATTATTCGCTGCAATCCGCCGGTCACCGATACTCTTTTGTCTACGCCGATGGGAAAAGGTTCGCCTGTTGGCTTAACACGCGCCGATTCAGAGTAATGAAATTATTGGCGATCCTCGATCATCTACCGTGGAATGTTCAATGAGAGTTGTGTAAATAGTTTCGACGGTTCGAGGGTTATTTGACGACCAGCGTTTTCGAAGATTTCTCTGGCCGGAATAGGGCAAAAATAATCGAGTCATTCATGCGAAGTCATGATTGAATCCATTCGTCGAAGTCTAAGTGAACGCGTTCTACGTCATGAAAATTCGGATAATTTTAGCAAACCCAATATTATGCGAGTTGGTAGCCGCGCACCGTATAACGTCTTCTCAACAGTCTTTTCTCACTGTCTCCCTGAGGCACCACTAAAAATTACTGTACTATAGGTTAAAATAGTTCATGCACCGCTGAATGTCTTTGTGTTTAATAAATAAGAGGAGTTAAAATAGCTTTGACTGCAAAGGCTTCAAACCCTCTTTGTCTTTATTAGATTCCTAAATGAAAAGAACAATGTATATATATATATATATACACAGGGTGGCCCACATAACTCTGAACAGCTCAATATCTCGAAAACTATGCCATCGATTTTAAAGTTCTTAGTCTTTTAAAGTTTTTAGTTTCACTTATAATTATAGTTAAAAATTGTATAGAAAAATTGCAGAATTACCATGAACTTTTTGCAACCGGCCGCGACGTGGCAAAACGAAGTGATAATATTCGATTACATTGAATTATTCACCATTAACTTCAAACACCGATTCATAAAAATTAATACAAATTGCATTAATTAATAAATACAAATTCATATTAATTCAATACGAATTAATTTCAACCCTCGAAATATTTTTTAATGTAATCCAAATAGTTTTTCCTGGCGAAGTAAAAGGCAAGAAACATACATGTAACACAGAATCATTTATTCAATACTCCCGGTGGCTAAGTCTTTTGTATTTTAATTATATGTAGAATAATTCCCATCTCGAATCATGCACACCGTAATTTTAAGTTAAACTACAACAAATTTTTCTTTAAATTTTGAACAACCAGGATTTTATCCCGATTAGCTAAAATACTATATTGTAAAGGGAATTTTGCTATTTCAAACATACAATGCATATTGAAGCTATGTAACGTTTACCTGCTTACGTCTTTCATGTTTTTAAGTATTTACACCTAATACTTTACATATACATATATGAGATATATACATATACAGGGTGGCCCACATAACTCTGAACAGCTCAATATCTCGAAAACTATGCCACCGATTTTAAAGTTCTTAGTCTTAAATTGCATGGAACTGAGGGGCCTTTCTGACGACATAAACGTGAAGTGGCCTCCCTTCCCCTTTAACGGGGGAGGGGAGGTACCTTTGTAATTTTCTTGGAACCCCCTATAAAATGTTACATATTTAGATTCTATCGGAAAAAACAAGTCAATTTTGTCTGAAACATTTTTTTTGTCGGATATTTCCATGATGAGATATAACAGTTTGAAGTTTCGAGTTGTAGGTACTTGAAGCGCTCGGAAATAGCGTTATGGAATTATACGCGCTTGAGTCCTTTGCTTATTCGTGATGAAATAAAATGTACTTTAAATTAAATATTCAAAATGTCCACCACGGGCTTGTAAACATTTATTTACTCGAAACATCGAAGTTGTTCTAACATTTTTTAATATTTCGGGAGTCACTGAAGCGCAAGCGTCACGTATTCTTTGTTTCATATCCTCTTTTGTCGTCGGTGGTTCAAACATAACTTTGTCCTTTACATATCCCCATAAGAAAAAATCTAATGGTGTTAGATCGGGGGATCGAGGAGGCCATTGACGAGGCCCCACGACCTATCCATTTGTTCCCAAATTTTTCGTTCAAAAATTACCTGGTGATGATTGCAAAATGTGGAGGAGCGCCGTCTTGTTGGAACCACATTCCTCTTCTAACGTGCAGTGGCACATCTTCCAAAAGCGCAGGCAAATGATTTTTTAATAAATCACAATAACTTGCAGATGTTACAGTTTCTTGAAAAAAATAAGGTTCAATCACAAAATCTCCTATTAGGCCACACCAAACATTTAAAGACCATCGATGTTGAAAGGGAACGCATCGCATCCAATTTGGGTTTTCCACGGCCCAATAATGCAGATTAGGTCTATTTACATGCCCTGAATTAATAAAAGTGGCTTCATCGGAAAAAAGTATTTTGCACAAAAAGTCATTTTCCACGTCACCCTGCAGCCACTCACAAAATCTTACGCGGTGATCGTAATCTGTTATCGAAAGCTCTTGTGATAAAACCATGTCATATGGATGATACTTTTGCCGTTTCAAAATTCGTTGAATCGATGAACGACTAATATGTGATGTGTGTGCAAGTGTACGTTGACTAATATGAGGATTTAATGTAATTGCAGCAAGAATACTGGCACTATTATTTTCATTAGTGACAACTTTAGGTTTATTGCGAGTTTTTTTACACAATTCACCGTGCTCGCGAAGCCGCTTTTCTAAACTATGAAATGTTGCATGACATTTTTTGATCCCATAACGTTCAAAAAACATCACTGCTGCACGCCGATAATTTTTTTGGCATTCACCTAACGTTAATAACATATTCACTTCTGTGTCAAAAGTAGCCATAATCACAATGTTACTGCTTGAATAACAGCTCTAAACTGAAAACGTTTTCATAGATAAGTGAGTCAAACTCAAGAATTGTAAATATTATTGTTTGTGTTTCTTCATGAATAAGCAATGGACTCAAGCGCGTATAATTCCATAACGCTATTTCCGAGAGCTTCAAGTACCTACAACTCGAAACTTCAAACTGTTATATCTCATCATGGAAGTATCTGACAAAAAAATGTTTCAGACAAAATTGACTTGTTTTTTCCGGTAGAATCTAAATATGTAACATTTTATGGGGGGTTCCATTTAAAATTACAAAGGTACCTCCCCTCCCCCGTTAAAGGGGAAGGGAGGCCACTTCACGTTTATGTAGTCAGAAAGGCCCTTCAGTTCCATGCAATTTAAGACTAAGAACTTTAGAATCGATGGCATAGTTTTCGAGATATTGAGCTGTTCAGAGTTATGTGGGCCACCCTGTATATATAAACGAAACACCCTGTATATATATTCTGTATCTCCATTACTTTAATGCTTAAATATTGATTATTACACTACGAGTCTTTATTCAAAATCAAAATTTTCTGTATCAATTGTGAGGGGCAGAGAATAAACAGAATTGAATATCCACCCTTAACAGCTTTGTTATATGAAAAATAATAGGACAGTGATCTTTATTTTCTCTGACGATTGTACGGTTTCTTTGATCCACTCATCTTTCATATAAAAGCATAAAATCTACAATCTACTGATTACAAAGGAATGCCAATTTATTTCGACCGAAGAGAAAGAAACAGTGTCCATATTTTTAATAGTACACTCTGAATTCTTCGTCACGAGACTGACTCGTTATTATATTGAAGGGGATTAAAAGTTTATGTGATATTAAATCACATCAACAATTGTAACACTGTTGTTTAGTCGTAAATTAAATCACATCAACAATTGTAACACTGTTGTTTAGTCGTGCAATTGCCCAATTGAAATGAACAGTGCAGCGTGTGCAAGTGATACCCTTGTGCTTATCTGCTTGCACTTTTAGGACTGACGTCATCAGAACCGAAGATTATATAAAAAATACCTGTGATTGTAAAAACTAAACTGTAACGCTTGGTCGCTCGGCGGTTGAATATTTGACTTGATATGACTTGTTTAAACGTTGTGAGCAGAATGGTAGACTTGAGCAGAACTAACTTTTGTTCTTTGTGTATCTTTGCAGCTAACCGCGCTATGGATGGGATCCAAGAATGTCTGTCTTCTATTTTGTCTTTCATTGGTTATTATAATAACTTGTCAACGCCTACCTTTGCGGAGGAGAGGGTGACCTTGTGCGCGCCCACCTGAGCAATCTTACCCCCTTGGGAATGGGAGAGAGTCCGAGGTGGCCCCGGTAAGGTGTTCTAAACCTTGGCCCGGGCCGCTACCTTAATTGATAGTGCAATTGGAAAAGTGGCAGGCTAAGGGTAATCCGAAGTCTACCATGCAGATGTTTGCATGTAGCGAAACATCTGTTCCGTCTTAGGACGGAACAACTGTTGTATTGTACTACAACGATATGTACATTTAGCAGAAAGAACTAATTGCATATATGCACGGTGCTATGGAACGAATGAATTTAAGTGAAAACATTATTTTAACAGACCATGTTGGAAGTAATTTGAACATTTCTAAGAGAATTCGAGTGATCATGGGGGAATATTCTCCCCCATAGAAACATAGAGATTGACAGAGCCCTGGGTCATGACTAATATAATAACTTTAGGGCGTTTTCTGCATACCGTTATTCCCATAATGTCATTTCAGGGAAAGATCAGTAGGAGGCCACCCGGTTTCTTGCATTTTAGAAACCAACTCATAAATGGCATGCCACCTTTGGCTATATGTGGGCCTATGCTACAAGTGTCAAGTGTCGTTGAGAAAGCTGCTTTACCCAAGAAAATCACTTGGTACTTTTCCGCCATACCCGAGTCGTAAAGTAATGAATTTGTAAAAGAAACACTAGAAGACTTTCGCAAAAGTTTTATCGCCAAAATCGGCCGTGACGTAAACCCAGACTCAAATTGGTATTAGGGACGCAACAGGTTATTTGTAGCGTATAGCATGCTCGACTAAAAATTGAATAAATAGTGAACGTGCGGGAAAAGTTTAATTAAGTTTTTATTTGGTGTCAAACTCTTTCAGACTGAAGTAAAAATAAAAATTTCTATTTGATTTCGGATCTTTTGGACTAGGTACATCTTTGTGTTTAGCTGAATATTCGCAGTCTAATAACCTTTCTCTTAGAATAAATGTACTCATTATAAGGAATGTAGAAACCCTCGAACGTCGAATTAACCCTTGCTTGTTCCATTTTTATTTAGAGTTATAGATTACTAATTACTCATTTAAAGTTTAAGAAGAAGTTTAATAGGTTATGATTTAGAAGTTTGCCCTCCTCACCGATTTTGATGACCCTGAAATATGTTGTCAAGGACACCATTCTGAACAACTTTTCCCTATATATGTTACCGCCGCCCGGTTTTAGTTTTCGAGATATTCGCAAAAAGCTATTGCTAGTACTGAATTGAATTTTCCGTATTCGTGCACGCTCCGTGAAAACGTAAGCCTGCATCGGCGCGGCGTCTGTTTACTGTTTTTGTAAACACGTTGTGGAGATCAGAAAGAAAACAGGGTTTCAGTTTTTAACTCAACTCACTCTATTCGCATAATCCTTAGATTGTAAATGTCATCCAGTCATGACAGCAAAGTAAGTACAATGCAAAGATTATGCGAATAGAGTGAGTTGTGGTTAGGTCGTGGGAGGGAGCAGAGAAGGTCGTCCGTTAGGTCGTCCGTGAAACCCTGTTTTCTTTCTGATCTCCACAACGTGATTAAAGAAACAGTAAACAGACGCAGGCTTACGTTGCCACGTAGCGTGCATGAATACGGAAAATTCAATTCAGTATTAGCAATAGTTTTTTGCGAATATCTTGAAAACTAAAAAAGACCCCTTGATATGTGAAAAGGGAAAAGTTGTTCAAAATGTGTAGCTGCATAACATATTTAAATTTCATCTAATTCGGAGAGGAATACCTCTTTCTAAATACAGTATTTCATCGTTAATTGTCGCCATCACGGGTCCGGCCGGCGTCAATTATCGCGTAGAAGTTACTATGTTTCGACCTCTGGCGAACGGAAGGACGGTCACCGAAGCTCGGGAGGCCTCGGTCGCCGAGAAGTGTAACATAATACGGGTCGAGTATACAGGGTGGGGCAATAACTATTAGCACCTCAGATGTCTTCGAAACTTTAAGTTTCACAGAAATATTTGCTGAAATAAAATTGCACAGTACAAAGGGGGCCATTCGGTGGAGATAATAATTTTTTTGCAGGTGAAGGTACTTCGGGGATTTGAAGTTCACCTCCATTTTTTTAAATGGATCGGTATGTTTTTGCTTCCATATCATGATAGAGGATCTTAAAACGAGTTCAACGATCTATTACATAAGGTCATTGAAGGTCATAGAAAGTAGAGAAAGACGATAATACTTACGGTTTTGGTAGTAAATAGAAACATAGAAACATACGTATTGTAAACAGTAGAGGAAGGTGTAATGCTTACCGTTTGCTTCACTGAGAATAAACACTGCTTGAAGGACACTTGAATAAATTTGCAGGATAAAATAAAAATGATAAGATTATTATCGATAAATCGGTCAATCCGGCACGATGTATCCGTTTGAAGAGCAAGTCGATATGCTTCTTATTTATGGCGAATGCCAACAAAATTCTGTAAGGGCGAAAAACTTGTATGCTGAACAATATCCACATCGGTCTCAGCCTTCGCTTCAAACATTTAAAAATGTGTGTGATAAACTTAGGCAAACCGGTAGTTTAAGTGTTCGTAAAAGTGAACTATGACCTTCAATGACCTCATGCAATAGGTCGATGAAATCGTTTTAAGATCCTCTATCATGATACCGAAGCAAAAACATACCGATCCATTTAAAAAAATGGAGGTGACCTTCAAATGTTCGCAGTACCTCCACCTGCAAAAAAATTATTATCGCCACCGGATGGCCCCCTTCTTATTGTGCAATTTTATTTCAGCAACACATGTATTTGGGTAATTTTATTGCCTCACCCTGTATATCGGTGAAACCACTACTAATCCAATGACAAAACTTCTTTATTTCTTATTATTTTCTTATGGAACTTTCACCAACATATTCGTGGCATTTTTCTAATGAAAGTTTATACCACACACGATATAATACGGATCATATTTATAATAATTTTCCGTTCATATAATTTTAATAGGAAGTTCGCGGGTCAGGTACATCGGTGAGGTACATAATTAGTAATGCTATGACGACACTTTTTCATTTTTAATTAGGCTTTTATGAGACTTTTACCATCATATTTGTAACATTTCTCTGATTAAATTGATTTATTTTCTTAATTGACGATGGAGTAAGTTTTGGTGACAGACGAAGGAAGTAGAAGTTTCAATGCGTCACTTACTCATAATGTGGTACTCGTCAGGAATGTGAAATTACATCGCAACGATATACCGTCTGATTGGTTAGGTGCACACAATTGAGACACACGCTTCTCCCTATTCGCTGCGAAGATTACCACCACTACGTCAGTAGTATAGCGTGCCTGTGAACTTCGCTCCCCTTGCACATATGCCGTCCCGTGTCTCAGGTTATGAATCAGTGACAATGTCGTATGGGAAAACCTGATTGAGTAGGGATTATACAACCCGGTCTCGTTCGAACTATCTCGCGTCTAGGTGCGACTTGAAATGAATTCTATATGCTCAAATCACCCGAATATAATCCATGGAATTATACATATACCACGAAAGTCGCCGTCAAATATGGTAGGTGTCACGTGCGTTTTTTTATTAAAAATTAATTCTTGGATATTATGCAACTCGCTGCACCGCCAAAACAGCGCTGGCTCCCTTCGATTTCGGGTACGCCCCTCGTTCCGACACATATTTCCTGAAGGGTCAAAATTCATTTCATTAACAGCAACATCTTATAGAATCGTTTGGTTTCTAATAGCTTTAAAATCCTGTGTTCGTCTGCAGTTATCATTTTCTTTACCTCTTGGGGCTTCATTGGATGCTTTGCGTCCATCGATTTCATCTCGCGCTTTTTGCGGGTTGTTGGAATTTATTTAAGAAACAAAATGACAAAAATAATCTACCGTTACTTAGTAGGCACATTTCATTGCTTGACTTTTTTGAGCGCTTATACAAATGATTCACCCGATCTATGATGTCCGCGTCATGCGACCCTCGACTCTCGGTTGTTTCTTAGACCTTCTCCTTTATTTTTTCTTTCCAGAACGATCTTTACTCGTGTCCATTTTGTTGAACAGTAAAAACGTGCCTCACAACGTGTCTTCAGTCGTATTACATAGAACAAATTATAGTTCGTATTTTTATAAAAATGTGGTTTATTCTATACCCATATTCCAACATGGGTTAAATCTTGTCGTAAAGCGTCAATTATTTAATAAAATGCTATCGTCTAGCGTTAGGTGACTTAACCCCTTGGTATACCCGCCAACTCCCGATTGCTCGCGCCATAATAAACAAGAAGGTCGGTCATGCGTCGAGCCATTTAGCTGTTTAGCCGTGTGCTCGAACTTGCGCGAAATGTATTCGTCTTATGACATGTATGTTTCGGCGCAACGAAAGGAATTGTGAAATAATAAACACGTTTGGGCACAACTAACACTTTTCAGATGTCTAGGAAGTAATTATGATCAATTCATCGGTGAACAAAAATGATTTATAATTTGAAAGTGGATAATGTATCAGTAACAATTTGTAAATTAATACTTCATTTAAATTAATAATGTTTTCAGAAAACTCGTAGAAGTTCGTTTACGTTTGTCACGAATGAAGTACCACGAGCCAGGCTCGCGTTGTTCACGTTTGGTCCGAACGAAGTACGAGCCAGACTCGAGTTGTTTAGGTTTGGACAGAACGAAGTACCATGAGTCAGGCTCGTAATTATTATTTATCGTATTCACTCGTTATTGTAAGCCAAGGGGTTAAGCGTTAGTGACTTCACCTAAATATTACTGTATGTTTAACAGAATTCAATGATCAGAAGACCGGCATTTGCCTATGGATTTCCTATTGATGCGGTCGATAGACACGGTCGAATAAAACGCAGCAAATAATATTGGGTCGGAATTCGGTGAACGTGGTCCTAGTTGATGCTTTCGATTGTTCCCATGGCGGTGGGTATGTAAAGGCTGGGATGTTACGCAAAAAAAAAAGAAGTTTCGATCGATACGAACCGTGTATCGCAATGCGATTAAGAACAGGTGTGTTCAATTAGAGCAAATGCGCGTAACTGGATCGTGAATAACGCCAATATCGTTACAGAGCTTGCGATCACTGTGAAATCGGAACGAATTGATTCGATTTGTTTACCGGTATAAAGGGTCCCGTTTCTATTGCTCCGGTAATCAAACCGTAGCGATTGCCTGTGTTTCATAGACATCGAGCTATACTCGCGTTTAAATTACGAATATCATTATTTTAGAAGGAAACATCCTGCGCGGTCGTATCCGATTTCCTGTACAGAAAGAATCTTTGCTAGTTGTTCGAGGCATTTTTAAATGATTTTTAAAAAGGAATCGATGGAAAGCCGGGGATCGAATGATTTCAGTACGCTCGGGGACAGTCGGAAATGCTTTAGGCATATTCGCTCGAGCGGAGGAAGCTCAAGCGAATGGAACACTCGCTGGGAAACGACACGATTCCGAGAAAGTTCGGACGATTCGGGTCACGGGTTTTCGATAGGGGTTAATGTTATATTACCGAAAGACTTACCATTCTTCCATTCGGAAACTGAAAAGAGGCAAACGGAAGGTGGCTGCGGAGAGGGTTCGGGCAAACTGTAATTCGTTTCACAATTTTCCCTCTCGCGTGGCTCTTATTTACTCTTACTTCTTCACTGTCCTCGTCCATTCAAGTAGAAACCACTCTTATATAGAAGCGGCCTGAATGGCCCGCTTATATTCTTATAGTCTTCAAGAAGATAGGCGAGCTCGCTCATTCCTACCCAATGTCGACGTGGCAGTTAGTTACCTCCTTCAATACTGAAAGAAAATACGTTTCAATTTAGCTTACCTATCTTTATGTGATCTAACGTAAATGTAATTCAAAATAAAGTATGTATAGAATTTTACGATTTTTGTGTATATACCGACTAAGTAAGTCCAGGCTTTGAAAATCGTTTAATTCTTACTTCAAACAATCAGTAATATATAAGAATATGTAGAACTTGAAGAAGTATAATACAATTTCACTGTAAAATGGACTTACCGATTTTTGTCGCACGGTCTTTCGTTTAGTCGTGTGCTTGCACAATTGTTTTAGGTAGTGCAACTTCTGCAAGGGACATTGTATACGAAGGCGACAATGTGGGGTGATTGTGCCTTCTGTGGTGTTTAGTAAAAGGAATACGTACAACGTTTCGTGAATTAATACTACTTAATGAACGGATTTCGTACTAGTTGTTGGATTGTCCGAAAGTAATAGGTTCTTCAAAAGTCACTTTGGAACGACAGGTTAAACAATCTCCAAGTATAGTACGTAAGTACTTTCTTTTATTTTTCAGACATAGTTTCACTTATTACTCAAACTTACAAAATTGCAACTGACACGACAGTAGGGCGTAAAATGGTTTAGAAAAGTATTTTGACACCCAATTTCTTAAAAAAAGACCACCAGTCATGAAGTAGAACTACTTTCTGCATTAACACACAATGTACGACTTTTTAGTGTTATATAGCAACTAGTAACGTCAGTAAATACCTTTCGAAAATATAATAATAAAAAGAACATGGAATTTACGTAACAAAAAACGTATTTGCAGACTGATGATGTGTATAAGTACTGCACATGTAGAAACAGCACGTTATTATAGAAACAATAAAAATTCTGTCAATAAACGTTAAAAGTTTACCCAGCCGTGACGCGTAATAATCGAGGAAAAATATGAGTGGTTCAACCATAAGAATAACATTATCTTCCCGTAGCAATTTTTCTTTTTATTTCTGTTGTTACAGTGTAACTAACTTTTAAATGTTCGTTCGCTAACTTTTAAATGTTCCAGCATACAAACCAGTAAAGCATATTTCTTTATCTGCATATACAATGCAACAAAGGTAGCAAAACATTAATAATAAAGAAGGAGAGGAACAGTTGGAGTTTGCATAAGTAGGTATTAATCTTGTATAAATAAATATACAAACATTATCTATAGATCTACTAATTGCAGTCAACAATAAAAATAATACAATGTTTAACTAAACCAAACAATTTCATTCTAATATCGATTTGGACTTTCTTTATAATCTCATTGGACATTGGTCTGCGGGGGAAACCGAGAGATTCCTGGCACTTTCGTTTCACCGAAGAATTAAATTCTAATTCGATTAGCGTCGCTTCTCGTATTAACGGAAGTGAACTTATTATCAAGTTCGAAACGAGGACACTCTGTTCAACCGGCAAGCGGCGCTGCGGTGCACCGGATAAGCGCTATGAATTTCATCGGCAGACGTAGTACGCGTTCGTTATCGAAGCTGCGCGGGATATTGAATGAATAAAAGAAATCGCGATTACATACGGTTGCATACGGCAATTCGCAGCAGCACCGAGAACCGGCGAAAATCGAATATTTTTCGAGTGCTTACGGGCTCCGGCAATCTAGCGGAATATTATACAAAACCGTGGTCCATCGAGGATGGACAGAGCGTCGTCGTCCCGCGGGAATAAATCTCCCCTCTTTTTATTTTGATTCCTCGACATGCAAATATGCAGGGACCGGCGGGAACGGTCCCTTTCATCGCGTCCGGGTTGACTATCATTTCAATATCCCACCGGCGTTATATTCTCTTTTCGGTTGAAAAAAAGAAATTCGAATCCGGAGTCAACGAAAATGGAAAATCAACCTGCCATGAAGTAATCGGATACTGCCTTTCCGACGAGCTCTCAAACCGTGCAAGACATCGCAATAAGGTCATTCCACGCGAAATCGGGCACTTTTCGGTGCTCATTTTCGAATTTTGTTCAAATGTGAATATGTTGTAGTCTTTAGTGGCATATGATATGTTTTTCGAAATCTTAAAAATTATTGGTTTTGCAGACGTGTAAAATAAAGTATCAACCTTTTCTCATTAAATTATAACGGCTAAACTAATAAACCGATGGAAATGAGTTTTTAGGCGATTCTGATGAAAACATAAGCATGATAAAATCTAATACAAATTATTTCGGTTGAAAAAAATTTTTTTTCTCCATTGATTCTATCATTATTTGAAACGAATGCTATGTTTTTATAGCAGAGCTCTTTCGATGATTTCAGGTTTCATATCAGTACATGCAGCAATTATTCGTTCCTTCATATTTTCTGGCGTCATGGGCTGCTCTTGATAATCCGTACCCTTTAATGTCTTCCATAAGAAAAAAATCATGTGGAGTGAGATCGGGTGAACGAGCCGGCCATGATACAGGACCATAGCGTCCAATCCAACGATTTGGGAATTTTTCGTTGAGGACACGTGTTGCAATATGGGAAAAGTGTATTGGACACACATCGTGTTGATACCATAATACTAGACGGTCCCTAAATGGTACATCTTCTAATAAACCTGGTAGAATATGTTCTAAAAATTCAGCCTACTTCTTCCCAGTTTGCGTACCGTTGATAAAATACGTCCCAATTATCCTATTATTTAGAATACCACACCAGACATTTATGGTCTATGGTCTCTGCTTATCGAATTATCTAAGCCATCGTGGATTTTCAACCGACCAATAATGCATGTTCTTGAGGTTCACCTGACCATAATTTGTAAAGGATGTTTCATCCGTAAACAATACTGTTTGGAAAAACATTTCATCACTTTCATATTTCCGTATACCCCATTGAGAAAAGTGTACGCGGTTTTCAAAGTCTCTTCCATGGAGTGGTGAAGAGATAAATGGAAAGGATGAAATTTTTGTGAATGAAGAATACGGAATATGCGCGTCACACTAATACCGGTTTCACGCCCAAGTTGCCCCATACTAACATGATTAACTTTAGCGATGATATTGTTCACATTTGCTTCATGAGTAACAATCTTACGTCTCACACGAATGTTTCTGTTGCCACTACCAGTCTCACAAAATGTTTTAACAATACTTGAGTATGCAGAACGTGATGGACAAGAACGTTCTGGAAATCTGTCTTTGTAAATTCGTATTGCTTCTCTTAAACACTCTCGAGCTTCACCGTAAATTAAAACCATTTGAATTTTCTTCTGTTCTGAATAACGCATTATGGATCGCTTGTCGATACACTGAGAAATCTAGCAGTGAGCAAACTTTTAAATAAATATCTCTCTCACTCTCAATGTACACAGACAATGCGTTCATTTACAAGTTCAAGTTCATGGTTGAATTTCTGTTACCGTTGAAATCTGAAATGTCGCTGAAAGTAAGTTCTGGATTAATTAGCAAATTTTAGAGTTCGCGGTCATTTGAAGGTCGTGCTATTAAACATGGATGAATGCACAATAAGGTTTGCTATAACATACAACAACAAAAAATGTGTGTATGTATGTAAAAAAACACGAGTGACCTTGAAAAAACGATTAAAAAATTACAATTTATAAAAAACGATTTTACCATCTGATTCGTCTTTTGAAACCATTTAGATTACGTTAGAAACATTTTTTGTATTTTCAGAGGTGGAGGAGATATTTAAGTGTCCTGTTTTAGACGAAACACCCTGTATACATTAAACACGTTCAATTTGACTAAAAACTGTTCTTAACCAAAGTTAGAGTTTTGCTCGCTCGTTACTGATTCTCATCTTTCCACTATTCTTTCGTTATTTCCACTCGCACTTGTACTTGCGCGCGCACACAAACACAAACAAACACACACACATATGTTCATAAAAACTTCGTACTATTATAACTATGTAAATGATATAAAGTTTAGAATATTTCTATATAATATTTATTGGTTAATTCAACACACAGAGTTCGCTACAAATAATTTTCATTTCGGCAATTGTAAAGTGTTCGCATTTTGAAAAACGGGTCCAAAAAGGGAAGATTTGGTGTTACAACCTCAATGTTTGTTTAATTTTTCAATTTTCCCCTATTATAAAAATGGTGGTAAAACGATTGCAAAAGAAATGGTAAAAACAAATTCTTTTCAACCGAAGTCATTTTTGCCTGATTCTTTTTATGTTTTCGCTATAAGTACCTAAAAACTCATTTTCATCGGTTTGTTAGTTCAGCCGTCATAATTTAATTAAACAAAGTAAACAGTTTACTTGAACGTCTGTAAAACCAACAATATTTAAGATTCCGAACAATCGTTTGAGATACGTTCATATATCACCAAAGACTAAATCACATCCAAATTTGAAGAAAATCCGAAACACAAATTTTGCTGCATAATGATAGTTAAAAGGTGACGCGTCAAAGAGTTGACAAAAATGGAATTCACGGGAATGACACCGGGAAAGTGGTTTATCCGTTTTCGCCGGAGCGATATTAATAAAACCACAGGTCAGGTTGGTGCAGTCATTGTTGCCGCTTCCCTGTAAGCGTGAAATTAGAATTCATAACAGTTGAAACAGCGGCGCCGAGAGAAAATATGTCGTATTTTCCTGCGGCATCCGGAGTCGCCACCGTGCGCGCGTTTCCTCCCGATTCGAGAAGGACTGCAAAAATACAAAAGACCCATCCGAACTCGCAAAATTTAATTAAAAATATAATTTTCGCCTCCGTTTGGCCCAGCCCGGCGCGGCGCGAACGTCGATGCGCTTCTGTTTCGTTTGTTTTTCGCAAATTTTTTCAACCAACCGGATTTTCTAGTGACCTAAACAAATATACCCTTCTCATACATTCGTAGAAAAATCCACCGGTAAACGTTCTGTCGCTGGTCCATCAACGACAGTCGCGCTTTGTTTCGTCCGTTCCCGTACAAGAGGATAAAATTACAACAAAAAGGGAGTGCAGTTTTGCGAAACCACTGATGGAAAACTTGCATAGTCAATGCAAAGATTTTCTATTCGCCCACGATGAATTTCGTGGCTTGAGTGCCTTGTCACACTCACAAATTAGAAACTATACTGCTGAGAACACAGTTTAAAAAAGAACAATACTTATACTATTCAAGAGTATCCGTTCATTATTTAAACTTATTCAAATAGTTCTAGAAGGAACGAAATTTCTACTTGGCTCTTGTCCCTTGCACTTGATGCAGACCATTTCTATTTCACATATATATCTGCAATGCTTACGTTTAAACGAATATCTTTTTACGACAGTGACATGAGCTTTTATGTTTCAAATGTAAATTAATCTGTGATCATCCAAGAACGTAAAAATCTGCAATAACCTTATTGATCAAAGTAAGTATCATTGTAATCTACACATTGTGTGACCGAATTACAACTTTCTGATTCTATTATGGTAGAAATGGAATTGTTTGATCGTTTACGTTCTTCATTTACAAGATTGTCGTCGCCATTCTGTAGTTCTTCTTATACAGGGTGGTCCACGAAACTTGCACATCTATAATAAGTTCCAAAGTATGCGTGGCACGAAAAAGTTTTGTATATAGAAGTTGCATGGTCTGAAGGGGTACATTATGTAGTGTATGTATTTTTTTACACGTGGAAGCGTTTCGGAGATTTGAAAGTCAACATTGTTTTTTTAAATAGAATACTATATTTTTTGTACCAAACTATGAAAGAATGTCGAATTCTGAGTAAAGAAGTATTGACCTTCATTAGTCCTAAACCTAATAATTAACGAGTAATTGCACTTTGTTTCCTGAAAATTTTCTTCGCGTAATATCAAGTTAGAAATTCAACCTTATCACAGATTTCCGCAGTACATCATGCTTTTTTACAAAAAGTGTTCTTCACTAATGAAGCAACGTTTACTGATCACGGGCAAGTTAATTTGAGAAACATGCACTACTGGGCACCAGAAAATTCTCATAGGATGAGAGAAGTTGACTATCAACGTCAATGGAGCGTTAATGTGTGGTGTGGAATATTGGGCAACAAAGTAATTGGACCATATCTGGTATACCAACTCTGGTACCAACACGATGATTGCCCTGTACATTACGCACGTCATGTAAGGCAAGTACTCGATAGAAAATATCCCAATCGATGGATTGGCCGTAGTGGACAATTTCTGTGGCCTCCGCGCTCACCGGGCCTTACTCCTTGAGACTATTTTTTGTGGGGCAAAGTAAAAGATACAGTGTGTCGTGAACCACCGTCAACCCTTGAGAATATGAAACAACGTATTCGTGAATCTTGTATTACGCTCGATGCGGATATGATTCATAGTTCAGTTTCTTCATTACTTAATAGATTGCATCACTGTATTAATATCAATGGATATCACTTATGTTAGTTGCGATAAGCTACAAGATCACCCATATTAACAAACATTGTCGCGTAAACATCCCGCTGCCCTGCGGAAATCTGTGATAAGGTTGAATTTCTAACTTGATATTACGCGAAGAAAATGTTCAGGAAATAAAGTGCAATCAATTAATTATTAGGTTTAGGACTAATGAAGGTCAATACTTTCTTACTCAGAATTCGACATTCTTCCATATTTTGATACAAACAATATAGTATTCTATTTGAAAAAACAAAGTTGACCTTCACTTGAATCTTCCTATCAAAGAAACACAAATCCGTGTGAGAATAGAAGAAGCAGGATATCATGGCCGAGTGTCTAGAAAACGGACGAGTCAAAGTTTGAACTCCGTTCGAACAAAAGAAGACAATTGGTGTGGAGAAAAGTGGGAGAAAGTTTTAAACATTCACTAATTACTCCAACCGTAAAACACGGAGGTGGTGCTGTTTTAATGTGGAGCTGTTTTTCAGCGGCTGGTGTAGGCAATCTACAATTTATAGAAGGAATATTGACAGGAGAAAGATATGTCAATATTTTGCAGCAAAATTTAGCAGATTCCGCAGAGAAAATGAACATCCGAGATTCTTTTATTTTACAAATGGATAATGATCCAAAACATGTTTGCAAAGTGGCACAAGAATATTATAATGAAAATAATATTCATGTACTTCCTTGGCCAGCTCAGAGCCCCGATTTGAACCCCATTGAGCATTTGTGGGACCACTTGGACAGAAATGTGCCTGAACATTGTAGAAACAATAAAAATTTATTTCAAAGGGCATTACTAAAATCATGATCTGAAATACACCAAAATACAATTAATAAATTAATACAAAGTATGCCGAAAAGACTTCAAGAGGTCATAAATAACCGAGGTTACCAAGCTTCATATTAAAGGTGTATTTTTTGTTATTGCAAACTTTGCTTTTTTATAAGATCAATTCTTGTCAACTTACTTTCCGCGTGCGGTTATTATAAATGATATTTTGTAGTTATAAAACATCTGATATAGTTTATTGTTGAATATATAATTTGTTAGATACTATCTATTAATATGTGTCAATTATTTACTTCATTCACCTTAAAACTTTCAACTTAAATGCAAAAAACCACATTTTTATGCTTGTAAACATACTTTCCGCGGCGAGTGTATACAGGGTGTCCCACATAAATGGGAATACCTAAATATCTGTCGTCTTTACAGTCCTATCAGAAAACTTCAGAGGACAAAGTGACACTATTGCAGGGGGCAAATATAATGGTAAAGAAAAAAATTTTTTATGTCGGGTTTTTCACTGACATTTCAAGGTCACCGATGTTTTTTAAATGGAATAGTATATATTTTTTACGATAGCATGATAGACAATAAAAAACTGAATTTAGTGGATACCACCTTTTTGACCATGAAATGACCTTGAGGAAGAATAATCAGCGGATAAATTGCGGAAGTTTAAAACTTACGTGTTTCAGCAATGATTACGCGTTGTTTACTGCAGGTTGACCTTTACAAACCACAATAAATGTTTGAAATATTTTTCATCGTAAACAGCGTATGTTTATGTTAGAGTATCTGACACCACTGGACTTTTATCTATGGGGCAAAATAAAATGTATTGTGTACAAAGATAAACCCGCAACGCCAGAGGATATGCGGCAAAGGATTACTGCAGCATGTGCTTCAATTACGTCTCAGGAAATCGACAATGCCTACAGATCATTTAATGCAAGATTGCAATATTGCATAAATAAGGATGGTCAACATTTCGAACATTTATTATGATATGTAAAGGTCAACCCGAAGTAAACAACGCGTAATCTTTGCTCAAACACGTAAATTTTAAACTTCCACATTTTATCCGCTCCAACATGATTATTCTTGCTCAAGGTCATTTCAAGGTCAAAAAGGTAGTATCTACTGAATTCAGTTTTTTATTGTCTATCATGCTATCGTAAAAAAATATACTATTCCATTTAAAAAAACATCGGTGACCTTGAAACTTCATTAAAAACCATGACATAAAAGATTTGTTTCTTTACCATTATATTTGCCCCCTGCAATAGTGTCACTTTGTCCTCTGAAGTTTTCTGATAGGACTGTAAATACGACAGATATTTATGTGTTCCTATTTATGTTGGACACCCTGTATATGACTCTACTACTACCACTACTAAATTATTCCGTACATAAGAGTAAAAAATTGTAGAAGAGTTCACAGACTCATATAACTAATATATTTTGCACATTTTCCTTGCATATTAATTAGTTACCACTTTTAATACCAAACATCACAGAATGCTTTCGCCAATATGTTCTTTTCTCACTTATGTAAAATGTATACACGACAATACCATTAATTGAAGTTACTTGAAGTATTCCTTGATCGAAACTCTTCAAATACTAGCATTGTAAATTTCATATGCAACAACCTAATGTTAAAGAAGCTTTAAGAAGAAATTGAAAGTGGGTACCTGGATATTGACACAAGGGTTAATCGTAACAATCAATTTGAAGAAACTATTGTTTGACAGTAAACGTAGCCGGAAACGATTCCTATTACATTTGCATAAAAGTGTTCGCGTTTCGAATGCCAACGTTTGAGCGATGCGAGACATTGATACGGTAAATCGAGGAGAGAACGATGATCGGCGAAATACTACACCCCGCCTTTTGCGAAACGCGAGCAGGAGCGGGGATCGCCTCGTGATGTCTCGAAGATTACGGAATAAAATAGAGATACACTTTGTCAGAATCTGACACGAATAGCTGCAAGTGCTTTCTATCGTTATGCAGGAGGGCGGCTTTATGAGACAGATATCCGTCGCACGCATATCTACGTGCGCTTACACAAACGCTCATCGCTCCTATCTCGAACCCGGATTAAAACGCTTTTAAGTCCGACCACTTTTTGAACATAAATTCTGGTAATGTAGAAATAATGTGCCTGAACGAAACGTTCCTATTCGCGGAACAGCGGTACATTTAAGGTCGAGCAATCACTGGAAAACCCGACCGCGAATGCGTTTTTTAGTTTATGATTTCTACGGGGAACGCCGTATTTCTGGGTCCGACGGATCGTGAATAACAGCGAATATGATTCAGAGGAATCCCTCGCTGTATAGGTCTTCCGTTATTCGCTTATATATTGGCAATGGACGTGCGGCTATAATTTGACGGGAAGATGCGTTTTGAATCGATTTCTAAATTCGAAAGTCTTTTTACCGCTGAATTGCAATACATATTAATTGTTACCAAGTATCATTTTATAAAAACTTTTGAGGACACTTGCAGACAATGGGGATGACTATATAATTCATTGATGAAATTGTTATTTTAAAATGTTTTCGTTTGTGTTGAATTTTCAAATCAGACACAAACTTCTGCAATCATCTAATAATTTCTACATCTATTAGATTGTTGCATATGAAACGTCCGATTTGGAACAATAACGTTTAGCACAAGCACACATCTTTCCTAAATAATCTTGTGGATCAAAATAAGCACCATTGTAAGCAGCATATTCTGTCAATGAATTGCAAATTACTTGAAATTTCTGTAGAAATTGAATCCTTTGCTCATGCACGTTGTTCATTTCTTCAGTTCTTTTTTTACCATCCACGAAATAGCGTTTTGCTTAATCACCTGATTCTGACCAAACATCACGTAATGATACGGTCAATGTATCGTTTTTCTTTGTAAATAAAATTGATTTAATAATAAAATTAGATATCTTAACAATAACTGAAGATAGAATTTTCGCGTAACGGCAGTGAAAACAAGTGACATTTAAGAATTTCTTTTAGAATTACTATTGAATATATGAAACTATGCCTTTTTGGGATGTTAACAGATAGTTTTGAAGTACAAGTGCTATTTTTTTTTAGTTTCATTCTTCTTATTATTTATTGTATATTACAATGAAAATATACTCATATTTCTTGATACTATGTGTATGATAACTGAAAAACAAGTAAAGAATTTTTTCATTACATCTATTTCATTACATCTTATTTTAGGTTTTGAACTTAAAATTTATGTTTGATTTTTTATCTGGAATGTTTGTTTTAACAATATAAAGTAAATTCAAAGTAAATTCAATCCCAGCAGAAAGTATCTATTTTTAAGGAAATTTCTTAGTTTTTGTGGATCGATCACTGTAACAGACGCATCAATGCACGCCAACTATGCCTACCGAAGCAGTTAAGTCTTGTGTATTATATAATTAATAAGAAAAACAATTGAACTAAAAAAATTAATACTTCAAGTCTATTTGTTAACATTCCAAAAAGGCCTAGTGCTATATATTGAACAATCATTCTAAAAATATTCTTGAAATTCGCTTGTTTTCATTGACCTGATACGAGAAGCCCCCCTGAAATATTAGCTTTGTGCCTGAAAAATGATGTATAATAAATTTGAAGCGCTTCGCTGCATTAGCATTCTAGAATCGGATATTTCATATCCTACAATTTAATATAAATCATATATTGAGATACATCAAAAAAATTTTAAGAAAGGTATTAAAATCAAACTTACGTGGATCCATATGACAGCAATATACGAATAACTGGTAATGAAAAAAAATTGTGTGCTAAAGACTACACGATCGAAATGAAAACTTCTATGGGGATTGCAATCAATTCTAAGTAATATATATATATATATATATATATATATATATATATATACATGGTGTCCCAAAAATGTCACGGTTTCTTCAAAGGGGAGGTTCCTGAGGCCATTTGAAATGACATTTTCCTTTGCAAAAATGGCCGTTTCGGTTTTGTTAAGGAGAAAAACACGGACCAATCAGAGCGCGACCTAGAGGCGTATTGGCAGACACGGCCGCGCGCGACAGTAGTTGAGCGATGGTGATACACCGCGAACGAAAGTAAGGAGCAAACAAGAGAAGAAAATTTTTCGAGTCAGATAGTTCAAATTTGAATATGTTTTAGTCTTTAGTAACCTATGAACGAATCTCGATGGATTTTTAGAAATCTTAAAAAATGTTGGTTTTACAGACGTGTAAAGAACTTTTTTTCATTAAATTATAATACTAGAACTAACGTACTGAGGAAAATGAGTTTTTAGGAGCTTATACTGAACACATAAGAGTATCTATTGAAAATATTTCGATTTGGAAAAAATGGTTCTTTCACCATTTATTTTGAAAATGTATTAAACAAATGCAATTTTCTTATAGCCGGGACTTTTTAAAAATTCTAAAATAAATGAGGTGACAGCTCCAAGTCTCCTCTTTACGGACATTTTTTGAAAAGGCAGACACTTTAAAATTGTCCGAATTAAAATTATTTAAAGCGAACGCTGCACCGCGATATTACTGTCGCGAACGGCCCGGAAGGAGCACGGCACGAACAGCTGTTAAATACGCGACCACCGCACACTCTAACACCGTCAATACTGAGAAAGCCTTGTTTATCTTCGTTCTCATGTAGAGCCTCAGCGAGGTGAAAATGATTCCTGTATTCACAAATTATTCGGTGTGCAACATTGAACCTGCCTACTCGTAAAATTCACAAGAGCATTTTATTTATTCGCTCTATGAAATTATCGAGCAGAAGGGGTCAATGTCCATTCACTGCACAATCCGGCCCACTATTAATTTATTCATGATCACAGTAAAATTATTCATACATATCCATTGGGTCCACAAACGGTTAATGAAATCCACACAAGTGATTCACAGAAATCCACATATCACGCACAACTAATTCACATTTGATGCACGTAAATCGACTGTTTCGACTGCCCGTGCACGAAAAACCGTCCGTCCATGCTCGCGACCGTAGGAAGACTAGTTCAGAACAGCTGACGAGGTTAACGGCCTCTCAACAGCACACTGCCGATTATCATTTCAGCAACTGTTTGATGGAACCGTGTTTTCAAATGGAATGGAAAGAGTAAATGACCGCCCCCAAACCGGGAGTCACTCGCAGGTACGCTTGTACCTCCGAGCGAGGAATCCGCGTGTCCGAAGGGGTACCGTAGCCATAAACCAGAAGTGCGCCTTGACTTGAACAAAGCAGGCGGAAATCAAGAACTCGATGATGGCATGACTTCTGGTTACCAAATGTGTACAATAGGTCAATAAAATGCTAAAAGTTTTAACGAAGAGTAACAGAAAGAGCATTTTCAACTGCGGGCTCCTTCGATGCCCCATCTGCCCTGCACGTTTTCCAAAATAACAGACACTAATAGCACCGAATTAACCGTAGTAGCAATATTCCCAAAAAGCCGTTACTCTTCGTTAAAACTTTTAGCATTGCTTTCGTCCGCGGTGTATCACCATCGCTCGACTACTATCGCGCGCGGCCGTCTCTGCCAGTACGCCTCTAGGTCGCGCTCTGATAGGTCTGTGTTTTTCGTTAATAACTTAACAAAGCCGAAATGGTCATTTTTTCAAAGGAAAATGTCGTTTCAAATGGCCTCAGGAACCTCCCCTTTGAAGGAACCGTGACATTTTTGGACACCCTGTATATACAGAGTGTTTCGTCTAAAACAGGACACCTAAATATCTCCTCTACCTCTGAAAATACAAAAAATGTTTCTAATGTAATCTAAATGGTTTCAAAAGACGCATCAAATGGAAGAATCGTTTTTTATAAATTGTAATTTTTTAATCGTTTTTTCAAGGTCACTCGTGGTTTTTTACACATATACACACATTTTTTGTTGTTGTATGTTATAGCAAACATTATTGTGCACTCATCCATGTTCAATAGCAATACCTTCAAATGACCGCGAACTCTAAAATTTGCTAATTAATCCAGAACTTACTTTCAGCGACATTTCAGATTTCAACGGTAACAGAAATTCGACCATGAACTTGAACTTGTAAATAATCACATTTATTACTGCAATAAATGTTCGAAATGATGTCCTTCTTATATGAATATATTTTATATATATATATATATATATATATATATATATATATATAAGGTCAAACTGTTTGAAGGGCCACATGTAACGGTGTAAGGGAAAAAATTTTCAAGGTTATTTTTTTATGAGATTTCTAGGTCACCGATGTTTTTTTAAATACAATGATATATCTTCGTTAACGTAATGTTGTAGCTGACAAAATAACGAATTCATCTATGTAACACAATATGACCTACAAATGACCTTCAACCCAGAAAAATGGAACAAATAAAATTCAACGTGTAAGATTCATTTGCTTTATTTCTGTTACGTAAAATGTTCAATATTCCTTCAGCTGCTATACATTCATTTAGCCGTGAAGTTACAAAACGTATATATATATAGTCAAGAATAGGTTAGAGTTCTGTGTTCTGTATGGGCGAGTAACATTTATACTTGGATTTTCTACTTTGTATTTTTTAATAAACAATTTTGTCGTTTTGGAAGCAAACTCTACTAATTATTCAACAATTTAATTATAGACACTTACAACATGTAAATTTGTATCATAACAATTTGTTTAGTAATTATTTAAATAATATATACTTATTTAAATAATGAATATATGGACAAACTTTTAAACATTATAAAAATAAAAATTGACTTATTTAAAACATTGTTAAAACAATGAATAATATTAAATAATCATGTTTGTTTATATACATTATAAAAGGCGTCCCAAAATTCACGCAAGAAGTAATTTTGATAGAAAGCACAGGTTTTTCATTAAAAATTGCGAATTTTTTATCAATTCATAAAATATACAGTATAGGGTTATGTATGGAATAGCATATCGGGTAAATGGCCTCCACGGCTTTGCTGGCACATATGCATTCTTTTATCGAAATTGTCCATGACCGTTTTGTTTAATAGTGGCTGAATTTCGTTGATGCAGCCCTCAATTTCCTTCTTCAAGACGTGAGTGGTCGTGGGCTCGTTGGCATAAACCTTAGACTTCAAAAATCGCATGGTCTGGGCGGCCAATTCTGATCACCAAAACGGGAAATTACACGACCAGGAAATGACTCGTGCACTCTTCGCTGTGCGTAGTCAGTAGGCTTCAATTCTTGAATCAATTGAACTTTGTAAGCATGAAGATGTAAATCTTTCGTGAGAATACGCTGTAGAGAGCTTTTCGAAATGTCCAATTCTTGACCACGGTGCCGAATTGATGTTCTTGGACTCTCAGCAACACTCTCACGAACTGCTTCGATGTTTTGTCTTGAACGATTTGTTGAAGGACGGCCAGAGTGTTTAAGATCTCTAATTGATCCAGTCTCTCCGAATTTTTGAATTAATTTCTTCACAGTTGATGAAGTTAAATCACTATTCCGACCATATTTTGTACGAAAATTGCGAACTGTAGCTGCAAACTTTCATTATTTTTAGAATATTGCTCAACCCTGAAAACGCATTGTTCTTTCGTGTAGCACTTCATTTTTAATAACCCTGAACTGTCAGCTGCACGCTGTCTTTTGTTTTCCGTTGACAACGCATTACCGCAAAAATGGCGCAAAATTTAAATCTTGCGTGAATTTTGGGACACTCTTTATGAACTTGTAAGCATTATAAAACTTTATTTGAATAATAAATCATTTATATAATAAATATATAAACACATTTTTGTATTTATTTGTTCAAAATGTTGATTTGTACGTCATATGAAACAGCGACGCACAGCTGTCTGTTTTCACCTCGGAGCGTGACGGAGCTAAGTTTAGCCGAGTCTGACGCTGACGCCTGACGCCGAGTTTAGCCGAGCGTCACCTGGCGTCTGAGGTATCAAATTCATTCACTGCCCAGCTAAATATCTGTACGCGGTGCGCGCAAAGAAGTGCTCACTTAAAAAAGCAGACAAAGTAGCCATGAAAGCGACAAATTCCCAAATCACAGCAAATGCGGCTAAACTACATATAGAAGATCTGTGTAATAAGAAAATTAAAAAATAGTCTGACATCAAAAATATCACTGATAAGTTCTTTGAGAATCAAAAAGCAACGTTTGTTCCGTCTCAAGAGAACCGTACAAAGGTCTTTTCTTTAGACTTTATTTATGACGCCTACGTGACTCGGAAACTACTTTCGAAGATTAAGCAATCAATGCACATTTGGTGACCACTCGAGCCTCGCCTAACCCTGGTATATTTTTTCTGCGTCTTTAAGAGTTGCGCGTCATAAATCTAGTACTGACGAAGGAAACTCCCGACCGAGAAGTACGGTTCTCAGGTTACCTAGCTTCGACCTCGGAGGGAGTCGGGAACGGTCCCACGCTTTCTCCAGGGTAAGCTGGTTTAGGGGCAGATCACTAAGTCATCAAGAATGCACTGATTGGAGAATGCAGAGCTCGGCATAACCCAATGAGTGCATTTCTTCAGCATGGCAATTGGTGTAACAGTATTGACACCCAAAATTGTAGGACCGCTTTCTCGATACAACGAAGGGTCCTCCCGAAATTCACGACGGACAGTCAGTCGAAGTCGAACTTTCAGAGAGATAAATTCACTGCAATCTACAAGACACATTCGAGCGAGATTCTCAATCTCTCGAAATCGAAGTCAAGTGATTCATAGATTTATCTCATTAGTTTCGATCAAATTGATCATTCTTAAGGTCAATTGGAATCATAAACAAGCGAAATAATCGTTAAATATTTCCACGCTTTTAAGGCAGAGCCTGTTAGATTAGCCTTACTGACGATTCCTCTAACAGGTTCGGGATGAAACGCCAATCTCAATAAATTCACGAATCAAATTCATCATTGAACTGGCTACCCAAAATTAGTTTGGCGGGTAGAAATCGGCGACAACGGAGTCGACGCGTTTTTAGAATAAATTAAATCACACGTGTCGTTCAACAAGTTTCGCGAACGAACAACGTTCATTCTACCAAGAAGAGAACAAGTTGGACATCTCAAGAATTAAAATTGGACCTTCTAGAGTCACACACTCCTACAGAATATCAAAGAATCCAGCTCCCCAATGTGACGAGTGCGACTCTACATACACTATCCATAGAGCATTCAATCCTCCACTGTCCTAAATATGATCATCACCGTAAAAACTACAAACTAGAATCTTCACTCAAGGATAACCTAAGAGATGCGGAAATTCAAAACCCACTTGAATTTATTAAGGAAACCAAATTGATAAATCAAAAGTCTAACCTATTCTTAAACACACTGTGATGGTTCTAATAACCTAGCCGTTGATGCGACATAAAACTCTAACTAAAAGAAAAAAGAAGTAATTCTATATAGTTCTCCTTGCAGAAATTGGAAGGCCGGATTTTTGGAGATGCTATGAAAACGATTTTTGTGTGAATTTAAATTTAAATAATAGCGATACGCTTTCCGGTGGGAGGAGTTGTGAAAAAGGAACAAGATTAACGAACCACCGTGCGAATCACAGCACGGGTTTGCCCTAAGGGGCGACATTTACCAGAGACTCGCCGGTATTGGTAGGAACAACGGTCGGCGCGGCGAGGCTGCTAACACGGAATAAATTGAAAGTTCACCGGGAATATCAGGCACGATGGGCGAAAATGTCGGCGATAACTTTTCTCCGCAATTTTCCCCGAGCAGTTCGTCCTTTGTTCCGCGGCCACCATCCGGTGTCATTAGTTTCGCAGTTGCGAAAATTCGGCCGATTCGTTCGCTCGCTGCTAGCGAACGCAACTTTAACGATCATTGCATCTGCTCGTTCCAGCACAGCGCATCGCCACCAACGCCGAAGATGCATTAAAATATTTTTCCATCCGTTCTCGGAGTTTCCGCTAAGCTCTGTGCGTTGCGATTCCGCGTCTCCGTCGTCGCCGACAGTTCTTGTAATATTTTTGCCCTGTTTTTTTTTCGCCGAGGCTGTCGCGACAGATGCATCAACATGCATCCGAACTCTAAACGCAGCGGGTATAATCTCGATCGATCGATCAAACCTCCGCTCACTTATCGCGCATGTTCTCACGCGAATGAAACTACATGTTCCGATGACATATTACGCCTTTGAACTATACGAATATTAAAAATACGGGAAGTGTGTGTGTGCGCGCGATCGCAGGTTTCTGATTCGCTTCCTATGTGTACGAAGGAGAGAAAGGAAGCGGAAAGGGAACCGCAATATTACGAAAAACGTGTTTTGTCGTAAAACCGAAACGGGTCGGCAAATCGAGTCCACTTTGTGGCCGGTCGCAAAAAATGAAGCAAACCGAACGTTTTTATCGACTCGAATTTTCGCCCGAACGATTCCCCGCTGTTGCAATATCGAATTCTTTCAACAACAATGGTTTCCTTCACCGCGCATCTGCATGCGTGATTCAAAGCAGGCGAACCGTGATTTGCGAACACGTCGATATTGCTCTTTTGAATTTAATTTAACTAACCACCGGATGGCGGGACTTGGATCCATTTTGATCCGGGATTAGAAACGTTCAATGGAAATACAGATTTTGGAGCAACCGGTTTGAATTGTTGGTTGTTTGTGTGAGATACATTACGTAAATTCAAAAATGTGTATCAGAATGGATTTAGTCATGATTGCCATAAATTCGCCGAACATGTACGCCATGCAAGGGTTAATGTGGGGTTCTTGTACATTGGACTTTCATACCAGTTCTAGTTTTTATTCCTACTACGTATCAATTCGACAGATCAAATACATGTAATTTAAAATTATATTAAAGGTTGAACGTCGTATTTTATTGTGTCTTGACAATTTTTATAATAATCTAATAAAAAGTAAATTCCACCAATTTCTTCATTTTTTATCTGTCATCATGCAAGACGCAATAAAATGAACAATCAGATTAACTTTTATTGAAGTTCCTTATTTTGTCAAACGTATTGAAACTTTTTGAGTTCATTCAATGAAATGTTCATTCAATTCAAACATTCAATTGAATGTTGAGCATTGGAAATTGTATAATCTTTAGATCAATGTTACTTTGGCACGATATATTGCCGAGAGAGATTTTATACTATTTGTAAATGCATCGCGAAGTCAATCACTTAGGAGTGTACAGCAATGTTGGATACATCAAATCATTTGTTTTATTAGTTAGATTGCTTTAACACGGTTTGCTGAATATGCTAACACCTTTTACAATTAATTCTGAATATATTTGCGAATAATTTAAAAAAAAAATTGTTCTGAAAATGTTGAAAATTGTTAAAGTTGTGAAGCGACAAAGATAGCATTACGAACTGCGCAGTTCGTAGTCGATGAAAGCAACATTCTCGTTTTACGAGAACCAATCGTCTGAAAGAAAAATGCTTCAGGAAGAGTAATCTCTATATCCAGAGCCAGAGAGTGGAACTCGTTGAGCGAATTCGGTTGAAAATTGTGCTAGTATTACACAAAATAATTTCGTTTTCATATTTTTGCCGAACCAAGTGATCTGTTGTTAATGATTCGATATAGAAGTCCAAGTTATATTTTACAAGAAATGGCATTCTTTACTTTTAGTTAAAATTTCACATGCAAATATTCATTTGTCCGAGAGTTGTAACGTACACCGTTTTTAAAAACGTAGTCCAAAATAAACAGTTTGTTTATCAAAGTTTGAAGTGATCTTTCCTGTAATATATGATCTGAAAAGTCTCCAAACGACTTTTACAAGATCGTCGGTTTATGCAGGACTTCGTTGTCACTGAACATCTGTTACGTGTACTGTTAAATAGGAATGGTCTGATGCTTCTGATCATGACCAACTAATTCTACTTCTTGTGAACGCTAGGACACGACATGTCGGCTTGTATCACCTAAGCCGCGATACTCTGTCTGTCGATAATCAAAAAATAGAATTTTATTTCGGTTTAAAGGAAATTAGTGACGCACATATTTAGTAGATCCCCACCGAAATCTTGATCACAACAGCTAACTCGATAGTATAGTGCAAAGTGTTAATGCTGAAATTAACGACGTCTGTGCACTGTACTGACTCTGGCGAATGTTTAATAATTGATTATACAAGGTGAGATTATTAGAAGGGATCCACTTCATCGAAGGTAGCTATGAAAAAATTGGAAGGTCTAAATCTGTTGAGACGTGCATATTATCGCCGGCTCTCTAACTCTTGGAAGAATTTATCGTTTTATGGCCCGGGTACGTCTGGAAGCTATCAGTTGACCATGGGAAAGTCAGCCCAGCCGTACCGCTCTCAATGGCCTTGACGTGGCGTAAGCCCACGCTTAGCGCCAAGGGGGGGCCTGTGGCCCAAAGCCTAAAGTATGATTTCCGGTGAAATCACGGGAAAGCGAGTGTTGTCTGTTTGGCGACACTCTTCGTAACGTATTTTGTCTATGGGCGTTGCCCTTCTTTTGGGAGATCACTCGTAGCCTCCCAAATAATAATATCATTGGCTGGGCCCTCCACTATGTTACATTTTGTGGAGGGAGTTTTTCGCCCCCACGAGCCTTCTTTACTTCTCGTGCGTTAGTTGTAAGACAGTTGCGAAGTAGAATCCATAGTTACAACATCTCTCTATTATACAGTCCACTATATTCGGTTATATTAAAAGTTATACGAAATCCAATTATCTATTACTTATTTACCTCTCTTTGAGGCGTGTATCTCAGCGGCTCACTAATACTGTTTGAGCACTGACACGACACAACAAAATCATAAAGTGATTATGGTAACATTTGTAACATCTTACCGTGACGATCATATAGGGAAAAAACGATTATTAGGCGTCGTCTCTGAAGGGTTAACAATTACTTAAAAGGAGACTGCGGATCTTTATGCAGAATAAAAATATTGTAGCTCAATTGTGAGAAATAAAAAATGGCATAAAAATGAATTGTTTCTTCTAACCCTTTGTACTCGTAGCAATTTTAATTCCAAAGTCAAAACCCGTAATCTTTTTTCTATTGTACAAAAGATGTTTTCTCGTACAACACTTGAACGTTTAGGATTTATGGAATACAGGCGAATTTAATAGTATAATAACTATATTGAATAATGGCTTTTTTTACTAGCGCCTCAGAGTCACTATTCGAGTGCACAATGTTAATAATTTCAGTGAGTCCAAAATAGTGTATCGATATTCTTAAATTCTTCTATTGTCTTCATGATTTCGTATTTTACTTATTCAGTGTTGTCCTAAATGCATAAATTCCACTGTCTATCTATAACGCCGGTCACTTCTATAAATCAAATAGGTGAAACCTGTTCAAAATGCATAAAGTTTGTGATACATTCAACGTGTAAACGTTTTCTGATAGAAGATGTCTCGGGTACAGCATCCGACAAAAACTGGGGACCGCTGAGTGCTTTTTACGTTGTTTCCGCGGACAACAATGGAAAAGTATCAAACTATGGGCCACCCTCGACAGTTTCGCACTTCGTCTAACGTGTCCAAGACACCAGTACTCGTCGTTATCTCTCGCGATGATATGCTTCCTAACTCCAATAAAAGACATAGTTGTAAGCACCCTCACTCAGTTACGTTTCGCTTCAGTTGCGGAAACGCGAACGGTGCAGCTGCGCCGAAACTTTTGAGCAATGGCGTGTACGGCTCTGTTTGCGATTGGTGGGCGCAGGTGACATACAGGATACAGCGTGCCGGCCCACAAATCACCGTGCATTTCAAGTCGTCGGATAGAGCACCGAACTTCGTACGTCATGGGAACGGGCGCACGTAGTCGCGCGGACGTCAACTGAAATATTATGAGATTACGTATGACGAATATTCGTGGCCTGCCTGCAGCAATCCACTCGAGGTGGCCCGCGGTTCCGGCGCAGTCAAGACACACGTTTCGCCCTCTTTTGCCACCTACACACCCATCCACTCTCACCCCTTTCCGTAAAACAATGAGAGACATCGGAGAGCGCCCACGCATCGCGATTCGTGAGATTTATGAAGTCCGACCTTTCCTTTGGCCCGTCGGAATTAAAACGATGTGCCCGGTTTATGATTTTCAATTTACCGGATGGTGGACACGCTTTTAAGCTGCCACCGGAAAATTGAATAGCCCGCCGTTTTTAACCAGATACCCCGTACAGTTTACAGCCACGTTTCGGAACGTCCGGCGAAATACGTGCATGAGGTTCCTCGAATTCGATAAGTATCGTTCATCGGTACATTGCGGATTTTGACGTAAAACAAAAATTTATCGCATCGATTACAAGACACTAGAACCAAAGAAATATTATTTTGTTCCTTTGACAAGTTAAAGAGATCGCATGAAATAGTAGGTAAAAAACTGAAAACCCCCTTCCCTCGAAGATGCTACGAATCGAAACTAGAGCTGTTACTTCTCCGAAACTTCGAAGGATTCGAAGGAACGAAGGGAACTTCGAAGGTGATGAGAATCGAAGTTTCGAAGCTTCGAAGCTTCGAACCTTCGAACCTTCGCACCTTCGAACCTTCGATTCGTTTCCAGTTAACGGATAAAAGAAATAAATTTTCATAACTTGTTTCTATATTCACTATTTGAATTATTTCAATAATTTATTGTTAAGATAATATATTTATAATTTGAATTATCCTTTCGATAGCACATTGTTAAAATAATTATTTAAATAAATAAATTTTATAATTTGTTTATATACTCATTATTTGAATTGTTATTTCAATTATATATTGTTCAAATAATTGTTTAGACAATGTACACATATTTACATAATTAATATACAAACACATTTCTGTAGATTATAAAAATTCATAATCTATAGAAATTTTTATAATCTATAGAAATATGTTTCTATATTCATTATGTAAATACTTGTACATTCTTTAAATAATTATTTTAACAATGAATTATTGAAATAATTCACATAATGTATATAGAAACAAAATATGAAAATTTATTCATTTAAACCATTATTTTGACAATAAATAATTGAAATAACAATTCACATAATGAATTTAGAAACAAATTGTGAAAATTTATTTATTTAAACAAATATTTTATCAATGAACTATCGAAATGATAATTCAAATAATAAATATATTATTTTAACAATAAATTATGGAAATAATTCAAATAATGAATATAAAAACAAATTGTAAAGATTTATTGTAAGAAAGTGTAAATCAATAAGTGCTATACACGGGCTTTAGATTATCGACATGTATAAATATATAGTTAATTGTTGGTGGCGTGTCGTTCGAAAGTAGCGTCTTTTGTTTGTTTGCATCGAGAAGTTGCAGTCTCCTCCACGCAGTCATGTGAAAAGCACGCGTTTGATACATATGTATAGTTTAATATATTATAATTAAAGTGTGATAATAAAGCATTAGTTTTTATTATCCCAAATCTCCTGACATTTATTTATTTAAACGATTATTTTAACATTAAATAATTGAAATAACAATTCAAATAATGAATATAGAAACAAATTATAAAATTTATTTATTTAAACAATTATTTTAACAATGTGCTATCGAAAGAATAATTCAAATTATAAATGTATTATCTAAACAATAAATTATTGAAATAATCAAATAGTGAATATAGAAACAAATTATGAAAATTTATTTCTTTTATCCGTTAACTGGAAACGAATCGAAGGTTCGAAGGTTCGAAGGTGCTAAGGTTCGAAGGTTCGAAATCTTCGACCTTCGAAGGAAAGTAACAGCCCTAGTCGAAACGTCTGTAAAAACATTAAACAGATGTTTCGTGAATTACTCTACTACAGATTTACAGATTAAAGCTTTCCCTTTACAACGTACCCTTATAACATATTGCACATTTTTTTGCAGTTTTATGGAACAAAAATGAGGAATATGTTTGGTTGTATGAAGCCTTCACGGTGTACCATATATTATTTTAACACTAGGCTTACGAAGCTCTAATAATGACTATTGTACATTACTTTATAAAAATAACGTGAATGTATCTATCCAAATTTTTAGACATTTTTTCTATAATGCATACACCCAAAAAAGAATTGTAAATTAAAGTCTTGAAACTGATGAATTCAGTCATGAGAAAAATTTTCCTATATTTTTACAAATGTTTTAATTTGTAGTGTTTTTGACACAACATGTGTTTTCTACCCGCTATATTATGCAAAATTAACTCTTACGAAACTAGACAATAGATTTTAGAAGTGACGACTTTATGCTTTAAAACGAGTCTAATAACATTTTTTTATTTGACTCTTTGTTTTTGAGGAAAATGGGTTTGAAGATCCGTTATGTTCGCGTGCGCTATTGTTTGGGGGAAGTAGAATCGGTCGGTCATCAACAGACTCACCAGACGATTTCCATCTAACAGCACGCATGTGCGCTAAATTTTCGAACTCAATTCTCTCGAAATATTCCATGTTTTCGACTTGTTTTTGCATGTTATATCATCACATGCAAAAAGAGTCGGAGAGAACAGAATTATTCTTTAATTCTGTACTATAACTATAATTACATATTCTATATGTTAGATATTAGTAATTGCGGCTCTGCTCTTTCACGGTTCTGGGGTAAGTGCTGAGCGGTCTAACACAGTCCTCTTACCAGAAGACACCCCGTGCCTTCCGCACTCCGTGGCCACCTCCTTCAGGGCAGAGTCCCAATCCTTGTGCAACGCACTCATCGCTCTCTCTCTCTCTCTCTCTCTCTCTCTCTCTCTCTCTCTCTCTCTCTCTCTCTCTCTCTCTCTCTTTCTCTCTTTCGCATGAAGTCATTCCAAACTTTCACTCATCCGTTTCACATAAACATCCCCGTGACGGCCGATAGCCGGAAGACCCAGCGCGGTTGCCTGCCATCGTCCATCGACGCACAGAGTGGTATTTGGGCTGAAAACCTGGCCAAAAATCAAAATTGTAAATATTTACATACAGGGTTGTGTTTGCGTCCCAGAATAGATACATAAACATGCAATCACGTGGTGCACCCATCATCATTGATTACCCATACAGTCATCCGTGCATGCGCTTAGAACATAGCATTTGTTCGATAGGCATCTGTTTATTCGCAGCATTCCGTTCGTACGCATCTGTTTCTCGTGATAATATTTCTTTTTTAAGTGATCTTTGTGGCGAAATTTGTGATGGATATTGTTACGCAAGGTATGTACATTATATTAATCGTATTTTTGTCAATATTAAAATTTTTTTGTACGTGTTTTTACCGATCTGCAAGCTTGACTAAAAGTCAAGAAAATTTTTAGTCCTCTTAAGTCCAGTTCAGCCAAAAGGGGTTATATTTGGAGCATTATTTTTTTGTAATGTGAAGACTTGTGAAAACTTTTTTGCGGTATACTAATTCTAGATATCCTGAAGTTTAACAACAAATAACATTTATGCTATGGCGATCAGTGGTATATGTTTAAAAACACTAATATATGCAAAAAAGTCATGAAAATCCAAGAACTTTTAGTCAAGCTTGCAGATCGGTAAAAACACGTACAAAAAATTTTTAATATTGACAAAAATATGATTAATATAATGTCCATACCTTGCGTAACAATATCCATCACAAATTTCGCCACAAAGATCACTTACAAAATAAATATTATCACGAGAAACAGATGCGTACGAACGGAATGCTGCGAATAAACAAATGCCTATCGAACAAATGCTATGTTCTAAGCGCAGGCACGAATGTCTGTATGGGTAATCAATGATAATGGGTGCACCACGTGATTGCATGTTTACGTATCTATTCTGGGACGCAAACACAACCCTGTATGTAAATATTTACAATTTTGATTTTTGGCCAGGTTTTCAGCCCAAATACCACTCTGTGCGACGGTTCTGTTTAGTCTCAAGCACCCCTCTTTAAGGCCTCACGCAGGCCAAGATCTTGCCATAAATCCTTCCAGGCCTAAGAGTCGCCTCGATACAAATCCTTGGCCTGGCTTAAAACACATTCGCGCTAACATGTACTATATCTAAATAAATGTACTGAACTATAATTGTTAATAAATCACTATACTATTTTATTTAATTTGTGAATCATTGAGACAAATAATCGAAGCAAGAGAGATTTGAACGTTGTTTTTCAAAATTGTTCTATAAAATAGTAGATTTCATCAATAGCGACTTCATGTGCTTTTTAAATGATTAAATACGAGCCAGTAATTATAATATTAATGGTTAGCGCACTTATTTTTGTAAATGTTTCTGGTAATAGGATTTATATAACAAAATGATCATTCTATATTTGCACGTTTAATTTCAAAGTAATAAGCATTAATGTGCAGCACAGTAGTTAATGAACTTATCATAATGGATGCACGTTTAAATTATAGCCACTATAGAGGAAACGAATGCCATTAGAGGGATTACATGACGTTGATTACGTGTTTAGCGTGTCATATTATTTAGTTAATTAATATACATATTGTAAGAAAGTGAAACCTGTATAAAGTGCAATAAAGGTTTAATTAATCTGTAAAACTTCAAATGTTTTCTACAATTATATATATGGATGGAGCATAGAAACTCTAAGAAACCATTATTTCTCTGCCATACAGTAGAAAGTTACAGAATTTTCCCGGGAAAGTCAAGAGTAGACTTTTAAGGATGAAATCACTTTTACCCAGGAAGTTCTTGACAGAATCGACCGTATGAGCTGTAGGCGACCACTTTACCAATAAAACCATTTGATCTTTGCACTTTGACATCCCATGATAGTATTAAAGCACCCCTGCATGCTTGATTCTCTTGCAATTCAATAACTTCACTGTCCCGTTTATGAATAATAATAATAGGAACCAGCTTAATCTTATTTCCCTTTTAAGGAACTTTTTGTGGCCCTCGAAGTTTACGTTCAATTTGTGATTGTGTCATAATTGTCAGGTTGTAATAATGAAATTTTCTGACTGGGCCACGCTCCATTTATGGAAGGAAGTGCCAATATGGAACTACAGTGCCCGAAATTTCCATAAAGCCACCCGATTTTTTGGTCAAATCTTATAATTATGTCATAGTAATGAGAATCTGATGCACGATAGCATTTTAGGATTAATAAAAGAAACCATTTACATGATTACATTCATAGATATATTATTTATTTATAGAAAAACGTAAAGTTGTATAGTTTAACAAAAACCGAACTGCGAAATTTCCATAAAGCCACACGTTTTTTAAGTAGGTAACATCAAGATTATCGAATATTTCTTCTATATATACAAATCAATACTTAGTATAATTGCTATTTCTTGGAATAACGTCGAAAATTCGATTAGGTATTCGTGACATCAAAGTATGAAGAGTTTCTGCTTCAATGGATGTCCACGCTTCGTTCACCGTAATTCACAACTCAGAAACAGAGTTGTAGTGTTTGCAATTGTCATATACATTTCTTGCAAGTATTCCCCACAATTCTCAATTGGATTTAAATCTGGCGAACAAGATGGCCATGACAACATCCTAATATTTCTGTCGTCTAACCACTCCTTTGCTTGCCGTGATGTATGAAGTGAGGCGTTATCATGCTGAAAAATGAAGTTTTCAATCTCAATTTCATCTGTAAATGGTATTAAGACCATCTCCAACAGCTCTGTATATTGTGTCGAATTCATCTTATGATTTATTCGACAGATTGGTGTTTTTTTATTGGCTCTGAATGCAGCCCAAATCATTAATGAGCCACCACCGAAGTTACGACTCATTGCAACATTATTTTTTTTTTCTTAAATCGTGCTAGTAGAATTTGTAACCATCTGGCCCATCCAAGTTAAATTTGTTCTCATCGGAGAAAATAATATTTTCCCATTCTTGGGTCCAGGACATATGTCTTTCTGCAAATTCGAGGCGTGCTTGTTTGTGTCGTTCCTTGAGTGCTGGTTTTTGCAGCATTTTTGTCCATTTAAATCGCCCTGAACTTTTTAAAATCTGCTGCAAACGCCTTGTTGTTATCGGTAGCTGTAGCTCAGTACGAAGTTGTGCTGAACTTTTTATTTCCTTTGCTACCATCTTCATCAATAATGAATTTTGTCTTCTTGTCAATTTTTTATTTCCACCTGCATGGCGTTTCTTACAACATGCTTCGCCTAATTTTATACAATTATCTATCCGAATACGTGACCTATTTATTTTTTTTCGCAATTGATCGATTAAAACACCCCATATCTTTGTAAGCATCAATGGATGAATTCTCTTCGCTTGTTAATAACTCGCCTCGTGGCATTCTAATAAAAATAAATTAGAATATAACATATACACAATTTTTATGAATTTAGGAATCAATATTCATATGAATTCACACATCTTAATCGCAATTAAAATTCTTTGGTTGATTCTCAATGATGTTATCCACACAAAATGTAAGCACTTGTAAGCACAAAATGTAAGGCTTTATAGAAATTTTGCACTCTCGTGCCGCTGCCTTCAACGAAAATGTAAACAGACTCAAAATATAAACATTTGTGAGAGAGTGAGTTATATATCGCTACTCAGTAGTAAGTACACAATGTTATAGATATTTGAAAAGTATCAAATTTCTCAATATTTTTTAAAAACATGCCAAAATGTAGGTGGCTTTATAGAAATTTCGGGCAGTGTACTTAAGAACTTTTGATGCCTCGGAGAAAGGAGTACTTTTCTTTTTTAATATGAGAGAGTAGCCAAATTTGGTCTAGTCCACATATTGAACCTAATTCATGACTAGACTTCGGATCATTATGGACATTCACAATGTTTCAAATCAATTGTAGGGGGGGAAAATTACATGAAAATGTACTCTTTTTTTACGATTTCAATTACACGGACATATTGTAATAATATTCTCAAATTCGTTTAGTATCTTTACAATTTTGTACAGATTTTCACATACTCGTTTCTATTATAAATGCATTAAAACCACAGTCTATTCCTAATACGCAGTCAATTAACTCCAGTAACAATACATTCATCTCCAAGATACATAGCTGAACTAAATCCAAAACATGATCATAGCCAATTAATACTATTAATACTACTGCAATTATTTTTGTTTTCCAACATTCTTATGGAATCAACGAAGACGCAAGCTCAAATATGGCTCATCTTGTTTATACTGATCAAATAATAGAGTAAAATATTATTTTAATATTCCAAAAAAAATAATCGATCTTCATTAATTTATTAATAGACTACGAATTTTATGCATTTATGACAAAAAGGGAGTAGATCACATACAAATCAGAAAAAACATTTAAGGATTTTCAAAATATTATTGTATTATTTTTGAGTGATTAAAATAATTAAGAAGAGAAAGAAATGTCTATGTACCTCCCGTACCTTGCAATTAACGCAGACAATTTTGTATTTTGTTTAAAGATGTGTTGTCTACTTCTTAAGTTTATGTTACTGCACAGTTTGACAGTACAGTATTTCATCGATAATTGTCCACAACACGGGTCTGCGGAGGGACAATTATGCGCGAGGGATATCTTTGTTTGAGGTTTGCTGAACGTAGAGAAGGACAGCCGAGCTCGAGAGGACTCGGTCACCGAGAAATGTAAACATACCTAATCCGAATTTCTAACTTCTTTATTAATCATTATTTTTTTATGGGACTTCGATGACCATATTTGTGGCATTTTTCTAATAAAAATGATACCAAATATGATATAATTCCGATGATATTTACTTGTGTAAACGACGATTAAAATTTCGGGCGCGAGGAAGGATAGCGTTTGGGAGAGAAAGAGACGCGGAGAGTCACAGTCGGCGGCACAGTTCAAAGGCTCGCGCGTCCTCACAATGTATTACCAAGGAATAACTTTTTTATTATTACTAATTTTTTATGAGACTTTTCCTAATAGATTTGTGACATTGTTCTGATTAAAATGATACCAAACACGATATAATTCGGTCAGGTACATAACATTGGTGAGGCAACAGTAATGCAATGACACTTTTTCATTTTTAATTAATCTTTTAGGAGACTTTTACCATCATATTTGTAATATTTCTCTGATCAAAATTTTTCTGATGATACATACATATCTATTTTTTTAATTGACGATGGAGTAAGTTTTGGTGACAGACAAAGAGAGTAAATAGTAAAGAAAGGGACACTGCAAGTCGCATCGCCTCGTTGAAAATATATTGAATAATACGAACAATTGCAAAATATGTCCAGTCCCGTACAACACTTGTCGGCTCTCCGTTGCAAATTGCATCTACGTGCTTAAATCCAAAATGTAAATCCGTGACCGTAAAACCTCGACATTGGTTTTTCCGGATTTTCTTAGGTTTTCTCTTCTATGCATTCTTACTATGTATGATCGACCAATTCACAGAAGACAAGACGGTGAATTTAGATGTAGCTGAGGTGCTGCCCGTTTTCAAAGTCGCGAAATGTCCCAGTCAAGAGAGTGTGTCTTTAAAGTCTTTATCATTTAATCTCTTTGTCTGTTACCAAACTTACTCCATCGTCAATTAAAAAAATAGATATGTATGTACAATCAGAAAAATTTTGATCAGAGAAATATTACAAATATAATGGCAAAAGTCTCCTAAAAGATTAATTAAAAATGAAAAAGAGTCGTCTTTGCATTACTGTTGCCTCACCGATGTTATGTACCTGACCTATACATAATGACCATACACCTGTATATGATCCGAATTATATCGTGTTTGGTATCATTTTAATCAGAACAATGTCACAAATCTATTAGCAAAAGTCTCATAAAAAAATAAGTAATAATAAAAAAGCTATTCCTTGGTAATACATTGTAAGGATGCGCGAGCCTTTGAACTGTGCCGCCGACTGCGACTCTCCGCGTCTCTTTCTTTCCCATACGCTATCCTCCCTCGCGCCCGAAACTTTAATTGTCTATTACACAAGTAAATATCATCGGAATTATATCATACTTTGTATGATTTTTATTAGAAAAATGCCACAAATATGATCATCGAAGTCTCATAAAAATATAATGAATAATAAAGAAGTTGGAAATTCGGATTAGTGTGGTCTCACCGATATACCCGAGCCGCATGGTGTCATATCTCTCGGCGACCGAGGCCTCTCGAGCTTCACGGCCCCTCATGGGGGTACACCCCGCACTAGTGGGGATATCTCAGGGACAATTATGTCGGAGACATTGGGGACAATTACCGATGAAATACCGTATTCCAAAAGTACCATCTTGGCAAACAGAATCATAAACTGTACTAATTCGTCTCCAAAATCAAACGTACTTCTGAAATTACACTAATTTGACTAAGAGTTAATAAGACACAATAGGAATAAAATAAATTCATCTTCAAAGGAGGCAAAGCCTGTTTCTCTGATAGATTTAAGTACTGTAAAATAAAATATAGTCGAGACAAAAATTACAAAATTTAAAGCTCGAATTACGAAAACAACAGACACTTATCGTTATCAGTAGACGGCGGACCTGTATGTAAAATAAAAAGTTTGTTGCATCGATTGTAAGGCACATGAGCCAAGTAAAAAGTTCTCTCCTTCACTAATAATTTTAGTAATTTGAAAATAATACATTGATGAGTCTATTTTCTCGTAATCACTTCACTATTTTACATTGTGCCTACCAATATTTCTCATAAATGCATAAAATCCGCAGTTTAGTGATCAGTACGGATTTGTTAACTTCAATTTCACTACAGCAGCCATAGACTACATTTTTCGTTTCGCCAGTGACAGAAAATACGACTCACAATCAGACTCCGTCGAAATCTATAGGAGCTAAACTGCGTTTACTTATAGCAATCTACAGAGGGACAGAAAGATAGACCACAGTCTTCCGTTGTAGTCGATGCCAAACTTGCAAGACCTCAGAACCTCGCTCCTCTGTATGTTTCTGACATCACTTGCTCTGAACCTTTTACTCTGACAATGAGGAAACCACGGAGCGGAAACTAGCACTCCCAAAGAAGAAAGCGCCTGTTGTCCAAGTCTGCACTAGAGGAGGAGGATCGCATTGACGCCCTTAACAGGTCCGCTATCACTGTTCATGGAAAAACTTGTTTACGATGACCGAAGCGTCTCATAATTTTTACATAACGTGACGCATACTCTTACACGTCCAAGCGACTATAGAAGTAGGTCACACATGTGTGACGCTATGCATGGACTTTTTTTTATTACAGACCAATCGACAGAATGTTACCAAAATTCATACTGGACGCCCAAATTATTTCCCGTGAATTAATTCGTCATTATTTATAATATATTTGATTGTCAGATCAATACGTCCGTTTGCAAACGAAGAAACGGCTTCTATTTTATGCAATCAATAACACCATGGGATCGGGGGGAATCCAAAAAAAATTTAATACTTAAAATGTTATTTAATATTTTCTTAAAATTCTTATTCTTCTTAAAACATTTTAACACATTATGTGCGGAAATTTCGAATGACCAATGCAAGATTTTAATCAGATCGTTGTAATTATTGGCGCATTTCACTGACTGTAGTTCCTGACTGTGTTCTACCAACAATCTTCGTCAAAACCCACATATTATAAAATATCTTGTATGAAAAGATATTCGCAGTTCAATAGACAATATACGAGAAAAGGTGCTATGTAGTAAGCTTGGATATTATCGAAACACCTAATTTGAGAAATAATCGTCAAAATAAAATATTATCTCATTTGGCTAGATATCACTAGAAATAATCATATGTTAGTTTTTTTGAAAAGCCCTTGAACGTGCCTCGCATATAATGTGTTATGAAATAACAACGGTACGTTACGATTTCAGTTAACCCGGGAGTACGCGCGCGTTGGTCTTTTTGACCGACGATTTCTTATATATTGAAATACGATCTAAGGCTTCGACTGTTGACTTTCCGTCCAGCTATTCTCGTTTGAAGGGGGTCTCGACTTGTTTATCTTATGTTGCGATACTTAGTGCAGTCGTGTTGGTTTTAAATCATACTATCGCTACCCGTCGGTCTATTCGACCGTCGCGCGCCTACTAACGTCAGTCTGCTTTCGTCCATCGAGTTTGACGCATACTGTGTAGCAATGATGGCTAATTTCATAACAATACAACTATACCACAAAATAATAATAAACCAGAAATTATTTGTTATTACAATTCAACAAAGGCAGGGGTTGATGTTATAGACGAGATGAAAGGGACATACTCTGTTGCGAGAAAAAGTAACAGATGATCTCTAAGATTATTCTTTTCAGTTCTGAATATGGCTGGGATAAACGCACAAATAATTGTTAGCACTAATAATAAAAATAGTTTTGTGCGACGTAAATTTTTAAAAGAACTTGCCTTTAATTTAATCCAAAAACATATACATGCTAGATCAAAAATCACATCATTACCTCGTAATGTAAAATGGGAAATAGAAAATATTATAAAACAACCAAATAATGAACGAGGATTAGTACATCCTGGAAGATGTTATTTTTGCTCTACTAAAAAAAATAGAAACACAGGGAAACAATGTTCCAATTGTACCGCATTCATTTGTAATGAACATACAGTTTACTTCTGTCACGAGTGTTGTAATAATGCAAGCGAATCTAGATAATCAAGCGACGAGTAATTATTACTTTTTTATTTCAACAGTTAATTTTATTCATTTATTTTAAATTTTATATTATATGATTATTTAATATTTTATTTAATTTATCTATTTCATATTTTAGTTATTTCGTTACCAGTAATTTACTTTATAATTTATTATAATTTACTTTGGTTACCAGGTGACCATTTATGTTATAATAAAAAATTGTTATTGTTTATGTAAAACAATTCTGAAACAATTAAAATACAATATTACACATTATTTATACTATATTAGTCATTTTATTCAATTATTTCTCTTATATTAGCATCGGTCGAAATGACCGACGCGCCCACTAACGTAAGTGCTGGTGGCGCGCGTACTCCCGGGTTAGAAAGAAGAAAATTAAACTTCCTTCGTTATTCTAAAATGCATGCTAAACAAGTTTCGGTCTACAGACAATATTAAAATTTCCTGATGTCATTGGCAACTCCACGATATCGTTCTAAGGTCAATAATGAATTACATGAAACCTTGCAATCTAATATCTAATAACTAAAACGTCCTCAATGGATTAAAAATGGTGTCGATAAATGAACCATCCGAGTACTTTTATAATATTTTGATAAAGTTGAAGGACTATTGAGAGCAACTATTAAAGTCGATGAAATGGACTCCAATCAGCATAATCGTCGCCTTTTGATACCAATGTCATTTACGATCCTCCAACTAAATCACCCGTGTGTAAAGGTCACGCGTGACAGGAAAGATTTGCAATAAATATTTCGGGAGTGTCTATAACACGCTCTGCGTGCTAGGGCGGTACCATTTTTCATTTGGCTCCCAGCAAACGGACCGGAACCAAGAAAAGGTTAGTTTGGCAAAGTATTTATGTTCTTTTTAAAGGGAAATGGCTCGGCGAGTTGTATGACGTTAGCGGAGTCAATCGGGGGATGTCACAAAGTAAATTTACCGAAATTTATTCGCAGCTGAAGCGGTGCATTTTTCATGGTCCGCAGGTACAATTCACTGTGGTACTATATGGTACAAATATTTATTCAGGTACCTAATAATTGTGAAGGATCATGCTCACCGCTAGGCTGGGGCCGATCGGTATGGATTTGGCGCCAGCCTGCGAGAACAACGAGTTTCGAGGCTACGGGTCGTGGGTGAAACGCTCGAAGCAACGATATGGGAATATGGGATGGGACCCCAGTTCTCTTTAATTCATTCCTTTTCGAATGTGCGGCAGACTACGCACGAGTAAATATCGCGACGAGTGGTCCCGCGGGTGAAGGCAGGAAATTCAAACCGACGCCGATGTATTTGAATCCCGCCCTAAACGCCCTTTCAATCAGCCCGCGGAATATTTCCTGTTCCTCTCCCGCAGCTTATTTTCACGGTTGAAAAGTAGCCGCTTTTTAACTGTGCGCGACGCGACGTTTACTCAGTCGGCCCCAACCGCGAAATTATATTACACGTGAACTCGCAAACGGCGTAATGGCATGCGTAATTAGCCCTTTTATGATACAATCTGTTGCTTCTTCCCAGCACCGCCGGAAATTGAATTAACAGGATCGTTAATATGCGTACTCGGAACGTTCTCCGTTGTCGGATGAATTGAGAATTTCCTGCGCCCCAGAGATTCGCAAATGGCCGGTTGGTTCGAGGTTGTCTACGAATTTAAACAAAAAGGAACTGTTTGCTGTTGATCGTTTATTGTGGTTTTTATTGTTTGACGGAATTTTGCGTTATTTAGCTAGTTTATTCAGAAGTCTAACCGCGGTGTTGTGGTTCTCGAGTTAGAACGAAAATCTTCTATTTACGTGAATATGTTCAGGGTATATAAAATTCAAGTGTAGATTCGGTCGTAGCGTGATCATATAGGGTGACCTGTCCAATGAATAAACACTTAAGCTGCATGTCTGGTGGAATTACTATTTCCATTCGTAATTTCATATCCCGAGTGCTATTGCTATAAGACGGTTTCTGTCATTGTTAAGTTCTTACATTCCCGAACACAATGCTAATAATATTTTTTGGTATTAGCTTGAGTTCAAAATATGGCATGGAATTAAATGAAACGTGGGCCAAATGTCCAATGAATGAACATCAATGTGTAACGAATGAACAGAGGTACCCCAGTGAATGATAATTTTCTAAACGAACTTGTCACTTGAAAATACAAATTGTTAAACGATTACGATCAGACGATAGATTTTGTTAGTCGACAAAAATACTTACCTTGAATATATGGGATGTCAATTGAACCACTGCTAAATAAAAGAATGTAATGGCAAATAGGTTATAAAAGAAATTAGATCTCTTTAGCGAGGCATCTTTGAATTTACAATACAATTACTGCATCAATTTCAACGTGAAGAGGGCATCATAAATGATATTTTTTCGTTTAGTACGAATTATGTTCATTCACTGTGAGGTGTTCATTCACTGGCCAGGTCGTCCAACCTCTGGATCGGTGGAGATTTGTAAAAAAGTCCGATTTTTAAAGTCAACATCTTCATTATTGCAGCGTATAGTACTCGCCCCGCGAAACGAAAGTATCCCACGTACAATAGGTCACAAATGAACCGTTCTCTAGAAAAACGACTTGTAAGTTTCATAAACTATTTTTTATCATATGTCTACAGAATGTCCCAGTATTAGGTACAACCGTAGAGGAGATGATTCCACATGAGAAAATAAATCGGAAATACAGAACACATTTTTTTTATTTGAGGCTGTGTTTTCAAGAACATCGACTTTGACTATTCGTCAAGATCGCGAGCCTAGCATTTGTAAGAAGTAGAACTGGTAGACCTTGAACAGACACGCCAGACAATTCCAATTGAATAGCACACGTGTTCGCAAAATTTTCAAATTCTATTTTCTCAAAAACGAGGCGACAAATGAAAAAAATGTTTATTCTATTTTTTCGACCTAATTCCAATTGTAGAATTACTCCCTCCAGGTTATACCATCTTGAGACACCCTGTATACATAAGGAATAAAATAGTATACTAAACCTTAGAGTCGTTTTTCTAGAGAACGGTTCATTTATGTCCCACTGTCCCATTGAGACTTTTGTTCCTCGCAACGAGTACTATACGATGTAATAAAAAAATGTTGACATTGAAAATTAGGTCATGGACACTTTTGCACGGACTTTTTCTTACAAGTCTTTTCCGATCCATAGGTGTTGAATCAAGCTACATCCAGCTTTACATTTATTTCTCATACACCCTGTACATGATTGGATACAATGTTTACATAATTTAGTGTAGTAATTCTATATCTAATTTGACTGTCTTCGATTAAGCCGTGCTTAAGCTGTGAATTATACGCATTTATGATACAATTGGGTATTTAAAATAGTGGGAAGGATAATAGAAGTTAACATATGTCAATACGTTGCTTCCAGTTTACTAAAATTATTCAGGGAAAAAGGAAGTGTCTATATTGTTTCTATTGTTTGCAATAGAAAAATGAATTATCATTTTATATACAGATTCGCACTCTAGAGATCATCCAATTTTTTTCACACATTTTCGTTTTATATTTTATTTTAATGCGGTTAATTGTATTTTATTCATAATCTCATAGTTTAACCGTTTGAGTCCCAGGGGGTATTGAAAAAACACTGTCGAAGAATCTTAAACAGCGCAACCGCGCTTTCTCTAAATGACTACAAAAAAACCCAAGCCGCGCGATAGCGCTTGTTTTATTTTATTTTGTAATGTATTATTGAATTATTATAGTATTATTCTACCTATCGTAAAATGTACTATTTTCATTAAAAGGAGCTGTGTGATGTACTTCCGTCAGTAAATCGGAGCGCGCGACTTCGACAATCGGTAATGCATCGTCAGTTGTCCACAACGCGCGAAATGTGCTGGGTTTTCTCAACATAAAATTTCAACAACGCGATCGAGCTGCTTGGGACTCAAACGGTTAATATGATTATTACAATAATAAAAAATTGATTTTCTGAAATTTCAATAATGTTGCACTTCTTTAAATAAAATAACCGATTGGTATACTTGTGATTTAGATTTATGTTAACGTTCTCCATTCGACATTCATCTAAAGATACAGATAAGATCAGGAGATGAAGTGCCGGGATGTGAGAGGTTGGGAGGATCAGAAGCGAAACGAATTTGAGGTACCAATGGGATTATTTATACCGGCCATGATAATCCATCATGTTCGCTCGCCGGTCACCACGTTCCTTCAATCCCTCTCGGGGAAAAATCATCCCTGCGATTTAGCAAACTGCGAAGCGATACTTTTGCCCCTTTTATGGGTAATATTGATGGACTGATGTGAAAAATTCCCTTCCGAGGCTCACGAGGAAATATAAATTTATTTGAGTATAGGCCATTGAGTAATTTTGAAAATGACAACGATTTCCGTAAATTACCATTTCATTCCTATATAATCGCAGAATATTAAAACTATATTATTTCCACCACATATATGTAGTACTTCTAAGAGGTTATGTACAATAAAAGCAGATATGAATGGTCATTTATGCAGATCAGTTACAGATGAAAATATTATTTAAGCTTATTATGTTATTTCACATCTACGTTGCTTTTATGCATTGAAAATTTACATCACTGTTATTGCTCTTATTTATTGGATTATTACAAACGTGAGACCTCAAGACCTTCTTAGGATAAAATCCACGCAGTTTTTGCAAAACAGGAATCCAGCAGCTTGTGTAATCTTGAGAGACACTTGTAGAAAATGGTGGAAACTATATAATTGATTAATGAAACTATTATTATTTTAACATGTGTTTAATACTTGTGTTTTATTTTCAAATTGGACACTAATTTTTGGAGTGCATATTTTAAGACTGGATGAAGTAAGGGTAATACATTTATTTATAATCCAGAGCTGTACAAGGTAATAGTAATGTAAGTAACAGTCTGCGTTGGCTAAAATGGTCTGTTGCACGATGGGTAAAAAGACCGTATTATGAAATTGAATAAAAGTTGGCGAAAGAAGCGGTATATCCACTTCTCGGTGTATCCAGAGAGAAAGATGGCACAACTAGTGCAGTTTCACGCTGAGTGTTTACATACACCGTCTGAAACTGAAAGTTGCAGCGGTAGTAATCCGGAGTTAGCAGTCGCTACGGCTCGCGAACCGTAACTTCGAAACATTTTCTTGCGAATTTACTCTCGGCTAGTGATTTTTTTGATTTGTCAGGAGGTAGTTTGGACCGAGCTAATTCCGTATAATTAAATTTTTTAAATTGCCAACGGAAATTACGTAGTCGTCCGCGAGATTTGCTCGAGGACTTTTACTGAAGGAGTCAAACTGCATGGATGAAAAGAAATAAGTCTTTTCGTTTTAAAGGTTCTCACGCTTGCTCTTCGAAGGTAATAAGTTTAAATGGGCCATACTGCTCGGGAGGTCTTCTAGTTTCTTGATTTATATTATAGTTCAACGATGGCTTGGTCAACGCTTGCTACAACGTATAAACATTATTTTTCCTCTGTGTTAAACACTGTTATTCTTGCTTCTACTCAATAACTTCGAAGGGAGACCGAAGGTTGACGCAATATTCTCGGAGGTAAACAATATTCATAGGAAGTGAACTGGTGTTGACGGAAGTTGTGCAAATCTTGAAAAATAAGAATCCCTAAATATTCACCAGAAAAAATGTCGAGATTTTATAAACTACTGTCGATTATTATTCATAACAAATTTTTAAAAGTTGGTCTATAAACATTTGGGTCGGACCATCAGCAAACTATCTATGCAAAAACACGTATTTTTGAGGATATTTACACAACATCCTTTTTATTGGATAGGATTTATAAAATTACAAAATCAGCAGTTTAATTATAAGAAACTGATATCTTATTTATGTAATACATTTACGTAACTATTGGAATAGTTAGAATTTCTTTATCTTTAAGAATTCCATGAAAAACTAAAGAACATTTATATCTATTGTACGTACACAATTACTTTAATGGCTAAATATTAGGAGGCTAAATATTCATATTTAGTAAACTTTCATTGAAGTGTAATCACGAATCTGACTCTGTATTATACAATGAGGAGTTGAACCGTTTTTTTTATAGATGCAAATAAGTGTAACGAGTAAATATAGAAATATAAAAAAAATATCAAATATTACTATAATACATTCAGTTAAAAGGACAACTTTAGAATGTAGCCATAATTCTTTTGTAATGATGAAGTTGTATGTGGCTTGGTTTAAACATTTTGGTTAGTAAACGAATTTGAAGTATTAATTTTGAATTCCTTTTCCAATTGCACACGCGCTAGAAAATCATTTTTCCTTTATTAAAACTCCCACGACTCCTCTTTTCGTCCTTCTTTACCACCATCATAAATTCAGTTCATTGTTGCAGCAAATTTTTCATAGCTACGTATATTTCATAGCCAGTAATGGCGTCCATTATATTCATAGTTATTGTTCTTATCATTGGTGTTTTATAATATATGCCCCGTTATATAATTTTTCTCCTGTTATATCTTTTATATACTCTATCTCAATGACTTTACTGGCGTGATCTTTAATTGTGGGTATGCTCCCGTAACAGACTCTAATTGCATCTCACATTTTCGCATTATCTCAATTCTCCTCTGGTCGGATTTATGCACCTTAATTTTCTTTGTTTAGATAATACAGTAACACCGGCGTTAGATTAAAAGAAATGCTAGGAACGACAATGAAGCTACTTTTGCCCCATAAAATATACACGTTAAGACAGTATGAATACACATTAATAAAGTATATCTTTAATATAAGCTTGTAATGAAATATTATTCTGAATACTAAGTGTTTCTTTTTATTACTATTTCGCATACACTGCACCAACATTTAAACTTTGTCGATTGTCAAAACTATTATACAAATTAGATATTATTAGACGAGTGTAAAAGAGCGTGTTTGATTTGAAAATATAACACGAGTGATTACATTTTAAAATAACTATTTTATTACTCAATTATATAGTCGTTACTACTTTTTATAATTATCTTTCATCGTTATACAGGCTAGTGAAACTTGAACAATCATTCAATATTATACAAATAAACGAGTATAAAGCCAAAACTATTGATCGAAATATATATCGAGCAGTTAGTTATACATCTTTCAATAATTTCTCACTATTTCCATATTATTGTTTAAATTTTGCTTCGCAAAAAACATTTTGTAGCAATAAAAATTACCAAATGATAATGTAGATACTTGGGAGAGTATTCATAATTTTTTGAGATACTTGAAAACACAATTACACTGTCCAACAGCCAAAAAACGTTTTGATTCTCACTATGCGATTCTTGTAGAGTTTCTCGCGCTGATTTCGAATCTGTTTTTAATTCTTCTCCCAGACGCACAGTTTTTCAGAAATTTGAATTTGAAAAATAGACATATTTTTCAACTTTGAACGAATATTGTGATGTTACTATAAAACATATTGAATTTTTCTTTACAGCAAAAGATTCTGTAGACTTTCCCGAATACAGTGATGTCCAATATTAATACATTCTGATTGTTTAAACATGTTTAAACAATCATTAAAGACGGAGAGAAACTACTTTTACACCAATTTTTGACGATATTTTTGAATTTATCTCAAGAAAGAAGGGTCCAGCGGAAAGTCGGAATATACCACGCGATAGAGCAGACTTTTATCTTCAGAAGCCCTCCTTGAAGTTTGCAACATCGACGTTTTTACCGATCCAAAAAGCAAAATATCTTCGCCCGACTTGAGTTGCCGCCAGTGGTGCTCTTCCACTAGCGCGGTCGTTCAACGGGATACGGCGAGGCATAACGGCGATGCAGTGGCTAAAAGCGCGCAATTACGTCAGCTTATTTAAATGTTATATTTATTATTTTTATTTACTATTTATTATTATATTCCCTTTTTATTAATATACTTATTCTTTATTTATTATTTTATAGTAAAAATGGGAATTTACAAGATAGAAAACATACCTAAATCTTCTTTCTTCTTGACTAACGCATCTTTCTTCTTCACTGTCCAACAATAGCCTGCAAGCATGGTGGTATTACCTTTTCCCAAGTATCTTGTTTCCATAACCAAAATGTATCGATGGAACCTTTCACCGCGTTCATCACTCACATCAACAAGTTTACACGGAAAAAAGTCTAAATGCGAATGTAAAAAGTGCATTTTGAGCGACATATTACATTCCCACTTATAGAAGGAATCTTTTAGTTGTCTCACTATTATAACGTAGTTTAATGAGCGATGTTTCGAAGATTCCATCAAGAAAAAGTTTTTTCTTCTGTTGAAATTAACTTACCTTTTGTTACACTGAATCTTTTATTACAATTAAATTATGTTACAGTTGCAAAAAATCTCACTCTTGAAAAAGACCCACATCTGGGTCGAAACGTTGAGTTTCCGAAGAGGTTTTCTAATTTGCACAATTGCTATTTTGTATCGTTGATCGAACCTGTGCGCCGAAATCAAACACAATTAATCAAAAATTTCGATCGATAAACACATTTAATATATTCCATCAAGGTTCCGTCAAGACATTTTTTTTATGGAAAACATATACTTGGGAAAAGATAATACAACCATGCTTGCAGACTGTTGTTGGAATTTAATAACAGAAGCGGAAACATCTCATAAACGTCAGCCCAGAAGAAAAAAGTTTTAGGTATGTTTTCTATCTTGTAAACATATTAATAAAAAGGAAATATAATAATAAATAATAAATAACAATAATAAATATAATCGTCGAACGACCGCGCTAGTCGAAGAGCACCACTGGCGGCAACTCATGTCGGGCGAAGATATTTTGCTTTTTGGATCGGTAAAAACGTCGATGTTGCAAACTTTAAGGAGGCCTTCTAAATATAAAAGTCTGCTCTATCTCGTGGTATATTCCGACTTTCCGCTGGACCCTTCTTTCTTGAGATAAATTCAAAAATATCGTCAAAAATTGGTGTAAAAGTAGTTTCTCTCCCTCTTTAACGATTGTTTAAACATGTCTAAACAATCAGAATGTATTAATATTGGATATCACTGTATTCGGGAAAGTCTACAAAATCTTTTGCTGTAACGAAAAATTCGATATGTTTTATAGTAACATCACAATATTCGTTCAAAGTTGAAAAATATGTCTATTTTTCAAATTCAAATTTCTAAAAAACTGTGCGTCTAGGAGAAGAATTAATAACAGATTCGAAATCAGCGCGAGAAACTCTACAAGAGTCGCATAGTGAAATTGGATTAGATGTAACATATACCGTACACGAAAAATATGAAAAATATTTAGCAATGAAAAGTCTCAAATTCTTTGCACATTATAGTAAGCGCACTAACTTTAGATAACAATAAAAACATCAAATGTTTGAGAACTGGTTGGCAAACACGATATAAACAAGTAACCACTAGAAAATATGAACGCAAAAAGGAATATTAAATCATCCTAATTATTCAAGAATCCCTTACAAACTTTATTAAAAAGAACAATTACGTACGCAACTCTTACATGAGTTCTCACACACCAAAGCGAACAAGAAACGCAAAAGCAAATACCCTAGCTGAATATGCAACAACATACCTAACAAATGCAATAATGAAGCCAATCCTAACCTAAGACCTCCTCAAATCGATCCACAACAAATAGAAAGCTAAATTAAACTAGATTTAGACCATAATCAGAACGATCAAAATCACAATGCCGAATAAAATTTCTACCAACCCATGACTACCGCCATTGTCGGCATAGATGCATAAAATCCGTGGTCTTTTAATGACCTTGAAATCGACGAAACATAAAAACAAAATTAAAAAAAGTAACTGCTAAAAACAGTATTGTTTCGAACCCCTGGGGAGTGAACTGAAATAAACTGTGCAGACAGAAGAGGTTGATACAGCGAGGATCAGCGGTGGATAAAGAAAATTGATAACCCGGCGAAATGGTAGCGGAGGGGTAAACTAAGGCACGAGTGGAAATTGCGAAAGTAAACACCGGTGCTCGTCAGGAGTTCGGTAAAAAGTAGTGGAATACATGGAAGTTGGAGTCAGGAAGTGGTAAAGGCAGCCGATTGACGCGACACCGACGCTGACCAAGACACAACTGGGACTAATCCCCCAGAAACTGGAGCTCGACGTGCCGGCCAGCAAACGCTTCTTGCGTTCGTGAGAACGGTTCTTCGTCGCTTAAACATGTCGGCCAAGTGGAGCACTGGGATCTCGTAGCTTCGCAGTTTGCGGAAGAGGGTGGAGGGAGAGAAGGAGTCGAAGAAAACGATCGATTCCGGTGTCTTTGGGACACGTAACGCAGTACTGCACTTTTTACACGGTCACGATAATATTGAGGAGGTCACGTACCGTCGAGGATCGGGATCGCTTTCAATTTCATTACCACAGCTGGTTCGAGACCCCTTCTTTCCTCTTTCTCTGTTCTCCCACGTCCCTGACGGGGCTGCCTGCATGCTTCTGGGTATTGTTACAACCGGAGCAGGACCAACAGCGCACGAACGTTCCGTGAAATGTTACGAGCGCTACCGTTTCGAATTTATTCTAACAAGCCGCGTTTCTATGCACATATGTTCACATAAATATCGCGAGCTACGCGCTGGTTCGTTTAAGCGAGTAAATCGGAAGGGCGGAGTCGGCTATCCCGTCTCGGGGCGCAGGCGAGAGGATATTCAAATGGGGAACAGGCAACATTCTCCAAGGACATCATAATCAAGTAATAAGAATATCTCGGGGTTGTTCCCGCTCGCCCATGGAAACTACATGGATCGTCCCGGATGATTCTTGAAGTAGCCCCTCGGCTATCGGCGCTAGAATAATGTACTAGGGAACGCGTATTTTTAGCGTGTCTACAATCAGGGACAGAAATATGTGGCACCCTTCGTTTCTTTGTGTTTCCATATGTAGTAGCCGTGAAAATGAGTACTTTATTGAAACGTTTACAAGCTTCGGGCGTAAAATGCAGACTCCCGCGGCGCGTGGCCGCACGCGTTCTCGTAGGAGTCCTCTCCTCTAAATCGCGATCGTCTATTCTCTATTCGGCCGAGGCTCGCCGATATTGCCTTATATGGTCATAAATGAATAAAACCGCGAATTACCGTCGTCTTGACAACGCCTGAACATACGGCGGCCGCCGAACGTTCTGGATTGCGGATCGTTCTGGAACGTTCCTACACATATGATATCGGAAATATACATTTTAGTAAATAAATTATGATGTTCACATAGCTGTAAACATCTGTACGAATCTGGAAGATTATGCGCAGTACCCGCTCCTGAGAAATGTTATAAAGAAAGACGTAAACGTGAGAGTCGTGAAGTAGAACAATATGATAGGATATGATAAGATATTTTCTCTTATGGGTTGTAAATCTCCATAGGAAGCGTTAATCTTACGTGTCTTGAGAAGTCATCAAAACATATTATAGCATATAATAGAAATAGTTCAGTTTCATCAGTTTCATCAGCTCACAAAGTGGATCGTGGAAAAAATTTAAGTGCGTCAGAAATGGAAACTGCATAAAAACTGTTTCAAGAAATCTTTTCTATTGTCAAAAGTGCTAGTCGTAAATCGAAGTAGAAATGTAATCGGTAAATTCGTTAAAAATTCACATAATTATAGCACAATAGGGGGTTCGGGTCGTCCTCCCGCGTTCACAATACGTCAAAAGCGTGCACTTTTAACACGTTCCCTGCCGCGTGGGGCGTATGCTACAGAGACCTTGGTCTGTAAACGTCTGATGTGGCCTTCTTCATAATATGATAATTGATCCATATTTTATTGATGGTACGCTAAATAGACGTAAATATGAGAAAATCTTACAAGATGTTTTGCCAGAATTATTAGAGAACATTTCATTGGATATACGACGATCCATGTGGTTCCAACAAGACGAATGACCTGCACATTCAGCATGAAATGTTCCCGAATTTCTGAACAAGAAACTTGAAGATCATTGCATTAGTTGATCAGGAAGAAATAAATGGCCGTCGCGTTCCCCGAACCTGACAGCATTAGATTTTTATTTGTAGATAACATTAAAGGACCATGTATACCGCAAAGAACCAACAATCAAAGTAGGCATGAAAGAACGAGTAAAAAGAACTTGCTCTGTAATAGATAAAAATGAAATTTATCAGGCAGTGCCACCTTGGCATGTTCAAGGTCGCCAATTTGAACACTTATACTAGCAGTGAGTACGTAAATAACATGTTGCACCTAAATCATCGAAGTGTTCGAAAAGTGCTTTGAGACAATTTATTTTTTCTTGCAGTTGACCTTGAATGACCTTAATAATACGTCATTGTATTCGTCCTGAAATACTCTATTAGAACCGAAGTAACAAAACATACTGTCCCATTTAAAAAAAAAAAAACAGGGTTGACTTTCATATCTCCTTGACGCCTCCATCTATCATAAAGCTAGTAGCATCAGATTATGAGTCCTTTGATACCAAATAAATTTGGTCTGACGCATTTTCTTCTGTTTTCAAATACAAGCGAGTTATTCAGGTTCCCCGTTTGAAATGCCTCACCCTGGTATATATATATATATATATATATATATATATATATATATATATATATATATGTAGGATCTTAGGAAAAATGAGGAATTCCGCGCCGGGAATCGAACCCGGGACCCTCGCGGTTGTAGCTGATCAACTCTTACACATACCCACGGAACCCTCCTACTTTTCCTAATCTCCATACAGTATTTGGTCTGGGGGGTGTCCTGATCCCACACATATATGGGACTCTGTCTTAATAAATACACAGACAATGATTTAACAAAAATAATGATTTCGTTGATTTTGGGCGAAGTTAAGTTATCCACTCGTAAGGAGGATTTCAAGACGGAACACGGAAGGGGGAGACACTGAAGGATGCAGCCCTTTTCCAGAAGGAAGATCGATGCGCACTCTCATCTGGCTTACGTATGACGCCAAGGCTTTTGACGTCTGTATCTTCTCGGCGTGCATCGAGGCACGTTGCATTCCTCGGAAAAATCGATGGGGCCTCCGCTCGACAAGAATTTCGCTCTGCAATCAGGTCAACACCCTCGCCAAGCAGGGAAAAAGCATTTTCCTCGGCGACGGCTTCCTCCTGGAATCCCGCGACGAAATTAAATATTCTCGAGGCTATTTGCGGTGGTGTGTTCCGTAATCGAGGGCGGCACTTAACGCCTTTTATCGATACGTAGCAGAAATTAGGGGTGGAAATAGGCTCTTATATTCGTATTACTTCACACCGTGGGCCAAAGCGATCGTCGCGCCGGTAAGTTCATTCAATTTGACTGATCGCATTTACCAAGAGAGGGACAGAGACGAGAATGCCACATCGACCTTCGGAGTGTTTATGCAGGATGACGCAAGTGATTCGCGTAATTAATCCTTTGACATAGCAATTAAATGGCATTCGATGTGGGCAAAGGTACTGTTCACTTTTTACTTTATCATTCGTCTAACATTAATCTTTTAACTGAGGATGATGAGTTAATTTGTACTTTGCGATCGCAATTAGCTTTCAAAAACTTTCGATTTTTTTACTTTAATTTTTAAACGTTACTTCAATATGTCACAGAGTCCACGTTAGTATACCATAAACTGAACTGTATTTATCTTGATTGTGGTGAAATGTTGGTCATCTCAATTCTACTTGTCTCTCTGTACGTCGTGGTAGCAGTTCATGATTGAAAAGTCGATTTATAAGACAATACGCATGGTTTACTCAGATTTACTTTTGCGATATTTGTTCAAAAATCCATTGATACACTGCGCCTGGAGGGAATTCTTGGATAAAATGTATTTCCTGTAGAATAAACACCGTGCAGCTGGGATTTAATTTTTTCTGGCATACTTTTGGATCGTAGTTCATTACGCTTTGGATAAGGATACATATACTATTTATCTAATATTGTTCCTGTTAGATTTAAAGAAGTTAGGAAAATTCAAAGAATGTGGACACTTTTTGTCGTTAGATAGAACAGGACAGTTTTCGATTTTGGTTTCTCTTATGGTTGGAGTGCTATCGTTCTCCGTAGATGATGAAGAAACACGACTGGTTAAAGTTCTAACAGACTCTTATACACTTGTTTGAACATAACGACCTAAAATGTAAAATTACTACAACAGCAGTGTATAAATACTTTCTTGATTATAAATTTTTTGTTCTCCTTTCTAATATTTTTGAACGATAAATTACTAACACTTGCATCTGAGCATATTGGTTCTGTGCACAATGAAGTACTACATGATGCACATTACATGAATGTGCCATTTCTTTACAGAAAATTATATCTAGAAAATCGGGTATACGATCTGATATCCATTCTGAACATGAAAATTTTTGTTCATCTTGTTTCAATTGATAATTCAACTCGAGTAACTTGCATGGAGCATTTGAATTATATTTGTCATTCACATTGTAGAGGAATATTGCTCGCAGCTCAAACGTTAATGTCACGAGTGTGCAGATATCGAGGATTAGGTCTTTAAAAGTATGTTATTAGATCATTATAACGGACATATACAGCAAATGTATGGCCTTGTTTCTTTCAGCAGGTGGTTCTTCAAGTTTAAATTCATTTAAATGACCTTTTTAATGAGGAAATAAGAAAGTTGAATTGAAAATGACCACACAAAAATGACCCTAGACCTAATCTTTAACACTAACAGTACCACGAAGTTTCAAATTTTTAATTTTATAATTATTGAAATCACAAAAATGCTTTCATTGGACATTATTAAATAAATTTCTTCATTCAAAAACACATTGTTGTAAGAATTCATAGACGCTAAAGAAATTCAGTCTTGTCATTTTTATGAAACAACGTATACCAGTCACATTTTGTGTTTGATATGGTTAATGGAGAAGACAGTACTTCTATCTTGAAGGTTATGTTAAAATCAAATCCGGATGGATCTTGATTAATCACAAAAAGTAATTTTACAAATCGAAGAAATGAAAGATTCCTTTTATATTCGGAACGATGGAAGCGTTAAAAATCCGTCATGAAAGAAGGAAAATTATTTGATAAAGCTAGGACGAAAGAAGTCGGTCGGATGACGGCGATGGACGCGAAAAATATCTTCACGTATTTCTCGAACGAGTGGCCTTTGAAAGTTAGCCTCATTAGCGACGCCGCCCTGTACTTCCGTCCTATCCATTATCTTCGTTTTTTTAATACCTTGATTTATGTGGACTGATTTAACTACGCGGCTCTAATCAGAGGGTTGAAAATTAACCACGCGGTAATTAATATAAAAAGTGTTCTACGTTTTATCGTTACTTCTGCAGCTGTGGTCATCAAATCGTTAATGATTTCCTCCGGGAATTGGAACTTTATGTTCATCGTAATTTTATATTAGATAGCTGATCTTTATGGAGATATAAATTTTTATGAACTAACTTATAGAAATTAGAATCGGAAAACGATTTTTAATTTATTATGGTGTATATTACATTTCCAACAAGATAAAAATTAAATTGTACTGCTGTTATAAACATTTTACTGTGCTGACTTTCAGGAGATCGGAAATGCCATAAATCTGTGTACCATACCGAGCTTACTCTTGTAGGCGTTGAGCGTTCGACCGTTAGCAACCGGTCGTTGGCAACCGGCCGTCGATGGTTCTCCAACGTTCCAGAATCATCGGCTTGACGGTTGGTCGTCGCGAACGTTACAGAGTCATCGGTTTGGTGTTTGGCCGTTAGCAACCGTTGCGACCTGACGGTTTTTGTTTATCGCGAGGACCATGGTCCGTCGCGTTTTCCGAGCGAGTTCGCCGTGAGCCGTTTCGAGAGTCACCCGCTCTTTCTTAGACCGATCACCCCCTACACTCTGAAGTTTAATTGTAACAGAAAATTTTGTTTTGCTTAAAAGATGAATCGAATGATATTCGTATTTTTCAAAGTCTGTTTAAAACCGGTGAAACCGGTGAACGATTTCGCAAGTTAAAACGCTTAGCAAGTGTCCAACATAATTTTATAAAGCCAGAAGTTAGAAAAGGAGTGAGAAATAACCAGACGAATATTGAGCAGTGCTATTAAATAAACTACATCAGTGATTGACCGACTGCTTAAAAAATGAGTAAAGTGAGATTTTTAAATTGTACGAATAATGAAAGTAAAAGGAATGAACAAGGTAAACATTAGCAAAAGAAGGTTTTGATCTTCTGTGAATAAAGTTCAGTAATCTTTCACACTTGAAAAATAAAAGTATAAGATGTCGACGAGTCTGTTAGAAGAAGAAACATTTATTCCGTAAATCTTCTCTTTCATTGAAGAAAAATTTTTTTTTTATATTCGCTAGTTTGCCAACTCCAGTACGATGCACGCTTAATTAGAGTAGTCGGAAAATACAACGGCATATCCACAACAGTCTACCAGCCTGAATTCGCCGGTGGCTCAGTCAAAAACGCAAAGGGTTGTGGGCGTCAAAGAAAAACTCAATTTTCAAGGGCTCTGTTTACCGCGCTAGTATTAACACATTTTGGTGAGTGCGCGACTCTTCAGCAGCGGAAAACCTTATCTTGAATTTGCTGTTTATAAATATCGCTGGCGGAGGTCGGCCACGCACGACACAGATCACAAAAGCAGAAAACAAAGTGCACAGAGATGTTTCAGGGTCTCGTTGAAGCTGCCGCGGACTCGGCGCTTGAAGTGGCTCTACTCTCAGTGATCCCTCCACCTCCGCGAGGCATCATCTTTATTTTTTCCCCTCTTCTTCTCGTCACTCGGCCCCGCCACTCTTACGCCGGCTTGGCCAATTACCAAGGCACCGGAACAACCAGACACTGCAAATTGTGATTAATTATAACGGCACCATGCGCCGACTCTACGTAATTAATAAAGAATGGTAATGCCGAGTCACGTCCACTGAAACGCGTGCGATGCGCGTTCCTACTCGACCACCGACTGCTCGATCTTTATTTGAACGGCTCGATAAGACTTTGATAGTAAATCGAGTAACAAAAAGCGTCAACCTCTTCTACAAGCCCTCTCGATCAATTAGAAGGGATTCCCTGAATTGACAGTTTGCGAAAGATATTTGCTTTTCATTCGCTTCTTCTTACAATGTAATTCCTCAGTGGAAAACCTGGAAAATATAAACGAATTTTTAGAGGACTTTCTCATCAAATCGTTTAAAATAAAGATAATATTTAAGAATTTTTTTCTCTTAAAATATATATTTTATAAAAATAACTTGTTGTACTTAGTTTGTACAACCCTTTAATATATGAAAATGTTTTTTGCGATTCTTGTTGCGGTGATCCTTATAGATGGCGGTCACTGCACTGCTGTCAAATATGAGGTAAATAAGGTGGCCACGTTCACAAAACAAATTGTAAGTCAATTCGAAAAATTCTTGCTACATTATTTTCGTTATTGTATTGGTTTCCGCATGAACCAAAATGATGCATTTTGGAATACAAATTGTTTTGTTATTCATTGTTCGTTATTCATTTTCATTTTATATGTTATTTATTTTGACGATATAGAAGTTAAGAATTTCTATCGTTTTTTCATTTCAGAAGATCTTACTATAAATGACTACACATCAAGAACTGCAGCAAAAAATGTTTTTATGCACTAGAAACGTGTACAAACTAAGAGCAAAAAGTTTTTCCTATTTGATGTTGTATATTTTAGAAAACAAATTCCTAAATATCATCTTTATTTTAAATAATTTGATGAGACAGTCCCCTTAAAAGATGTGTTGAAGTAATCATATTGAAATTATTTTTACTCGCAGGAGCAGTAAATAGTGTTACCGTTGTGACTTGTGACATACGAATTCCAAACATAATCCATGTAAACAAGAATTCGAATTTTCATTTTAGCTTTCTCAAGTATTACTCTAATAGTCTATCTGTCTACATTAATAACTAATAGTGTAATACTCAAAAGGTATTATTACAGTTGGTGGTTGTTGAAATAAAGTAGTCACATTGTAAGTAAAACTCACATCCGGGAATGTCGGGACGTCGGCGCGGCGTCGCTTTGGCTGTTACAATGTAACAACTCGAAAAATGGCTAATGGAGTGTGTGTCATGAGTCGAAATGACGATCGGCACGAGACGAGAGTGGGGAAGACGATAGTTGCACGTCTGCCCAATAGTCAGTTCGACAGAAGAGTCGGTTTGGGCAGGACATACCTGGTATATATATATATATATATATATATATATATATATATATATATATATATATAATAAGTTCATAGTTCCAAGTTTTTATATTAAAGAAAGTTCCTTATTCACTAACGCTGTGCTTTATGATAAGAGAAACACCATTCCTATCATATCCTCAACAGTGGTTTCTCGCATTCTTTGTTCCTAAACTACGTTTTTACAGTTGTATGCCTTGCGTAATTTCTAATGTATAACGTCCTTTTAATTCTTCTACGTTCAAAAATATTCATTAAAGTATATTTTCATCGACGTGTATGACGATCGACTCGAAAATAGATACTGGGAGAATTCAGATACTGTGGGAATGTTTTTCAAATGTTTTAGATCAAATAAATAACATACTCCATGTATGTGCGTCGCGACGTCGGCAAATAGGTTAGCGACGATCGAACAACGCGGAGGAACTTCACCGAATATGAAGTCCTGTCGAGAAGTATGATTGTATAAGTGGACTGTAATAGGTTGGATAGAAAACACGGACAACTACGTGGACTAAGAATGTGTATTTACAATATGCTTTACACGAGTCGGACTTTATGAATCACACTGTGGATAAGTCTGTCGCGCTTATATACAAATCGGTTTGTAGGAGGATCTAACTATTAGCCTATTGGCATCAAGTGGATTTTGGGCCATGCCCTTTTCGAATTTGCTTGTTACCACCCACTACAAGCCTTGTGGGGTAGAAGACGGCCGCTATGGACGGGCCCAAGGAGGGAGGAAACTGGCGAATTTTCATTGTGGGGGGTTTTTGACGGCAAGGCCCGTTAGGGTGGCTCGCTCGCCTTACCGCTGTTTACCTGGCGCTGTACAAGTTTATTGTTTTATTGCTCGAAGGCTAGGAGACCCGAGATGCACGTGGGTGCCAACTGGAAGCCGTAAAGCAATCTTCGGGGTCCTAGTCCGAGGTACATCTGTTTTGGCTTAACAACTAAATTGCAAGTATACTAAAAATCCTCCATCGCTAGGTAGTAAATCGAACTGTTTTCGAAGCTTTAACACTCCATATTTCCAATCACTTATGCATACGCTCGGAACGTTTCAGACTTCTAAAGTTGCACAGTACGTAGAGGATTACCATACAGATTGTTTGAAGCCGGAGAATCCAATTATGCTATTTCCCCAAGAATCAATATTTGCAGAATTACATTCGGTAATAGTGTAATATTATCCGTTCGATCGTGTCCTTTGGATAATTAATTCGTGTCCTTAACTAATTACTGCATTGGTTTCTGTTTATCTCCCGTATGTATGTGGCGGATCACACGCGCGATAAGAACGAACTGTCATCACTGAAAACAGGATTCATAGCCGCAACTACAATAAAAATCCAGCTATACGCACATATTTAACTAACAATATCCAGTACTGCTCCACCGTTTTATTCCTCGTAGACCTGGACACAATGAATTCACTTTGGTATCGTTCCACTTTAGACCGTTATTCCGGGAGCTTAATTGAAAAGTCCGACAGTATTAAAGTAGATTGAGCATTATATTATACGAAGTCGGAAGTATCGTTTGCCCGGAAGCCCGACAAACTTCAAACAAATTGTGAGGACATGAACAAGGAATCTCGTCGATCGCAGATAATGAGTGCTGTGGAACATGTAAATGACACTGCATTATCGGATGCGTCGGAGGACAATCTCCGTCGGAGGCCAATCTCCGTCGGAACTAGGCCTTCAACAATGCTCTTTGTTACCGTTGACAATTTTTGTCACTGGCGGGAACATCCCGCTCCCATCTGCACCGGGGTATTATATTGACATAACAATTTACGGGCTTCTAACCCAGCTGGTGGTCGCCTTTACGGGTTGATGCACGCGACTTTTCAATCTGCTGGCGTCCGTATCTAATGAAACCGCAGATCATCGGCGGAAGAAGGACAGGTCAATTATTAATAGAGATCTGCAAAGTAGACCTTTCATATATTCAACGAGGGATCGATCAACTTCGTTTACAGTATTATAGAATATTAAAATACCCTCTGGCCCGGGCAAACTTCAAAGACCTGGCTGACTAGAAGGTCGCGCCGCGAAAAATCGATTGCGATATAAAACGCGTCCCTTTGAGCGCCCGTATTCCCGGTGAAATTTTTTTGACGTCTGTTTCCATAAAAACGGGGCTCATTTGCTACACGCGATTGATATAAAAAACAGCAGTTGACGTATTTTCTATTCGAACCCGATCAACAGTGACAAGCAAGAGCCGTTTGATCAAAAATTTAATCCCAAGCTAATTAATGCACAACATTTATTTTTCCTTTGTTCGGGGGGATTTTAATTAACGTGTTTTACGGCTCGGGTGTGAGTAATGATATCAAAGTATTTCTCTCGTGTACTGTAATTAAATCGCATTACTGATCTTCTAATTTCTTGAACGACCAGCTAATTCCAAAGCGGTGAAAAGTGACGAAGGATTTGTAGTGATATTTATATTAGAAAGTTCTAATTGAAAGAGTCCTGATGGATTTCTGATACTAAACTCCGAAGTGCCCTGAATGATACTGGCTCTGCTTACTCGTTCTCCTTGTGGATGTCTGCAGCTAATTGTAGAAGTATATGGGTCATTCCATGCTAAATCGATCACTTTTTGACGTCACCCTCGGCGATTTTGTTCTAAATGAAATATGTTGTAGTTCATGTGAAATTAGGGGCGGTTTAATCATTTTTCCGGTTGAGAATTTGTTTAAAAATTATAGTCCTTCAAAGTTTGCAATTTTTACCCATTTTGGCGAAAATAGTCTTCACTTACGCATTTTTATCTCAGGGATTGTCTTTCCGATTGAGCTAAATATTGTTTAGTTTTATTCATAAAGGATTAGGCTATTATAAAGTAGGTCTATGAAACCTATGGTCCTCACCGAAAAAATGCAAAAACAAAATTTGTTTATATTTTTCGACATTAAAAAGTTAATTATGGAATTTGATAAAAATTATTCTATAAGAGCCTAATCATTTATGAAAACTAAAAAAAATTTAGCTCAATCGGAGAAACAGTTCCTGAGATAAAAATTCATAATCGAAGCCTATTTTCGCCAAAATGGGCACAAATTGCAAACTTTGAAGGCCAGTAACTTTTAAACAAATTCTTAACCGGCAAAATTATAACTTAAACCCCCCCCCCCCCCCCCGCCCTAATTTCACATGGACCACAACATATTTCATTTAGAACAAAATCGCCGATGGTGACGTCAAAAAGTGATCGATTTGGCATGGAATGACCCTTATATAAATACCACTTTTGAAAAATCCAATTTTCGAATTCTACTATTTCTAAAAGAAAGTTTTCGAATTTCTACAATGCAGTAAAATATAATTAAAACCGTAAAACTGTATTTATATTTAATTTAAATTGTTCGCTTTATATTTGTTGAACTAGAAAAATGTAACAGAGTATAATGCACTCTCCGCAACACGAAATGACGAAAACTCAAGACTGAAATAATAAAGAATCGCAGAATTTTGCAGACTTTTTAATATTTACGGGATTGCATAAATATAATGTAGAGTGGAAGGGTTTTCACAGGATAGATCAAAATCGTAATATTGAAAGAAGGCGTTTTATTCCTCGAAGTACGTTCAGGCAAGTGCGAATGCTAACTGCCGCTTTTTAAAACATTTGAATTCGGCGTTGTCCTCAGAGCGCGAGTCGTCGCTGGTCAGCTGTTGTCCTGTGACGAAATATGGGGCGACGACCGCGCGTCATAATATTGTTCGAGGAACGACACTTTTTCCTCGCGTAATTGACTTGTGTATGTGTTATATCTCAGCGCACGGTGTTTCTTTTACAATAACAAGATAAAAGATACTCTATGCGAAAAAGATTGAAGTAACTAAAATCTATATAAAATATAAATTACAAATTTTTAGTACGTTTAATATTTTTCTGCAGGAAATATGATTTCAAAAAGAAACTGTCATCGGTCAGTTTGTATATCATATCAAAGAATAGCATAATGGAATACGCTCGTGAATTTGCACATTAAGTTTCCGCTTGATACATAAAGATTACATTTCCAGTAAAAATGTTAATGTTTTTGTAGAAAATCGTGGTATACGTTGTAGGAATTGCTTTATATTTGTTATATATATATATATATATATATATATATATATATATATATATATGTCTTTGTACAAGTATCAACCGTTTTATAATTGAAGTTCTTTTAATCCACTCTCTATCTTCACTACTATATCTCTTCTTGATACGTTTCACTACTGAGCATATATCCCCACTAGTCTCTACCACCGAATCGCTCATCGGTCACCGCTCACACAATTCATACAGAGAGTAGACCCACTCAACAGCACCACAGATCAGACAGTCACACACAGACATGACACTCAACTCATATCCTCAACAGTTTTTAATTGAAATAATAATTAATTTCTACATTTTAATTATTGTATTTATACCTAGTAGCCGGTTTCCGGGATTAAAACCCATCTTTTAAGACAAACTCTAATTAATTGTGAAAGCGATGGTAATGTATTTTCCACGATTAGATTTCATGTACACGTAGAATGTGTAGTTTGTTCATTCATGTTTAAAATCAAAATCTAATGCATATGACGAGACTGTGGAAGTGTGTGCTGATATAATATGCAGTGAATATGCAGAACATGCAAGATGTATGCAAAGCAAATATACAACAAATACAAAAAATGCACAGTTCGTTAAGAAACAAGAAATTCGTCCAATTACATTTGAATAGTATATTTCACAGTATATTTTCATTATATGAGTATATTATATTTCAGTATATTATAAAATAAAATATAAATTTTACTTATCTAATTGTAGCCTTTATAAAATTATAAAATAATTTTAAACAAATATTTAAAATATGCTAAATGAATAATATGTTTTTGATTCCATTTAATTATGAAACATGTTTCTATCGAGTCTCCATTCTTTAATCTAACTATACAAAAATGTGTATTTAAATATGCTTTCGCAGTCTATCTCCGAAAAATTCAAGTTGTTACGTTCAATTTTAAAAAAGTTATTCTTCTTCTTTCACATCGCATCGACGTCTTGGTCATTAGCGATGACTGTGTGTTTCACTGTTTATATAGATTGCATCCCATATATCTGTAGCTTTCATGAATTTTAGTAGTTTTTTTTCTGTTTTGTTCCGACTTATAAAAGGGTGATTAGTTTTTGAAAAGTATCCACTTCATTTTGTCTCCGACTATGTAAAGCCTAGAATTTTTCGAAATGCCGGAGAAACTGAGTGCTTGATGACCGCGGAAAACAACGTTGAGGTTTTTGGAGAATCTTGAACCCGGCGTTATGTAAATCGATGCTGATTCGAATCCCCGAGGACTGGAGAAGAGTCCAGGAGCGAAACGATGGGCCACGTTCACGGAAGAAAAGCTTCTCACCGGTTGAACTTTTTCCAAAAGAAACGCCAGACTCGCGGCGAAGATTCGATCGCTGGGTACGACGGTAAAAGCAGAGTACATATAGGACAGACCTGAAGCGTCGCGAACGGAGGAAAAACCAGCTCCCGGTGTACTCAGTTTTTCGTTTGGAAACTTGGTAAACGAAGTCTGGCCCCGTGATCGCGTAAGAATTGGAAGGGGGTAGAATCTTGAATTACTTCCAGATGACCAGCCTGGAACCGAGATTTGCTAGGAGATACCTGATCTAGGGCAAACTTTGGGGAGAATTTATCTAAAAAAAAAGCCGGCAGTCGCTCGTTGCTAATTTGTTATTAAAACTATTACGGAATTCTGGGGAATACATACGTAGGATCAGCTTGCAAATCCCCAGAACTAGATATTGTATTTACAAGAAGTGTTATATTAATAGTAGTATCTCTGGATATCTCCTTAAAACACACCAATAAGAACATTGGTATATTCTCCGATTCTCTAAGTGCATTAGAAAGCTTAGAGAGTACAAAAGTAGACATAAGCCTTTCAAACAAACGCCTTTATCCTAAAAATTAAAAAGCACTCCTATAAAAAAAATTCGTATCGAGAAGTAAAATTTTTTTTGGATCCCGTCGCACATCGGATTTGAAGGCAACGAAACCGTCTACCCCTTAGTTAAAATAGCAACTATAACTCCCAGCGATGAAATAAGCACCATCCCCTACACGAACCTATTTGAAGATTTTCGAATATCCGCAGGTTCAGAAATCACTAGAATTGTAAAGCAAGAAGGCCTTTCCAAAGGAAAAAATTACTTAAAAAATGTCCACCGTGATAACTCAGTCCCACAGTATGCCCATAAAGAACTTTCTCGCGAACTTTTTGTGACCATAAACCGTTGCAGGGAGGATCACTACAATTTAGCTGCATCACTCTCACGTATAGGCATGACTGGTGATGCGAAATGCGAATGTGGAAACACAATACAAGACGTGAATCATATCATATGGCAGTGCGATCTATATGTACAACTCACAGCGATCGAAACGTATGACAATTACAGAAAATTGAATTATATCTTCCTTTAAGTGCAGATATGTTAATCAAACATACCCACTTGTACATACATTCATGGCTTTTTAAAAAATTACAAGCTGAAAATTTAAATCAACGATCAAAAACTAAGTAGAAGTCTAAACGATGCATTGTATAATTGAAGTTATGTATATATAATCTACATCATGGTACACAATTATTTTTGTGTAGCAGAAATAAGTCGTGCACGAGACGTCAAATACGTAATACAAAAATGCTATTAAGGAAAGTCAGTTAAGGCTGGACTGTATGAGGAACAATTGATGGGAGCAAAGAATTCAATGAACCTAATGTTCCATCAAACAACAGAGTACAATAATAATGTAAATACTTACATGATTTGTAGCGTAGGTATAATTATTCGTTTTAAAATTGCAGTTACTTTTAACAAAGATTAATATTCCAATCAAATATTGACTGGGACTATTATAAATATATGAATTAAAAATTGCTTTGAAATCATTGAATGAAATTATAGTGTTACAAAGTACTAGAGAGTATCTTGTTTGTCAAAAGTATAATATTCACTGTGGAATTATGGTAATTATCTATTGTAATAGCTATTGCTATCTGTAAGTTCAAAGCAATATAAAAGACTAGCTTCTGTTCGCGGCTTCGCTCGCACTGGAAACCGTTTAATGCCCTCGGAAATTGATCTTGTTTCTCCATAAAACCTTTCAACCTCCCATTCACCCCTATAAAGTTTTAATTTTATGTCATGTCGCCATCATAGATTTCATAATTGATGCAATTTTCGTAATTAACGTCCCATGTTTGATTAATTATATCAAAGAGCATTAAGACAAAGTTTCAAGCAAATCCGACCACAAATAAAACATTCCTCATATAAACGTTGCAACCCCTTTTCACCCCCTTGTGGGTTGAATTTCGAGATATCCTTTCGTGTTCCTTGTATAGATCATAAAGGAAACGTCTGTGCAAAATTTCAGCTTTCTAGGTCCAAGGGTTTAGTCTGGACGTTGATGAGTCAGTGAGTCAGGACTTTCTTTATATATTGATTAGGTACCGTTTTAACATCATTGGTCTATTAGCAATCTAATGGCAAGTAAGTTAATAGAATATTGTTAATTAACTACGAAACTAATGAAGAGGTCTAGATATACGATGATACATTTTATAACATGCAATGATGAAAAATTCATTATCATATGAAGCATATGAAACAGAGGGTATTTCATTTATTTCAAATTAAATGCTGAGTTCTAAAAGTTATAGTGGTTTGAATTGTCCGTACTAGAAAACGTTTGTGCCATGATAACACCTGGTCTGCGTTTCTTTCCGCTACCCTCGTGTTATACTTTAAACCAGGCCTGGCCAACCCAAATGGTTTCACGGGCCACTTTGATGACGCGTTACGTTATAGCGGGTCACAGTTTAGGTAAACATGCTTTTAAAAAAGATTGGTGTGTGCTTAGACCACATGCCTGAAGTGAAACTTCTTTCTTTAATTTTTTTTCGAATTTTTATTAACACTCTATGACATTTAATTTTCTATGATTCTATTATTGAAACAATAGGCTTGTGATAGCTAAAATATGATATAAATATTCTTGAATCAATTTGGTCTAAATGTCTTGCAAATACTGCATCCAGAGTTGTTCCTAATCTTGTTGTCGCTTCATTAGGATTATTTACCATTTCCAATCTTAATTTACTTCTAACAAATTCTATTAATAATTTTGATTGTTCCGATGTAAAGTTCACGTTGAAATCTCCACTTAGCATCATCCGAATTTTATCATAATCTTTATGAAGCAATGCCGAACACAACCGTATATGCTAATAGAATAGAATTTCGTTTCATCGTTTCATTGCCGGATCGATTTTACTCCTACCGAGTCGAGGTTTTATACGTACCGCGCCTAAAGAAGTTTCACTTCAATAGAATGGAATTTCGTTTCATCGTTTCATCGCCAGATCGGTTATACTCCTACCGCCGCGAGGTTTTACGCCTAACGCGCCTAAAGAAGTTTGACTTCAAAATGTATTACGAATACATTACAATATAATTAACTCTCGAGACTTAATTAATGAGATATTTTTTTATCTTTTCTTTCACTTAATTTTTGTAGATCTATATTTATGTTCAATGTTGTACATCTTAGCTGATTTTCTAAATTGGCATCAGTTAATGAAGCACGTGATGAACTCTTTGTAAATTTTATCTCCGAAAAAAATGTTTCACAACCATATGTGGATCCAAAAGCACCTCCAATCGTTGTACAAAATACCTTAAGTTGGAATATCACTCGTATGTAATTTGAGTATTGTAAAAATTAATTTTTGATGTGGAAGCAAAAATCGCACTGCGTGCCGCACAATTTAATGTGGCGAGCCGCGTGTTGACCAGGCCTGCTTTAAACGGTTATGTTTTAGAAGATATATCTTTTAAGGTGAAGAAGGTTAACTTGAATCGGAACGATTCTAACAAAAGATTATGTTTAGGATTAAGTTTAGACGTAAGTTAATCTTAGCCCGTTCGAGACACGGTCCTGGGGAGCGCCCTACGCCCCACATACCATCTCGTCACGATCCTGCGAGTAACCTGTGCGCGACGCCTTTTGCTTTCGGCGATTCTCGGAATCGCGCGCAGCCGATATGCGATCTCGTAATCAATGGGAATACAGGTGATCGCCTCATTACCGTGGCCGTTATTGTCTCGCTCTCACTCTTGTTCGATATTCGTTTAAGAAATCACTCGCGCCCATCTTTGTATTTAATCACGTCGTTTTTGCCTTTCGGCATCCAACTCAGCGCTCATCTCGATCGCGTCAAGCATTCTTGATTAGTCCAACTTAGTATCGTTTCCGCGAGTGCGTAAAATAAATCGTTTATTTTCGTTACACACGTGCGGGATCAACATGTCTTTTTTCTCTCGTTCTTCCGGACGTTAGCTACCGTTCCTTCTTTCACGCTTTCCGTCCTCTTGAAAATCCCGATCTCTCACCTGTGTACGTATCCGACCCCAATTCCCATACAGTCCACTTCAAACAATTCTCGTCCCGGGTTCCCGAACAGATTAAAATCCTCAAGGTTATAATATTGAATATGCTAATTCAAGATTCACCTTGTACTATTTCTTTAGCAACCTAAAAATTCGTATTGTATAAGTAAATTAAAATCCAGCAACATGGTAACTTGAACTTCCCATTATTTCAAGTACTGTACATTATTTTGAATAAAATCTCTACAATTGATGACGGAAAATAATCGATCTGCATTGTTCTGTTACCTAAGGAGGTAGTTAAGAGTTCAATGATCAAACATAAAATATGAACCAAACTTTCCTAACGATTTCTGCTATTTCACTGTATTATATTAGCCTCACTATTTTTTAATTCTTCATTTGTGAATTCATTGAAATTACATCACTGTGCTGATAGTATAAGTAGAAACCGAAATGCTTTCTTTGCTCTAACTTGAATTAACAGTTTTGTCTTTTGATGAAATATTTGGAATGGAAAACATAAGACGTTCATTATTTTGTACATTACTTTACTTGAAAATAAATAGAACTTGCTTTTTCATTCATGCTTCCTAATAGCTACAGACATTTGCAAGTATTGGAACACCTAGCATGACAACTATTACAATTCAGCTACGCGATATTAATTTACAAAGGATCATTTGGTTATCGCAAGTGTGCGAATAATGCAGCACAATGATTCCAATCACGTCACTATAATGTTACAGAGGAGAATAGTAACACAATAGTACACTATTCTCGCGCAATTTTACTCGTTAACAGACTAACGCGAGGTCGATATTTAAACGCGCGCGATACTTAATGAGTAAACGTGTATGGAATGCGTTTACTTAATTTAGAGTGAATGTCATGGGTACTGATGGAAACTTTTGGGGCGACTACGGGAACAATTGCTGCCGAAATTTCTCCATGAAATAGCAACGGTAGCCGTGGCGCGGCCAAGACGCGTAAAATCAACCAGTAAAAATTACTGCCGGAAGAAAACAGTGGCCCGACACGTGAGCATTTCTCATTAACGCGTCATTAACGTTGAAGGGGCGGCTGTCCGAGAAACACAGTGAAGCGCTGTGCGTCCGACAACATCCGGTGAATTATTGTAAATTGGCGAAGACACAGGTAATCGCAACGCCGCGCGTTCGCATATTCGCAAGGCAATCTGTGCCTCGCCTCACTGTAGCGAATTTTTCTGTGTTTTTACAGCAATGATGGAAAAAAGCTTAAACGGGAGAGGTGGCTATACGGAAATTCTAGCTTAATCCTGTCGTCATTTTCTATTTCCCTTCTGCAGAAAACCCTGTAAAAACATTATGGGAAATTCCATTATGACTGAAAAACAGATAATCCTTTTTATGAAAGTAAGCATGTAATTTTGAACGTAGTTATGATAATATTAGCAATTTGTGCGACTATTTCCTGAGATTACTACTTATTTTAATGTTTAAGATTATAGTATTTTGTATATTTAGCCAAATTTTGATAGAAACTAATGGAAAAGAAGCTGATAACACGACCAGAAAGAAACCATAGTATATGATCATTAAATTTGTGTAATACAGAAATTTTAATTAGGGAACATACATTCTCTACATTCATCCTTGAGTTTGGTATGCGTAGAATAATTGATAGTAATGACAATTTGTGGAAAGATGTTTAGCTATCGATATTGGCAAACACGTCGGTTGAATTGCGATACATTGTACGCGTGTTAAACGAAATTGCAAAATTGAATTTTTCCAAAAAAATTAATAAAAGGGCGAAACGTCATTCTGCGCACGGGAATTATTTTTCAAGATTCATCTCCTTTTCATAGTACAGCAATTTTACAATATTTTCCTTATATTACACCGAACGTAAGATCGATTATTTCCGCCGTGTTCTGTTAATTTCATTAATCGGAGTCTCTCATCGAAACAGATAATCCTCGTATGTGTTCGGAAGGTGCAATCATATTACTCTGTGTGTATACATAATATTGTCCCGTCCCGTCGCGAAACACGTTTGAAAGTTCAATGGAAAAATGAATCGTGCAGAAATATGGTGGCAGACAATGTTATTGTGGCCGTTCTTTGACAAGCTTAACGATAAATGAAGCGTGACGGGGATCTGACAGAGTATTAACTCATTTGTCATGGCGCCGGCGACGCAATTGTGTGCTGGCTTTATGAAGACAACTTAATTAGTAGTAAATTAATTAATTTCTATACGCTCAGTTGGTATAATGCGTGTTTCATGCGGCACGCGACGGGCACCGCGTGCATTTTGCGCGGTTCTTTGGTGGAATATATTAATCTCATCCGCATAGACTGGAACGACGAGCGTGTGTGTCATGGCACATGGCGAACTGGAAGTCATGGAACGCGAAATATTCTGTCCCGTTCATTATCTACGAGGCATATTACTTACTTAAATCGCGTGTCACAGGTTGGTACTATTACACATTCGCTCAGCTGTTCGTAATGCATACTTTTGAACGGTTGAAGAATAAGACAAATTCAGTAATTTTTTAAAAATATGAAATGATGTTTTTTTTTAAGAAATGAGTTCTAAATGAGTTTTTAAGAAAATTAATTAGACAAATTATTCGTTGAATTAAGAAGGACACGAGGAGTTTCTGAATGGTAACAACAGACACGATCGACGACAGAACTTGTCATCCCCTGTTAAAAGGTTATGTGATTACATCTTCCTTCGAACGGTTGGAAACAAAAATTGAACAATTTTTTTATGCATAAAATTAGGTTTCATCAAACAATCATTTAGTACATTTTATTTTGCGATATCTAAATAGTATTTGCTGAAAAATGTAGTTAAATACTTTAATCTAAAAGAACGTGGCAGCCATTTTCCTGATGCCGTTTCTGCAAAACACTGTTTGTGGTACCAGATGTTTCTCCGCGGTGGATTTTACCTATGTACACATTTTTCAAGTTGTACAATAAATTAGACAAAAAAATCAGTTTTTAAAATAGTTAGAGCTATTTAAACTCAATACTACTGCATACAATTTAGACAGTCTCAAACATATTGTTTAGATGTCCTTATGCATAGGATCCTATTTCTTTTATTGTTTTGAATAAATTATATTTTTATGATACAATCTATTATTACTTTTTTATTTCATCTTGAAATTATAATTTCGAATGTGTTTACTTTTACAAATTTTTTAGTGGTAGACATCCATTACATGTAAAATATACTGACGATTTTAAATACGAGTTAATTTACCGTTTAATATCTTGGGTCGTGAAGCTTTATTTTTCATGAAACATAATTTGATCTTACCCTCACGTAAAACTGCATACATTTTGCAATAGAAAAGCGCGAGGATATCGAGGTTTTTAAAACAATTACATATGTAAGATTGGTGACCGGTTACGCTTAGCAGGTTGGTAGCGATAACGGATCGTCGATTGTTTTTGGACGAGAGCGTCGCGTCGCCGCGTGCCAAGAGCAAGATAGGTGGGTGTCAAATATTTTATTTTACTTACCTCTTTATTTACGACTTGGTCTTCGAAAATATGTTAATTTTAACAAATATTTCCAAAAACGCATTATTTTCAAGATATTCCTGGGGGTGCCAAAAAGAACCTGCAATGTCGTAAAAATGTTAATACAATCGGTACGATACACCTTGTGAAATGTGATTATAAATTTCTAACTTGATAATAACTTTACAATTGAAATGATATTTCAGTAAACATCGAAGCGCAGGTTCCCGGAAATGTTGGCAAATTGTTAAAGTCGAAGCTGTTAATTCTTCCAAATCTCGAGGGTGTAAGGCGGCCGTTCAGGTCCATTTCGAAATTTACAGATACGCGAGTAATATCCACGTAACAGTTAACGAGGCAGTAATTACGACGGGTAAGACGTATTTATAGTTCTGCGAATGTTATTTCTTGACAAATTCTAGGAGCTTGAAAATTTCTGTATCAACTCGACATCCAAGTTGAGAAGTTCGGTAGAGAGAATATTATTTCCAAGACACGTAAACTTACTCCAAGACAAATAATTGTTCCCCAAGTTCTCATTGCTCCCGAAAACGCGACCGGCCCTCCACGTATTCCAGGAGCTTCATTGATCGTGATTACGCTACCACTTCATTTGCCGCGTACCTCATCGCAAATTCATTCGCATTCCGGCTCGCAGGAGATAGCACCCTTCATCCGAGCATTACTCCCTCGATCGAGAAGGAAGAACGGAGCTTTACATTTGAATACGAGTAGGTAGAGGGGCCCTGTAATACTAAGGGTACCGTAAAACCCATCTTCGAAAATTAACATCCCCCCTTTCTGGGCATGAAACGCGATGAGTTCTGACAATACCTACCCTGCAGAAAAAGAACTGATACACGGCTCTGAAATTCTTTGCCTGCGAAATTTTCCTTTCTCTCGCGATTTACACAGTGATGTCGCGTTCTGCAATTGTCGGCTTTACGATGGCTGAGAATAAAGAGACTGATTGAATAATACTGAACCTTCGTCAGCAGTGCCTGTTTTGTATTTTGTATTTAAGAACTCAATTTCTGGCGATTGGATTAAATAAATGACTATTGGCATTAGATGTAACAGAAAGATCAATATGTTTTAAAAATACGTTTCACGAACATGATAAATAGAACCATGGATTTAAGGGATTGGCATAGGGGTTGAGCACTAAAAGTGACTATTTTACATAACTTAGATAACATAATTTTTCGTGTTGTACGCACTGATTTGATTGTACTGTTATGCCGCGGCTCTTCAGTTGAGTAAGGTATTGGAAGCGTGAAGATTCCTCGCAGGAATCGACGGTGCTTCCGAGGAAATGTGGTCCGGGATCCGCACACAGAGGCTCAAGGGCCAGGGACAAAAGTCGAGAATGATTGGGCAACACGTATGTAGATTTTATTTTAAGTAGGCGTCACAGCGGTGCGCCGTGTATTTACAGAATCGAACAAGAATAGCCGCTCTCGACGATTGGACGGCGCTTTTATATTAATTGGTTAATACAAAAATCAGGGGTGGGGTCGCGTTGGGTCAGCAAGATATTAGTGCCGGGTGCATCGTGGAAGATTCCATGATCCAGGCATCGAGCGCGATCGGGCGGCCGGAAGTTGACGCAGCGGTATTAGCTTTCCAGGGCCGCACATAACAGTACATATAATTATATATTTAACATTTAGGAGAATACATAAGTAATGAATACAAATTATAACGTGTCTTTCTTTGCTGATTGATTCGGAGCGACTGACACAATCGTCGCGGGTTCTGGTAACGCTCATCCCTACTCCATCTCCAACTATGGCGCTCATCTTACTATTACATGTTTTTGAAACGGGTAATTGCCTACATTTCGACATAAATGATTTTAAACTATTTTATAGAGAATGCATCAATGGCATCAATATTAAAAAATATATGATTCTATATTAAATAACGTAGGTTACTATCATGTGACCAATACATGTCTGTCTATAGAAAAGCGATTCACAATAGTTTACGGCACCCTCGAAACCATTTACTTTTTATTCGAACAATTTTTTACGTAACACATTGTGTCCGAGTAATTTACATTTATAGATTAAAACATGTCACCCTTTATATTGGAACAGTAGTTGTGCATGATATATCCGAAATTTACAATATTTACAATATTACTTTCACCCCCTGTTTCTTTCGATCTCGGTCTCTCCTACCTCCTCAAATGGTTTCAAGAAACAATACATTAAACACATACAAATTCGGTAATGGAAAAATGGTTTCAAGCAGCGTGGTAACCTCGAGGGCGCAATAATGTCACGATTCGATCAAAGAGATTTATTGAATTTAATTTAAATCACAGTTAGATATTTACGTCAGACCAAGTTCCAGGAGATCATTGCTTCTCTGATAAAATCGTATCGTGTTTATTCGACAAACATGCATAAAAATGGTTACGAAAAATCCGATATTAAAAACTCTGGTAACATATTGTGTTGGGAATACTCCCGAACAAAGCAGAAACTAATTTCACGCGATCTTCAGAGAGCAGTGTGGTTACAGCTCCCATCATTCCAAAAATCGAACCACAGAGCCGACTGTTTGTCCTCAAGGAATCGTTGCATCAACGTACAACAGCCCCTTACTCGAATGGGTGCTCGACATGCAGCGCAAACAAGTACACATGTACGTCATGGCTTATGCTCGCATATACAGAACGGAACAGAAACCAGCAACGCGAAGAATAGAATTTCCTTTCCCAGTTGGTGAAAAGAAGGCTGATATTATGTATAAATATCGTACGAGATCAAAGCAATGTTAAAGAACGCCCTATTATTACTCAAGCGAGTTCGTTAATGAGTAAAAAATAAAAAAATGCGGTTTCTTTCTCACGGAACTGCTCGCGTTTCTATGCTATTTGTACCGTGGTGCTTGTTTTCAGTTTTTTTCCGACCCAGTTTTGCTACGCTTGTGGGTGGATACAGATCTAGTGACGGATTTTTCCTCGTTATCGTGCAATGTAACCATAACGGAAGGGAAAAACGAAATTCTGTTTAACTACGGTGCATATTCGCTTTGGGAGCCATTCGATCATACATACGTACAGAGGAAACGCAATAATAATCGATCTACTGCAAGAGAACATGAATGTTTAACTCTTCGGCGATGGATTTTATGCATTTATGGTAGATAATTTTAATTCTCTAGAACGTGGCGTAGAGAAATTTCCAAGAAAGTTGAACTGAATTTTTATCATTTTTAGATTACGATAATACTCCTGGCAAGATAAAGAAATGCTTTCCTGATTCAATTGTGAAACTATTGGTTTCACACTAACATCTATGATATGTTCTTTAACAAGCCATACATTCAATAGGTGATAATATTATTGTAGCAACAATATGAAAAATTTATTTATTGTTCCTGTCGCCGATAATAATATTTATACATACAATATTACTAAATGTGTATTTTAAAAGTTGATTGTTTTAATGTAAGATTGTCTTACTTATGTAATTTTATGGATATGTTTCTAATAACTTAATGAAAACAGGCTACAATCATCACAGACACATAAAGAACACAGAAGTTCTCTTGCTTCAAAAAATCATAAAAAAAAAGTTCAATTACTCTAACAAGAGCAATTATGAAAAGACTAATCGCGACAATAGAGCGAAACTCGATAGAAAATTTCCAAATTTTACGAAGGAATAGACATCAGCAACTTAATTACGAGAACGAAGGACCGGTCACCAAAACTTCCTTTACTATTCGTCGATCCGTTAAACAATTTCGTCTCTCGCTCGGTGGCGCACAAACTCCAGATCCAGCTTCCGATGCCTATCCGCGTTATCGAGCGAAGATTTTACAACTACCAGGAGCCCGTCTGATCCTCCTAAATCTGTAAACATCTGCGCGTGTTCTTAAAGTCGGAATTTGTTCACCGATTGTGCCCGTTGTTGCTCTGTTCAGTTCAATTTTGTAAAGCGTGCACGTTTTCCCGAGTGGCGGAGACTATTTGCGTTCTGCGAGGAGCCGAGGCAGCAGTTTATTCCGCGGCTACGACGGCACTGACGTCTTCACAGAGAGATATATCCACGGGGCGTGCTTTAATAACGCAGATGAGACGGCTTATTATGTAACCCGGCGCCGTTAACTTTTAATATCCCACGTCTTTATCCGGCATCAAGCATGCCTGCGTCTTCCAGTCTCCTCCATTCTCCTCGAGGATCGTTAACGATCAAGTGGGCCAAGGAGCTACGCCCTACGACTATTACACCCGGCGGTTTTAACCCCGCCTTCATGCATCTTCCTGCCCTGGACACGCCGAGTACCATCACGCGACAAATTGGGACTCGAACCGACTCGGTTGAATTATTCGAACTTACGAACTGTGATAAAAGAGAATAGAAAAATACCCGTGTCGGCTGCGGGCTTCGCTAAAGGGAAGGTTATACTGTCTCACTTCGGATGTACTACATCGCGGATGAATGATCCACAGTGAAAGTGAAACATGAAAGCTGAAGTATTTATACAGGGTGTCCCGAAACGTTTGAACATAACTGAAAGGCACTTAGCACCTTTTTCCTTTATCAATTCGCGTAAAAAAACTTTGTTTTCGAGTTAGTGACGAAAAACCTTAATCGATTTCGTTAAAACCTTGTACATGCACATAACATACTTTTGTTAAATCTACAAAAGACATCTTTTAAATTTTCATTACAGGCACAGACAAAAAAGTTGAAAACTCTTAACTTCACTTTTTTATTTTCAATTCCGATCAACAGTGATTAAAAAAAATATTATTTACAATTACCTATTAAGCTAATCCTTCTAATATCTCAAAACAAAAGTCAAGTCGTTTGATCCTAATTTAAGAAAGTTATTCGTTTTTAAAAGGTGTAGGAATATATTGTACATCCATTATAGTTCGGCATTCGCAGTTCGATGAAATTTGGCAAACTGATACAAAACTGATATAAAACTGATACATGGAAGTGATCAGCAAAACCATCAAACATTATCTTATACTTTCGCAAGTAAACTGACAGAGTTCGGTTTCTTTTTTTACGACACCTTATATTCCACGATATGAAATTTCGAGGTTAGCGCGGAATCGTTAAGGAAACGCGAAGATTTACGACGCCAGAGACTCCGCTCACGCCCGTCTCTGGGGATTTCGAAAAGGAAAACCTACGAACTGCGTCGCTGGTATAATCTTCATTTATTATTCATTCTCGCGACTGGATCGTGTCAACTTAAGCGGAGGCTAAATTCGTTATTCCGTTTCGGCTTGGAAACTGACCGAAAAATTGTCTCAGATTTAATTGCCCGCCGCGCCGCATACTCAAGCGACTATCAGACAATCCAGGAAAAGACAACAGTATTGTTTTAAATACGAGTGTTCGTGCTCCAGATGACGCTTTGCCTCGGGTTAATTGAGCGTGGGCAATCTAGGTAAGCAATTTTGAATCGGGAGCCTGGAAAATTCGTCACGGCAACCTACGCTTGTGATTTATAACGTGCCGGATTTATGAAGCTCCTCAGAGTCGAGCATTTTACAGCGCGAAAGAATTAAATTTCTCTTGTGTTTTATTAAACCTTCGGAAATCACGTTTGATTCTTGGCTTCTTTCTTTACGGCCGAAGTTGTGTAATGTTACAAATGTTACCATAATACGATTATAAAATGTTGATTTCTTCACAATTCCTAATATGAGGCCCTTTAAAAAATTCATTAATCTCGACTAAGTGTTCTACTACATCTCTTCAGAGATGATAATCCATTGTCTGTTTCTTTCTATACTATTGACGTTGCATGATGCTACAGATGTTACTGTGGTTGGGAAGGCCGGTGGGTGAATAATCGTTTTAGGACGATCTCAACATACAGTGGCTCACTGTATTGCTAAATTGTATATAGTGGCTCACTGTATTGCTCGCTGTATCACTAAACCACTTGACTTTTTTTGAGCAATTAGAAACACTGATTTAGTAAATCACGTGCAAAAAATATTTTGAAGAAATTGCAATTAGTAGGAATTACATGAAAAAATAAAAATGGCACTTTTTAAAACTTTATTATTTCAGCCCGTAATGAAAATTCAAAATATGGGTTCTGTAGATCTATGTTATTTACACAAATGCTGAAAATTTCATCGAAATCAGTTAACGAACATATGAGCTATAAGCGGTTGAAAGTGGTGATAATCGCAGTTTTTCACGACTTTTGGTCAGTTTCTGTTTAAAATCTATAGTTTCTTGCATCTTTCGATGCGCATCGTTTTTTTCTGCGTCAACCGACTAACTGCAATTTTTTCAAAATCTTTTTTGCACGTGATTTACTAAATCAATGCTTCTAATTGCTCAAAAAAAGTCAAGTGGTTTGGTGGAATTTTAAGATAGTTATTCTGATTTGAAGGGCGAGCGAATACTTTTGTGAGCCACCGTATGTAGATTTATTTACAGTTGCAGTAAATCCTCTATAAACGCATAAGCCTCGGGGGGATAGTTATGCGTTTTTTGCGACGGGTAGCTATTTTGTTGAGCTTCCAAGGCCGAGCCGAACGTAGAGAAGGACAGCGCGTGTAAAGCGAGACCACGCGCGGGCCTTGAACTGGGCCGGCGACTGCGACTCTCCGCGACGCATTAGTAGTGGTTCACACCGATATACCCGAGCCGAGATCGGATTACTAAAGTGGAGGGGATATTTTTTCTGCGTTTGTCTGCTACAGCTTTTATAGAGGATTTACTGTTCTAATGAATCGCGTTCATTCGCTCACCCGTCGCTGCGCGAAGTAAAGTCGTTCAAAGTCTCAACAGGAATGCGCTTGTAGGACCGTTCCCCGAATGCCCGGCTTTCGGAAAAACATTTGACAGTGGCCAAAACGTTCGCGCCTTATGTTAAGCTGATTGAGACTTCTTGATATTTTTCATAGCTGTCTTGTAGTAAGTAATTATTGATGGATGACAATTCTGTACTAAATTCTGAGAGGCTTATTAACCCTTTGCACTCGCGGAGCTATTTCAACTAAAAATCCAAACATATCTTCTAACATAAAATATTTTCATCGTACATAAGTTTTTTTCATTACATGCGTACGAAACTGATATAGTACCTCATACAATATTTAAATGTTTAGTAATTTATTAGATATAAACAGATTTAATCATGTAAACAATATTCTGAATAATGGTGTAGAAATTTGTAGTGGCGCCTCAGAGTCGCCATTCGAGTGCTAAGGGTTAATACTGTGGGATCAGCCCCCCCCCCCCGGACCGAATACTGTATGGAGATTAGGAAAAGTCGGAGGGCTATGTGGGTATGTGCAGGCACTGATCAGTTACAACCGCGAGGTCCTGGGTTCGATTCCCGGCGCGTAATTCCTCATTTTTCCTAAGATCTTACATATGGGGGCTCAGCCGGAAGAAACAATGAATCACTTGAAACAGAGTCACTTCAGAGGAGTACACGAAACTATAAGCTTGCCCTCCTTAAAATAACTTTTTCGTAATTGGCCGCCACGATGTCTAAAAACTCCTTATTGATTTACTTCACACTTGGCAGACGTTCTCGGTATACCTATGTTTCATTTTCGTCGGAAGTAGAATCTCGGCAAGAACGTACCTTATGCAATCACCAAACTCGTGATCCTTTAGCTAGTTTTCGTTTCAGGTTTCTTTCGCTCAGGATACTACTTTGTAACGACAGAAACTCGAAAATATAGAAACCCATCTAAAAATCCAATCGCCAAACGTCGAGCGATTCGTGGAAAATACTCGGTCTCGGTTACACCGATCTGGCCAGCCGGGTAGCCTTTCTCCACGAAAATTGACTCTCCTAAAATCGCAGGCGAACTTCCGGGACGTTGGACCGAAAATTCGGAAACATAAGAGATACGATGGTGCGTGCGGAAGAGGGCGAATTATCGAGTCGATTTCCCACGAAGTTGCACGGTTGCTGGAGTGAACAGATAAAACACCGACATATCTCGTCTTCTCTGGGCGGGCACGCGTTAAGTTTGCCTTTTTCGCAGCCATTTTCTTTCCAGCCCTTGGCAGCTCCTCGTCCATCTTCCAACCTTTTTCCGTTCGCTTAGCCACAGTACCTACAACCCCCCCCCCCCCACCCACCGACTACCGCCTCCTTGCTTTCTCTATTGTTCCGCAGAAGCTGCATCGAGTGCCGATCCAACTGGCTTTCGCAGGAAAACGCTCGCTTTATCCGCGAAGTGGTCGCCATTTCGGGCCCACGTTCAACGGCCGTTTCTCAAAATGTTGCGACCCTTACCAACCAGCTCCCAACCCGTACTACGCCCAACATTCCCTTCCTTCCTTCCTTCCTTTTCCTCCCTTCCTTTTCCTTCCTTTCTTCCTTTTCCTTCCATCCTTCCTGTTCCTTCCTTCCTTCCTTCCTTTTCCTTCCTTCCTTCCTTCCTTTTCCTTCCTTCCTTCCTTCCTTTTCCTTTCTTCCTTCCTTTTCCTTCCTTCCTTCCGTTTCCTTCCGTTTCCTTCCGTTTCCTTCCGTTTCCTTCCTTTTCCTTCCTTCCTTCCTTTTCCTTCCTTCCTTTCTTTCCCTTTCTTTCTTCCTTTTCCTTCCTTACTCGACGTGTAGAAGTTCCCTCCTGCGGCCCCGCGAGTTCCCGGGTGGATCGAGCAGCTTGACGGCTCTCGCGGGTCGCGCGGGGGACGGACGACAGGAGCGATCGCGCTAACGGCCGATGGACGCAGTCTATGTACAATTGACCATCGATACGATCCAAGTGCTTTATTTTCTCGTTCCTTCTTGCGATCCTCGATCCGTCGACTTTTTCTGCCACGAGCCGAACCAAAGATCCGAAAAGTCCGTAACACTGGTCGACATTACATCAAACTGTAATTAATTGTAGTTACTATTTCACACTGGAGAATCTTATTCCATAGTTTTAATGTCCTACTATGAAAGTATTTAAAGTAATTAACCCCCTATATAACTAAGCTTTCGTAAAAATGAGGATCGAAAGATTTGTATCTTGGGACGTCAAGTGGTCCACCAAATGTTTTTGAATTAATAAATTCAACACAGAATATATTGATATATGTGTATATATATATATATATATATATATATATATATATACAGAAATTAATACTGTTCATGTAATATTATATATTTATATGCATACGTATATGTATACGTTCTGATGCCATATCTACGAGACCGTAACATTGTATTTCGCGGTACCTTTAAGTTCGGAATCAAAGATAGAGCCGCGGTCCTTTGAGTCCACATGCCGACATGGGCAACGCGATCCAACGGTTCCGATGAGCTTCCGAGCTCTGTTAGTCGAGGTATAGCTTCTGAAGAGAGAGCATCTAATAAAAGTATTGTTTAAAGACATCTGTGTCATTAATATAAAATCACCTAGCTTCCCAAAAACCAACAGAATATAACATTCATATTTCACTTATTCTGGTTTGTTAAAAGGCAAATCAATTTTGTTGCTCTATAAAAAGCTTTCTATCTAGTGGATAATCCAGTTACCTAGGGTCAAGTAGTACTTCCTTCTTCATAAATTGACAAGTGTACTACACTAGAACGCTAATTGTCCGTAATAATCAGCTGGACATAAACATGCAATAATTCCTTAGTCACAGTGCAGAACTAAATTCTTGTTGAATTATTCAATAAATCGTACAACATATGGACTGGTTTAAATCGAACTATTTCTATGTGGAAAGTATTCAGGCAATAAAAAACTCGGCTCGACTGCGTTTTGGAGAACACCGTGTTCTTAACTTTTTTGAACTTTTTCTTATGTGATTCTGTAGATATCGATGAAGACATTCCGAAAATGTATGTATGGTTGTTAGGAATTCACTGGTTTATAAGTTATACGCGTGTAAAGATGAGCAGTTTTAAGCGTTTTTGACAGGTTAGAGCGTCGACATATTGGATCTTCGTTGAGTGGTAGAGGTAGGTAAGTCTGTTCGGTGCATGAGGGATGGAACATGAGCTAGCATTATAGGCAAGGGGGGTGTTCAGGATTGCGAAGGAGGCAGGGGCACATTTACGCCTAAATTTGATTGGTGGCAAACAAAACTAAAATTAGAGGATATAGAAGAGAAATTAAAGCGTGTAACACGAATTAAAAAACATACTAATTTTAAATAATTTGTTATTTATATTTTAAAATCCTTATTTTTATAAAATGAAAACGTGTTATATATCTAATAATTAATAAGAATAACATAAATGTTATATATTTTTTCTTATAATATGATTAAAAATAGGGTACAATAAGTTTTTACACATAGTAGGCTTATATGTAATGTATATCTTTATTTCAGCGTTTGGTCAAGAAATGGACTCGGTTTTACAACATAATAGGCTTATACTTGGCCTTGGAATTAACTGAACTTGTATCAATTCTTGTATTGGATCAAGAAATTTCCACACCACGTATGAGGTACTATCGTTGGCGCGTTTATTTTTTGTTAGTGGTATCCCCTGTAGGCCTATTCCACTGTCTCACGTTAATAATTTGTAAAATCGCGGAAAATTTACTATCCTCTAAATATTCAACATCTCTGCCTGATCAGGGTTTACTAATTGCTTACTTTTTAAGTCCTTTATAATGTTCTTTAATTCAACAACTTGTCTTGCTTTCCTCTGTGACTGTCGCCGCGTTTCGAACAGTTTTTTCCGTGAATCTGCTTCCACAAATTTTATTCTTTCTCTTAATCTCAGCTTCTCTGGACAATTGTATACGAATATGGGCGATACCACTGTTCCCCATGTCTTCTTTATTAGATATGGATGGTTCTGGTGATAATGGACAATCATCAAATGACTTGGAAATACCAGCTATACTTTGAACCTCTTCAGTTTTAGGGATCAAACCTTGTGCTGTAATAATAACAAATATTGTTAGTTTAGAAGTAACTATAATATCAATTTGTGACAATGAATGCATTTATCAAAACTAATTTTTCTATAAACATATACATACTTGTGTTAGGTAACAATGTTGTGTTCATATTATTTTCAAATAATTTAGTGGAAGAAATCGCTTCTTGTTTAAGCTTCTTGTTTTCGGAAATAAAACAAACACATATAAATAGAAATAAAACATTGTTCAATATGTTTGGTATACTCATAAAAAATTAAAAATACTCATTATTATACATACACGTGGTAATGCATTTGGTCTCAATCGCACATAAGAACCTTTTGTGTAGAAACTTGTTTCTTTAAAGTAAATCTAGCAAATACTAGCTCTTTTTCGAATTCCTGACGCTCTGATACTTAAAAGGTCTCACCATAAATTACGAGCATCAGAATGTTTTGGAAAACTGCAAACAGAATCAAAGATTAAAATAAAATATTCTAAGATTATAATTATATTAACTATAATAAAATAATCTTCATACCAATGAAATGTATCTTTCACAACATTACTCCTTTTTTTCCAATTTTGAAAATCAGATCGGTTGTTACACGAGGGCACAAAGCACTTCATTTTAATAGCTACTTTTAACACTGTTTAAGTATTTAATACTAAATAGTTTTTTTAATACTGAAACACGACACTAAAATGAAACGGTATGAGACGCTTGGTGACGCTTGGTGACGCTTGGAGATGCTCACAGACGCTTGGAAAAGTTATGTGACGCTGTGTCAATGCGTGGCGCTGCATACATAATGACGTACTGCGCTTGCGCCGCACACAGCCAATGCAAATCAGGCGTAAATCTACCTGGTCCCCGTCTCTAAATTTGCCAACCCCTCGACGACATGCTCCATCCCTGTATTCCTATATCTATGGTTCGGTGCATGCGCTGGATAGATCGTGAGTGTTCAGCGCATGTGTTAAATAGTATGGTATATTTGCGGGATCGGCTAAATAGTACTGAGCGTATGCGCTAGATGGCAATTCAGTGGTTACACATACTTTGTAAACATAAGCAATTTCAAGTGTTTTTCACAAATTAATTATTAATAAGTTTATTGTTGATTTGGAAATTTCTAGTTCAAGTATTAGAAATTTTAACTTTAGAGACATGCCAAGTAGTAAAGAAGAAGCAATTACTTCGGCTCAGGATTGTGGATTGTTGCGGAAATTTAAAAAATGTCGGACTCATCGGTGCGAAATGAAAATTTATAACAATAATCATGGAATCTTAGTTGTTTTTAACCTTTTAAACAAAATAATGTCCAAGTTTGAATTAGCACAAGCTGTCACTGAACAGTAATTAAAATATACAGAATCACATACAGGATTTCAAAAAGAAGGTACAGTCCAAGATGGTTTGGGGTTAGGTGATCGTGGGAGCAGAGAAGGCCGCCCGACCATGGTATAATGTTTCGCATTTTGATTTGGTAAATGTATTATTATTACGGATCTAACGGATCTGTTTGGAAGTATTTAGCCCATTTTATGTGTATCACCTAGCAAATATGTCAATATGGCGGCGTTTTAACCTGTGAAAAAGGCTTTAAAGTGTTCAACTTGATACGCGTATAACTTTTTAACCAATGAATTCCGCACAATAAGATTTTCATTTTTAGTGTTTTCTCGTCGAAATGTATGAGATTGTATACAAAAAACTTGAAAAAAAGTGTTCTCTAAAACGCTGTTAAACCAAAAACTCAGACATCAGAGGCCCGGATAATCAATGTTCTACAGTATTTAGAAGCAATAGATTTTGCTGATTTTTTTAAAATCCGTGATAAGGATACTGGAAAAATTCAAAGAAAAGAGAAAAATCGAAGGAAATCCAGGCGAACATCAGTCCAACGTACAAATGTGGATAAGTTTAAAAGTGCGTGGTCGTTCGGGGATGAAGGATTTAGAAAGTTTTCTTGCGGAGCGCAGATCTGCAGCGATTGCGTGGATTAGCCGATTTAATGGAGTGGCGGGGTAAAAATAAATTGCCCTTCCACTGAAATAAGATTTCCCCCGTGACGAGGAGCGTTCCACAGACTGCGGCCAGACGGGGTTCACCCCGGCGAGTGGTTGAAGGGACGGCTGCCACTCCTTTACCATAAGGATCCTAGGGAAAGAGAAATTGTTTGCGCTTTTAAGAGGTCGCGATGTTTCAGCGACGCCAGTATCGTTTAAACGGTATTTCAAAGCTACCAGCCACTTTATCGACCTCGCCTTCAAATCGAGTTCAACACCAGAGAGCGGTTGCCGCCCGTTTTAGTTCAGCAACTTTTTCGAAACGATCAGAATTTGAACGTTAGAAGAACAGACGTACACAAAAAATTCGCTTCCGCGGTTCCTAAAAACGTTTTTCTCCGGGGAATTGAAAATTATGCGACGAATGTCCAAAAGATTAAACATTCACTGAACAACTGTCTATGTACACAATTTCGCTCCTCTTCCCCATGAATATCATTTAACAGTAGACCATTGAATTTTTCACGAGGTACTTCCCGTTTCTATTAGGCGAGAAATTCTCAATATCCTAAAAATCATTCAAATATTTTCTTCTTCGAACCCTCAACGATGACGTGCAGCCTGAATTTTAGATAGAAAGAAAAATTGTATATGACACGCGAGACTGTCCTAATGTTGGCATCATTCAGTTTAGTGAAATTTTGTGCAAATTTTGGACGTTCTAAAATATCTGACATTGTGTGCGGCAGCTTTATAAGTTTGCAGAGGTAGAAAATTAACTTACCGTTAGTTAAAGTATTGTGTGAAATCTCCAATATCAATTACTTATTTTAAATCAAGAATTTGTTTTGAATAACATATTGTGATCATTTCTTTTAGAGTTGCTATTTAATAGAAACGGTTTAGCCTCTCATTTAATATATGTATCATAGTCATTGCGAAGATTATTAATAGATATCTACTATGAACGGTATGAAAAAAGCACTTTAAACTGCAATAGCACACTAAGGTTGCATATACAATGCTGCTTATAATTATTGAACCGATATGTATGTTTTGAAAACTGAAACTGAAAAATAACAGTGTTAGAACCTACTATAATATCAAGAACCAAAACCGAAATCGATTTCAGTCGGAACCGATATCATTTGTAACAGTTATAACTAGACTGCGGATTTTTATGCAGAATATAAATTCTCGAGATTAATTGCAAGACACAAGAGCGACATAGATGACTGTTTCTTACTTTAATCATTTTAATGAACTGGAAATAATAGAATACTAATTTTAAGTTCTCTACATGGTTTTACTGTTTCGCATCTGATCTAGGATGAGTGTACCAGTAAGTAATCGAGCACGAGTTAGTGACCGTTTTCAATTAAATAATAATATAAGGAAAAATAATTAATAATTTTTGACAACTGTCGGTATATAAATCGCATATAGATCATATAATTCTGTGATTAAGAATGGTGAGGATATAGTCAAAATAAAATTTGTTTTGCTACACGTGTTTCTTGTGCAAAGTGATTTCTCACTTTCGTGCTAAGATGTGATGTGTGTATACTCTATTCCCAGGGATGGGCATTTTTGTCTCAATTGAGACGAAATCGTTCCCACCATAGCGCCCACTGTCCCCTACCAGCATCCGTCGTTACCATACAGGATGGAAGTGCTTGGCCCGCCGCGAATAGTGCGCAAGCCTCGTGCATGAAAGAGGGGTTGGTGGGAGAAGCAGGGGTTATTTACTGTAACATTAATAACTTACGGAATATTGTAAATATAGATATTGTTTTACTATCTTTTTGTTATTTTATTCACTTACTAGCTGTTCTGTGGTCACTTATTGGCACATCTGCTTTCATTGCGTTATCAGCATTTTATTAATTTCTAATTTACAGTATAAGTTAAATGACAACTGTATATGAAAAAAGAAGTTGTAAGGTAAGTCTAAGAATTGTTACTTGTTTAACTATACCAAAATGCAACAAGTTATAAATAATTGTAGTAATTGTCTTACACTTGACTCCTTACGCTACAATTTACATTATGGTTACAGTGATTCGAATTTCTTTGTTGTTCAATATTTCCTCGAGGAAAAAGGAGATTAATATTGTTGCGTTTTTCGAATAGATTTCATGTCACTCATCGCGATATTTTCAATGAACATTTTATTTACACTAATTTACTACTCTATTTATTTACATTTATTTACAAATGTACAGTTATGTATGTACAACGACCGCGCGTCCGTCTCTGACAGTTGTCCGAGATCGACTCTTCAACTGTCAGCAGTTTCTTGACAACCCCTCTCTTCCATTATTTCATTAGTATTTGTCCATTACAGGGCAGTTTGACATTACGGCGACTTTACATTAATCATGCCGCCGTAATAATATCTACTGGATGCCTATGTATTTTCTAGTGGCTACACATTCACAACAAAATATAATTTTATTCCGGTTTAAAAGAAATTAGTGACATATGTATTTAGTAGAATTTGCACAAAACTTGTAGCACGAGTCTGACTCGTCTGCAGTCTAGTCATAATATCATTTCGGTTCTTTATAACTGTTTCAGTCAGAACAGATATAATAATTTAAAACAATTATTGACGGAACCATTTCAATCCCTGCGTATGTATTGCTCACGCAGCCAAAGCGGTGCTCGAGACGGTTCAGGGGCAAGGGGCACGAAGTTCACAGACGCACGATGCGATACGCCTGAAGTAGTAGTGGTAATCTTCTCAACGAATAGCGAGAAGCCTGTGACTTAACTGTGTGTCCCAACCAATCAAACGGTTTCTTTGCAAATTCCTCTCGCATTCTTCCAAGTACCACTTTGGTTGTTGTGACCAATACGTGGGTCTGTTACTCACGATTTTATTTCTAACATTGCTTTTTCCGCTAATCTCCGCGAGGTAAATGCTCTCGTCAAATAGATTCGGACGGAGGAAAGATTAACGCAGTCCGGTGTCATTCGCAGGAGCTCCTCCGCAGGCTTTCGCAATCTCTTTCTCGACGGGTCTACTCTCTGAAGATTCAGCTCGGTGAGCACGACTCTATCTTCTCTGTAATTACTTTCTGACTCGTTCGCGCTTTTCACGAGCCAACACTCCCACCGCCTTTTTTTCTCCTCGAATGATCATTCTGTGCTTCGCGTCGAACAAAGCCGCGGACCCATCTCCCGGGGAACTGAATTCGGCGTTGTCCTGCCGGCAAAGAGACGAGTTTGGTATCCAGTTTGCCCTCCAACGCGTTACTTTCGCCTCCGCTGACAATTAACTCGCTCCCGACATCCTCCGTTCATCGTTTATTTCTGTCTAATTGGATCGTTCAAGCGCGGTTGCTGTTGCTGAGCCCCTTAATAACAGATATTGTTTTCTTTTGTCACTTCGTTCTTTATCCCTCCTGAAAGAATCCCCTTCTACCTCTTGTTTCACCTTACGGCGAAGAAAACTGACCGACGGTTTAATTCCCGCTGACATTATGCTACTGGAAACGTTCATTGTCCTACGGAAATCCAGGTGTTGTTAGACATTATAATTTCTTTTGCTATTAGATATATACGCTAATTCGACTACACCTTCTAGTTTCTTATGATTTTTAAACACGCGATCAATGTGGCAAATTTTTAATATTTTATTCGATAAATACTTGATTACCTGATGTTTTTGTTGTGTATAGCTGTTGGCATTATTTTTAATGCATTGCTATTCCCAACCGAACAGAATTTGTTAAGCGATCAGAAATTCACAAATGCCTCGTATAAAGCAACTATACTTGTTGAAGCACTACCGGTTAAGAATCTAATGTTACGAATGACCTGATCCATTAACGACAATCTGACAAATGCTGCTGCTTTGATGGGCGTTGAGGCTGGGCCACCAGTCGATGTGCACACCACTTTCATGGCAATTCTGTACGTCAACGCAATACGAAAAGGTTATTCAATACTTATTCCTGTTTTCAAATTTTTGCCGTTCGCTAACCCGAGCGAACAATTCAGTTTGAATCTCGATCTTTGATCATCAAATAATCAACATTACAACTTTTGCGTTTCGCATTTTATTGATACTAACACTAAATCTATGGAGAACTAAAAGTGATTATTTCACATTACCTTATAATGTAAAAAGGGATGTACTTATTCAAATATTTAGCAACTTTGATCACAATATATTTTCAAAGAAATAAATTTATGGAATTAATTCTAATGTTAGCTCTCCATAGTCCAATTTATTTCAAGTCTGAACATACCCTATATAATTTGAAAGAGGATTGGAACATATTGAGTACAACTGATGTTGAGAGATATAAGGACATTACAATAGAGAAATTCTTGAATTTCCAGGGGTAATGAAACAATACAATATCATGTTGAATTCTAACGATAAGGTGCACTGATTGCGATTCTAGAAAAATGCTGTGATACAAACAATAAATGATAAATGACTTCAAAGTTACACAGAGTTACAGATAGTTAATACACGTTCATAACCGCAGTCTTCAAAAACAACGTGCTACTATGAAAAAACGGTTGTATTACAGAAACAACAGACTGTATATATAACAACGCATTAATTCACGGGGAACGATTTAGGTAACTAGCGCAACAAGACCAGGAAGATGACCAGAAACAACGAGGATGTTTCGAATACCATTGCACCGTAAATGAAGGCAAACGTTCATTCTCATTAGCGTGGCTTTCATAACACTGTTCCGCGATGTTCCTCTACCACGATCTATTTCTCTCTCTACCTCCCTCTCTTCCCCCCACTTCCTCTCCCTCTGCCTCCACCCCTCCCCACCCCTCCCCCCTCCCCCTCTCTCGTTGTATCTTTTTGTTTCGTATTTATTTCTTTGTCGGAAAATTGCGATTCGACATGTTCCGATGACGTACGACGCAGCGATAAATGAGAGGGTCTTCTGGTCTAGAATCTGAAAAAAAAACGATTCTTCCTCTTTTACATTTTCTTAAAGCACTTTAAAAATATGTCTGGACAAGGATTTGTTTCAATTCATAAGGAATACAAAGTTATGGGTGTTTGAAGAACGCAGCTGTCACTGTACGTAATGATTAATCGATGATCACGCAGGGTCTTCTAATGAAGGATTCAATTGAACCCCTTTGAAATGTGTGAAACGCACTGGGAAATCGTATTGAGATTAGTTAATATTGAAATTGTTATGACATTAAAACTATTGACACTATTTTAATAAAACTTTGGCTGCGAGAGAGTACGAAGCCTGTCTTTTAAAACGATTTTTGTTGAATTACAATACGATACATGGTTTCCAGGATTTTGTAACATTTGATCACTTCTTCCTCCCTCGCACAACAAGCGATCACCTCCTTCTCTCAGTCTTCCTCTTTCTCGCTAGACGATACTGACCTACTCCTGCGCGCCGCCAGTCGAGGCAGGTCAGTTTCCACTATTTAGGGGTTCCCAATTCATTCATCTTGCACGGTAACTTTGATCTTTTACATCTCGAGAATGGATGGGATATTGAGATGGGACAAAATGGAACAAAACTTCATTGACTATACGGTTGCATTAACACAGGACAAAATTTATTTCGAAGAGCTTAATGAGCCCCCATCGTTTTTTTCAAACTTACGAATACAGCTTGATTATTCGTTCCCGTATATTTCTATGGCAGAACTAAAATATAAATTATTATTTTTTGTATCACAGTGTGGAATTCAAAAGAAGAAACCTAATTTATAAAATTATAAATTCCCTTATTTTAGTAATAATTGTAAATTAAAGCTTTATCATTGCCAAAGGTGAGATTTTGTTTAAAATGTGAATAATCTGTATACAGAGAAAATAATTTGATTTTTACTGTGCTATTATCGAAACAGATAATCGAAGAACATCTTGAGAGATTGGAAAAGAACTATAAGTTGATCATACAACGGTCATTTGACATTCAGCTCTATGCAAGTAAAGCAAAATACTGAAAATACATATATGACTTCAAAATTCAGGAACAGAAACTGCAATTATTTTTGCACCAACTCAATTTAACTCCCACAATTTTAAATATTTTGACTTAAAAAAATGATCACATATTGTATAGTAATACTATCTAGCCCGTGTGAAAGCCTTTGTCGATTTTTGGGAGGAACAAAGGGTTGTCGATTGTTAACGGGAAAGTTATTGAGTTGACGGACAAAGAGAGAGAGAAAGGCGTGAGAAAAAATGAGAAAGAAAGTTGCAATGCAAAGAGGATTTCCAGGTTCACGGGACATGGGCTCTAAAAGGGAGACCAGCCGGGCACAATAATGCCGAACATGCTTTTAATTGTTGGGTAAATTGTTTTCTATGTCTGCACAAGCTGTCCTGCCACAGCTTGGAAAATTCATCGGACGACAATTGTGCTCAATTTTGGGGATCAAACGACGACATTCGCCAAATGGTCCTGGGTACTCAGAAACTATTTTCGAGCCGTAAAACGAAACAGGTCGTCTCGGCAGAGGGAGTACACAATTACCTGCATCTCAGCGTCCTCCTGACAACAACTACAAATGGGTTTCTTCGTTTACCGAAGTCAAGCCTTCGTTAATAGCACCTCCATATTTTCTACTATACTGCGAGAAACGCATCGCTTTGAAGTAACGACTCCATTACGGAATTGGTTAATCGCGTCAAGCCAAATAATATGTCCAAATTGCTTTTACATTGAATTGCTACGCTCTTGGATCTGCTGATGACAATCCTACAGACAGTTATCGTCGTCTAGGATTGTGATTTAAGCATTAGTCAAATTCGTAGTTTTGTTACGGTGAACACCGAAACCCAGTGTTATTAAATTGTTAAAGATGATTATAGTGAAATGACTGAATTAACACGAATGACTACATAATCACATAAAGTAGTGAATGTGCTAATCGATAATTTCTCTGGTTTTGGCCAGGAAAAATTCGCAATTTTTCTAGCCATTATTAGAAAAGTACAATGTCTTTTCAAGTGATATTGTGAGTTGGTACGAACAGTTATGTATAATACCAACAATTAGTCTACATAGCTCCAGTTATTATCTCTAATACGCATGGAGGTAACAATATTATAACACGGTATGTAGATTGTATGTGAGCCGTTGTTTTTGTAAGTAGTATGAGTCCATTTTTGGAAGAAATGAATTAATGGTACTTTTAGTCAGATATAGATAGGTGCTCTTTTTATATTTTTAATCATACTGTCAATGATGTACAATATCCTCACAAATTGATGGAAAGAAGTTGAACTGTAAAATGTTATCGCAGGAATGTTTTTGTTGAAAGTGGCAAAAGTCTATTCGTAATCATGACAATTGAAACAACTTTCTAATCACATTAATTATTACGACTTCAGTGTGCACTGTCGTAAAGTCTTTACAGCGGATGGTAGCTAATAGCTTAAAACGCAAACTCTTAAATATCTAAATGAATGAAGATATGGACTTATGCCACTTTCAAAAACAACGGTACAACGTATGGTGCAGGTGGGTTAATAATTCCCTTTGACATGAATAAAATAAATGACATCTTAGTGAAACATACCAAATTTGAATTGCATTGAATGTGTTATAGATGAAAGAATATGGTAGACCGAACTGCCCGACTCGTTCAAGTAAAATGCTGAAGATCACTTGATCCTTTCATCTAGTGGTGGAACGTCAATATTGATATATATATATATATATATATATATATATATATATATAAATTACCCAGTATCGGGATATAATATCATACGTGTATCACAATAGCATTGGTATCTATAAACTCAATTTGTTATTATTTCATGTAGTATCAATGCAATACGAGTACGTGGTACCTCTATCGATATTGACAAAGCAAAATACAGTCTATGCTACTGACGAAAGAGGATGTACAAGGATATACCCAAAATAATAAAAATAATAGTTATACACAATTAAAAATTGACCATTAACAGTATCAAATAAATTACTCTCATCCCTTATTCTGGTCTCAAGGAATTTTTATCTTATTGTTGGATATTTCTGGTTGAAGGAAGTACTTTGTCGTATAAGCATAAAAAATTGATAAATTTAATATTGTTGTCTTGGGTAATTATTACCTAAAAGTGTGAAATATCTGTAAAAAACGCAAGACATAACGTTGAGGATGTGTACCACCGTGTTTAAAGGGATTTTGTTAACTGACCCTATGCTAACTTATATATGAACAAATTTTTATTGATGTGGCGTACGATTATTTTAATTTTGAATGTCTACAAAACTTTAAAATATTAAAACCTCATAAAACTTATACGGAATAGTTTCGGTGATCCTCTGTATTTTAGGTCAAAAAAACAAGGTTTCTAAAAAATTCCATTTAAAGAGTCATATTAACATTTATCTCACGTGGTGTGCAGAAACTTTCGTTGGTGTAACTTTGTTAATTATTTAAATTGTATAAATTCCGCTTACCACTAAAGTAGAAAAGCTCTCTTAAATCTTTTACTCATCATCTATTACGATGAACTGGGACATTATTATACTGACAAATCGAATTCAGTTAGCCAGTTCGGTCATCATATTCATTTAGCGCATATTTCAACAATTCTTCGTATTATTTGAGTTTTATCGTTGTAGCCATAAGCTGCCCAGTTCACAACGTACCTCCTCCATAATTCCTGTTCATTTTCATCTCTTTTTGATTGCGCAAATCAAGTCTTTAGCACTGAAATCCATCTGAACCGTCTAAATTTAATTTGCTCTTGTCTTAGAAAATCATACTCCTCCATTTTTCTTCCTCCTCATACGTAAATTCTAATCTCTTATCTTTGCGAAGTTTAGTAAGAGGGGGCTTTTTCGCTCGTTTTCTGTGCCAATGCTTCTCACTCGTTTTTAAAACATGTTGTGAACGTTATACGACAACTAGCAAACCTGATTAGGTCATTATTGGCAACGTGTCCAATTTATTTTTGTGAGCTTCGTGAAAAATCTTTCATCTATCCCTCCGACTTAGTTTCTTCGGATAGCCTGTAGATTTTTTGAAGTCATATGTATCGCCTAATTATGAAAAACGGTTTACAATATTTAAAGATCTATGATTTTTTTCTGCTATTTTTCTGCTTGAGAGATTCATGTCTTTCAAAGTAGTGATTTCCCTAGTAGCATTTATGGTTGGCCAACGGTGGCCAACGGTTGGGAGTTAGTTGTGATATGATTAGTGGGTTTGCCTACAGATCCCCAACGTAGGGCCTACGACGAAAAATTATGCCAATTTGCCAACGAATATTCAACGTTGGGCCTACAGATATTATGGCCGGTTAAATAACGTGAAATTTACGACGATAATACTACATTGGCCCAACGAAAATCTACCAACATTGAAATATGTCGTCTAAGAAACACCAGGAATGTTGCTGCAAACAACAACATGTTATATTCAAAATTGATTTCTTTTTCATATTTCTAAATATACTCGCAATTTGTTATTTTTGCGCGATAGTTGATGCACCAAAGTTTTATTGTGTGCAGCCTTGGAATTTATTTATTTCTTTAAGTTTCTCCATTTGACAAGTTGAAGGTATGCAAGGGTGTTGCATTCGCTTTGAGAACGACAGTATGCGGAGGTCTTAGTTCTCGTATAGCGTAACGAAATCCTTTATGTATTATGATTTACATTTGACGACGTATCTAGTAACCCAGATTATAGTATCTGCAACCACCAAATCTCTGTACGTACGGCGGTAGCGTATCAACTTATTACGTAGAGGATCTAGGTTCAAGTCTGACGAGAGAACGAAATTTTTTTCTTTGTTCCAATTTTTACCGTGGAGGTACATTGTTTAATATTATTTATGATATTCTTTGTAAACAACCGTAAAAGAGAAGATCAGAGCAAGCGTATTATAGCGACGTAGGCTCCACGTTGGGTATGATCGTTGGCCCTACGTTAGCTGCGATCGTTGGCCCAACGAAAAAGGTAACGACATTTCTAACGGTTGGCCAACCAATACTGCAACGTAGGCCCAACGAAATGCCAACCATAAATGATACTATCCATTATGCCCCAAAAATATCAAAAGATTACATAATTTATATTATAGTTTATAAACATCGCAGAGATTTGTTCTCACCTTATAAAATTTTACCTTAGATTTCTTGAATAAATCACTTGAATAAATGACACGAAGATATGATTATTTCGCTTTATTAACACGATATCTTTTAATAAATTTCAGAACACTAACCATACCGAGCAAAAATGTAACCAGCATGCATTGCTTCATAAAAATTACAAGACTGAATTTATTTAGATTTCGCGAAGTTTTTATAATGTATGTGATGGAATGAAGAAATTTATTTAATCATTTCTAATGCAAGCATCATTATAATTTCAATAATTACAAAATAAGAACCGTGAAACTGGTCATTTGACCGGTCGTGGTCTGCGGTTAGTGTTAATAAATCGCGTATAACTATCTACACTGCCAAACTCAAGTGACTGCTGTTAAAGAGATAGGCGTCGCCCATTAAAAACAATACCAAACACCGTAAGATACGTTCCACAATGTAGATAGAAATAAGAACATTAAACAGGCTAGTTCGCGCAGTGAACCTATCATTCTTTCGACCACTGTACCATCACAGGTGTTTTTAATTGGAACTCTCACAGTGTCCTCGCCGAGAACGGGAACAAAACGATCATTGCGGATCATATCGACCCACCATGGTGTTCGCTATCGGAGCATCCGTCATTCCTGGATTAATCTCGCGGCGGGAACGATCGGTTCGGGAATTCCGATATCCTCGAGGCGGAATTTAAATCGGTACGCTGCGACGCGCAGATGGCAACAGGCTGTGGGTCCTATAGGATCCCGTCAGGCTACGGAAGGATCGCTCGGCGGGAAAAATCCGATTTCCTACTGCGGCATCGGTCGAAGTCGATCGCGGCGATGTAATAACGCCGAGCATTCGTGGAACGCCGTGTCGAGATCGATATATTCCACTCGCGGATTTGATTGTCTTAAACGTGCTCATACCGCGTGCGTGGAATGTGCGTACGGTGCGCGCGTTTGTATGCGGAATGGGTACTGGGTAATCTCGGTAGACCAGCTACGCCCCCGGGCGATCGGCACCAGGGAAGATACTCGAGAGTATCTGAATAGAGCCATCAAATATAGATCACGAACACGATATGTGCGAAAGCATTATCTATATGGCGATAGCCTTGCCTTACTTCGCCGGAGCCCGAGCACGAGCTCAGACGGGCCGTATTGCCCGCCGCAAAATTATGACTAGATTAGGCCACTTCGTGTTCTCGGATACTGTCCGACGTCCCCGCTTCTGATACACGCAGCTGCATTCTCGTCGGTACGCCCCGGGTGGCCGCGATTTCGTTCGGAGATTGCTAAAATGCTCGCGGTTTTCTTGTTATACTTTGAGCGTTATGCTCGCACACGCGTAATCCAACGTTAGTTTACTTTTTTCGTTTACTGTGTGTCGTTTATGGTCTTTATAGCATTCGTATGGGAGTCAAGGTTGTAGAAAGGCGTATGTTATGTTTCAGTATATTTGCGGGATGATGTATAAATAATTAGTTCCTATGAAAAGTAGACTGTCGGTCATAAGTATTTGGACACTTTGCTAAAAATTCACGTTGGTTTTGTGTGTTTCACACAAGTGTTACTTATTTCGTTCTTTGAGGCGATCAACATTGTTAATAATCATTGTTAGCGACTTGGTAATGAAATTCTTACCTTGCACTATAGTCTAGTTAATTTCTGTATTGAGAAATTAGGACTTGTTGGCACTTGATTTATGGCAATTATTCTTAAGCAATTCAATAGTGCTGTTCGTTGATGACCTTATGGTGTCCAGCGTATTTACACCATTATAATAACTTGGAGAAAAAGATTGTAGGATAATCTATCCAGTCTTGCTTTAAAGCATGATGCCTTACTTTCAAAAGGCCTTCTTGAATTGTTGTGCATATTTGTGTATCATGTAGCAGGACGAGGAAGAGCATAGATTTCTTTTGTCGAATATTTTGCGAATTTCAACTTTTTTATGAGGATGGAATATTTTGTTTCATGTGTAACTTCTAATGTCACTATACAAGTAAAGAATGAACCTTCTCCTTTAAAATAACCCTTTCAAAATTGCTGTACGACCTTTTTTATTCGTTTAATCACAACTTTGAAAAATGTGCGACGCCTAAACGTTAGAAAACTGCGGATATTGACTAAGGAATTTCTTAAGAAGTTAATGAATTTTTAATTAATTTTTGATACATTTTTGCCTCATACCATCCTACAATGGATTAAAAAGGCTACGGCACGATTGTATTTTGATCATTAGATTGTGGATCTTTATGCAAAATAAAAATGCTGTCTACGTATGTACAGACTATGGGATGGAAGGCAACTGAGAACAGTACGCAGCATGCTGAAAAATATTAACTATTTAAAAGAATAACGATGTACAATCATTTTAGTTGACAAGCGATTAAAAATTTTAATTACTTTTTACTAAGATTTATTCAATTTTTAGATTGCATTAAGATGTATTCATTTTCCAAGCATAACATTTTCATTGTAACGCGCAGTCTATGGAAATTCAAGTTTTCATGCGTATAGAATAGATACTATTCATTGCATAAAGTCGTGTGTATTTAATGAATATGGAAATTATAATTCTCCATGCATACGTTCAGCAAGAGAATAGGAAAATCCTCGTACAGCTGAACATTATTTTGTTCTATTTACGTCAGTGTTGATAATGGAGTCTTCGGTGATTCTATTCTGATCTCATGGGGTATGAAGAGGAATTGCGTATATTTATAGACCTTCTCTTCCTTATCCTCATCCTAACCCCTGACGTACGAGGAATCGTAAATTATATTTATCCACGAATCGTATCCATCGTATAATGCATAAATTAATAACTCCAAATTAGAACCTGACAAATTATTCCTTCAAGGTCACATTTTTTAGAATTCTGTAATAGTGCAGCCGGTATGAAGAAATCTCAAAAAGTTTGAAATGTTATTCTGTAAATGTATTTTTCTTATCATTATCTATGATACTACAGTAAGAATTTGTCTCCTAAAATTATCTTCATCATAGTAATCTAACTATTTCAAACTAAATATAATTTTGCTTATAAATTAGCTTAAATTATTAATGACGACAAAAATGTTTTTGAGGTTTAGTAGAAATGAGTAAATGACTCTAAAGTAAGTAAAAATAAGGCGTAAATTTAAGAGGGATATATTTTATTATTTAATTAGACATTTAAAAATATAAAAATTATACGAAAATAATTATTCAGTACACGGGAAATAATACATTCAACAATTTTAAATTCATACATTTGTAAATATAAGACTTTGCACGATAAAATTAATTTGATACATAATTATTTTAGACACAGGAAATTGGGAATGATAAAAACATTATTATCATAAAATCATGAAAGTAACGAACAAATTAATCAAACGAGAAGAGATAAATGTATTAATTCTATAATCTCAGGAAAATCTTATACTAAAATTGATAATGAAATGGAAAGCGACTTTGATACCTTTGAGGAATATGAATAGAAATGTTTCTTGCATTACAATTTGACATTTCCATACCCCATAACGAAAGAAAATGATGTGCAAGGTAGATGCGATTACACAGCTTTCTTTAAAAATTGTAATTGCAAACACGTTATTGGTATTGCACTGAGACCGAAATTAATAACACCACCACCAGAAGGAAAAAATGTGCCCCGTGGTATAAAACGAAGAGGAGGAAGACCTACAAAAGCCAAGAAGGCTTTAATTGTACAATAAAATTTCTAATGTTTTCACATAATAATCAGTAGTTTCTTGTATTGTGTGTAGGTATTGTCAATATTCACAAAAAAATTTTCTTATTGTGTATCATTATTATATTATTATATTTATGGTGAGCTGTAAAAATTTACTGAAAGTTGCATTTTACTACGTGCGTATGTCATATAATTACACCCAGGCCAAACCCAGAGCTAACCTTGATCTGTGTTTCGTGTAATTCATTTTGTATGTTATATTAATACTTTCGTGGCAATATTATTTTTATTTAACGCATTTAATATTTACTTGTCTAAATTTATATACTAATGTTGTATTTTATTATTCTCAGATGGAGCATTATTAAATTGAAGTCGCAATTCTTCACGTCCGTGTGTCATATAATTATTTCTATGCCGCATTGTATAATGTTTGTGTATTAAATTATTATTATGTAAACCATTAGACTATTTGCATGCCAATATTATTTCTCTTTGGCACATTTAATTATATTCGCGTAAAGATTTCATTCCATGTGTAACTTTTACATATCCAGAAAAATAATTTCTTGGCTCATTTTGACATATTCGAAAAAATAATTTAATTGTATTTTAAAAATCAGTGCTCCATTATTTGTAAGGAAGATTTGCGGAAATCGTATAATTTTTCGAGCTTCCAATTTCAACTGGCCCTCCCGGTCGACCGATTTAACGACACCAGATATGTTTCTATGGGGATACTCGATGGACCAAGTGTGCAGGATGAAATTCAGTCTCTGGAACCAGAGTTATTGAAAACTATGATGCAGAATGCAATGGCACAATTCTACGCTTGCGAAGTAGAAAATGAGAGTGACCCACGGGACATTGTGTTCCGCTTCTGAATTAAAAATATTTCCATGTGATGTACTTTAAATCACAATAAAAATAAATTCCAATTATTGAAAAATAAAAAATTTGTTCATCTTTTAAATGAGAAAGTGACTTGTGGGCCACCCTGCATAATCAGAATGAACCACTCATGCTCCTCAAACTTCATTGTGTCCGAAACCGGGTTTCGTTCCCATTAAAAGACTAAAACCGAAGACTCGAACAATCCATTCGAAATTCCCCGTGCCAGCAAGTTCAGTGGCGAAAATTTGCAGCGTCCCCTTCATCTCAGTCAGCCCCAATATTCTCGCTGGGGAGCCCACCAAAGGATTTCCATCGACACCGGTCGCCCTCGAGTTTCCTTTAAAGGGCTAATAAAACGGGGGACTTTGTGGAACGACGCGGAATTCCATGGCCGTGTGAGAACAATCTTATCGCGTCGTTAGAATTGAAAACGGCGGGGAAGCTAGGAACGGAGTTTCGTGCCGGTGCAATCCTCGTACGTATTGCGAAATTTTGCGGGCGACCTTCGGACAACCTCGAGACGATCGTCCGTTCCTCCGTTCTGCGGAGGATCGAAAATTTCACTGGCTGAGGGTGGTATGTGCTCTGCTAGATCTCCGGTGACTTTATCCCGCCGGAGGTCTCCCAGAATACTCGTAGCGATTCTTACACCGCGGATTGTCTTTCCACCCTCTCGAGGAACGGCAATACGTACGCCCTTTCCACGTATAAATCCCGGTAATAATGCCGATTTCGAAGTTTCACACGGTTTACTCTGGTTGGCTGGACTCCGAGCGACTTTCCGACGAAGTTTCGTCATTTGGTTTAGCTTCCGGAGATGAAGGCTCGCTACAGGCGCAACTTTGCTCGAAATCCACAACAAAATTAATACAGTCAACCCTTTTATAACACAGTATAATTCAGGGTGTGACAATGACTATGTCCAATATTCCGTATGTACTCACCATATTCAAATTGAGTTCATCAGTTAGAGCACCTACTTACTTCCTGGTTATAGCTACGTATTGAAAATTATTTCGATAATATCTCGTTAACTGTTAAGTCTAGGACATATGATGATCAATACATTTTTACGCAGAATTTGATACTTCATTGATTCATGATACAAAAGGTAGATGAGTCCATTTAAAGAAATCTGGGTTACCTTGAAATTTCCACGTTTTCACCCCCATAAAAATTGTTTGCATCACAATATTTCCTCCTCCATACCACATAAGTTTTGTATGTGTTAGTTTTTCATATTATTACAAATAACGGTGATATTCAAGGTGGACGTAATTATTGCACCACCCCGTATACAGGTTGTCTCACCATACATTACTTCCTTGATTTACATTATTAATATTAATCACAGCGAGAAATGTTTTGATGGAGATTAAATGGTTTCATGAGATGCACATACTGGTGTAATTTGTTTTTTTTTTTTATAGTTGGACGCGTCAAGGACTTGTGAAATTCAACTTCGATTTTATAAATGTAACCGTATATTTTTTTTGCACCAATCGATGCAGTTTTTTATTCTCTCTGAAAAAGTGTGAATCTATATATGGCTATAAACACTTTTCAAAAACGAAAAACACGACATACACGTTTTAGACGAAAAAAAAAGAAAAAAATACATGGTTCCACTTAAAAAATTGAAGTTGACCACCATAAGTCCTTGACGCCTCCACCTAAAAATAAACTAATAATACCAGTATGTTCGTCTCTTGAAATCATTTAATTTCCATCAGAACATTCCTCACTGCGAATAATAATAATGACGTAAATCATGGTTGTAATTTGGTGAGATACCCTATACTCTGGGAACACGGTTTCCTAACCCTCAACTAATCAGGTAGGGTCTCTGGCATCCCATGAATCTTTTTAACCTAATGATGACATAGTTATAATATATTTATTATGAACAAAGTATATGAATGGCGTTACTGTTTGATTAAAGATACTAAATTAATTCAAAGTTATCGTACGATGAAATTATCAAAACGTTGCTAGCTAAATGAAGATATTGAATCGTTAACCTTCGATCAATTAACAGTTCAAATATTTTTTAACAGTTCAAAATATTTTTCCAATAAATCAGCATTGTAAACAGACTGCGATTTTTATGCATTCGTAGTAAAAATGGGTAAGTAAAATTTAAGGCGCTAGACAAATTAAAAGAATTCAAGAACATCAATGTATTCGTCTCGGCGTATGAAAATTATTACATGAAGAATGAAATTTATCTTTGGCTTCTGTTCATTGTAATCGATGCAAACAGTTTTTATTCTGTATGAAGATCCGCAGACTTATTATAAAAATCACATCTATAATGACTTACAATTTAAAGCGAGTGAAACTCGATTATTTGTATTATATTTAAATCAGAAGCATGATATTAAGACCTTATTCCGAAAAATTCGAAGGTGTTGGCAAAATGTTACCATTTACTTCATAACGATCACTGTTCATTTTCAGCAATAAGTTAAATATATACGGATTAAAATAAAATAATGTGCTCTTCGTCGTAACAGATAGGAGCATGGCCACCGCGTGGGGTAGCGGGACAATTCCAGATTTGTTAAGTGCGTCCCTATATTCGTCGCAGCTTCCATTTCGCTTTATGAAAAATGAACACCACTTTTGCTCGAGGTAACGTTATCGTTGATTCGTTTATCCCCATAGTTCCCGAAAGAAGAAAAAAAGAGGAACGACATGCCGCTTAAGAGTACCAGGCTGGAACAGTACAATGTGAAAAAAAGAAAATGAAGCAATGAGAGAGGGGGGGGGGAGTGAGAATACGGAATGGGGAGCAAAAAGAATCGGCGAAGAAGAAAATTACATGTTACGTGTTACGTTTGCGAACGACTCGTCTCTAAAGTGTGCCACTTTACGTCTGGAGCGGCCGACGCGCAGAAATGTATACTATAAACACATCCGCTTGCCTCATTCGTGCACAGAATCCACTTCATTTGCGATGGAGTAGTTGCTTCGTCGTGTCACTTTCGCGAAGCGAATAAGGCTGGTTCACAGTAACGAACGCATTGCCAAGAAGGGGTCTTTCTCATCGTTGTTGAGCTCTCGATGACCTTGAACAGCACCTGTTTAATATGGTAACTCGGGGTGCTTGTAGTTCCTTCCTAGCGGTAGCTGAATTCTTATTATCGTATTAATGTTGTCAGCCTGGTTGCAAGTAGGTCTAATGGTTGGTGTTTAATTAGTATAGCCACTTGTTGAGAACGTGTGAAAACATTAATGAACGTAACAGAATGTAATTCCAGTACTTATTATACATGATCAAATATTTGAACGATGGTTCGTTCATTCGTTATGGTGTGTTTCTTCCATTTCTTCCAAACATCAGGTTTCAATGATATTTGATCTGAAATTTTAACAATTCCATATACTCTTGTAATGAGTCAGCTGCAACCCTTTCACCGGAAGTTCCGTGCTACCAAAGCAGTCCATTACTCGAGGGCTGGGTCGAATGTTTAAATGAACTTTCCGCAGTTTTTAAAGTTGATTCGAGCAGAGCGGATCTGACCCGATATAGGAGCAGCGTGTGGAAATTCGATAATCGCGATCCTCGCGGGGTAAAGCTGAGCATTAGACCGTTTCTGGCGCGGGTCACGCGGGAATACCGTCATTTCAAGCCGAAGACAAACTGGATTTCCCGATGTCTGCGAGTTGTATTTCATGTCGACTAAGCGGTCGCGCGAGCGCTGCAACAGATAAATTCGTAGAACGACGCTCCCGCCTCGGGCCGCAACGCCGGGGAACAATAAATGGCCGCTAGGCTCGAATAAACAACGGCACGTGGAGAGCTTATTTACATTCTATATGAGTTTCCGGTTAATCGATATTCCTGACCAAGTGGCGGCGTAATAATTCAAACGGATGGTATTTCGATAATCTCGGCCCTTCCCCATTTCGGTAATTGACGTTTCTATCTTTCGCTGTGCTGCGCCGCTCTGTCTCCCACGCGACGCCGCGCCGCCCGCGACTTTTCCATTTACATCGGTGATTTTAATCGTTCCGACGCTATCCGTATGAATTAACGAACGGGAATGGACAGAGAATATTCCAAACGAGAGTAAACTCACGTTGAATATATCGAAAGTGTATTTAACGGACGTTATAGTCGATCAAACTTGTGGCTCGACGTGCAAATCTCCGTGTTCCTTTCGGTTTAACACTTTGTACGCTTTACTATTATACATTTATACACACTGTTTTTCTATTCGGCAACATTCATGTGTTTCATGTCTGTTTCCATATTTTCTAGTTTTCCTTTCTTTGTAGATGATATTTTATCTTATTGCGTTGATTCTCATATTGAGTTCTCCTGTTAACATAATTTTCAAATTAAGGTATGTGAGGAAATTAAATTCTATAATTGTATATTATTATAAATTATTACTAGACTGCAGGGTTTTATGCAAAATGAATATTCTCCGCATTAATTCCAAGATACAGAAGCTACATAGTCGCTTAGTTCTTCTCTTAATAACTTCAGTGAGTTGAAAATAATATGGCAGGATTTTTAAATTCTTTGAATGATTTGCAATTTGCATTTCGTATATTCATTCTTCATTTAAATGTATAAAATGCGCAGTATTATTACTACTAACATTTAAAGGCTTACAAAGAAAGGCATGATATTCCGTAGAAGTAGTCTAATTCATTCAAAATAGTCCACTTTAAGAAAAATCATTTAAAACTGTATGCAAGTTGTAAGTCTGTGATCTGACGACGATTTTGACTTTCTTCTGGTAAAAACTTATCATATAGTTCGTCGTAGAGAATATTAACCCCTTTGTATTATAATATCGAGTCAGACTCGCGATGAAACCTTCGAACAGAATTTGCTAAATATGTATGTTATTAATTCCCTTTACATTGAAATGAAACTCTATTTCATCGTAATCAATATTTAACCATTGGAGAACACGGAGGTATATATATATATATATATATATATATATATATAATCTTCCTTTTTTTCTTAGTAAATTGTAAACGCCAAAGAAGTTCTAATCATTGTAATCGCAAAATAGATCGTAGTGCAAGGGGTTAAACAAATAATGTTTTTCATCACGAATAGAAATGTCAGTCGCTAATCAGAAAATTGTAAAGTAAGAATTTAATGTATACTCGAATACAGGGTGAGTTAATTGTGGTGTCGAATCGGTCACATCGAATTCGGGAACTTGGATCCGACAGGATTTACGAAGAAGGGTGTAGAGACCAACTCCGGAGAACAAACTCGTTTATTCGGTTAAAATCTAAGCTAGACTCGGCTATACTTAGTCAGTGTCGGTAATTCGTTGGTCAAGAAGGTTCAAGAGAGTTCTGATTTTGTGGAGTCGCGTAAGATTTTAGGAAAGCTCGGATGTAGGTGTGGTCTTGGAAAATTGCATATGATTGTTTGTAGGGTTTGTCGGAAAAAGTTGTGGAGATGGCGAAAAGTTAGAGAGGGAATGTAGAAACATTGAGGTGGAGTAGGAATAGCGTACGCAGGGTGACAAAGGCTATGGTTATTGTCTTTCGTAGCGAAGCGCGGTACAGGGCCTTCGACACATCTGGCTATCAGCTGTACCTTCATCGGGGTTTACTGTTTTATGGTCGGTACAGCTAAGAAATTTACCTGACCTCGGTCGCGCGTTTGTCCCTGAGCACGGAGGATTTTGCGACGGAACATTAATAACTATTACCATCTGAAATAACTACCGTTTTGAGGTTCAAGGTCAATTGACGGTACTTTTTTTTCGTTTATAAGGAAAATGCAAACTTTGCAAGAGATGCTAACACCTGTAAATATGTAAAAAGTGCCTTTCTTAGCATAAAGAATATCGAGATAGATTGATCAAGAAATTTTCAATGACTCACTTTCATTCACTGTATCATTTTATCAGGTGTTCAAAATGGTGGTCCTCTACTGCGATATATTCTCGAAATCGTCCAATGAGCATCTACAATATTCTACAACGATGTTTCGATTGTTTCAGATCTGACAGATGCACCAGCTGTCAGTATTCTACTCTTCATACCCTCGGGATGTTCACAACCTATCTGTATGCATTACATGATGGACGTTCAGGAAATTTTTTCTCCATACATGCATCTTGCTTTTTTTCAAATTCTCATCACTTTTACCGTAAATAAGTATCATGTCATATCTGTCTTGTACTGAATAATTCATTGCGAACAACTATCACAGAGTAGCAAACACATTGCCCAAATTGGATTGATCAAACTGAGGGTTCCTAACCTCTAAATACCTATCTGTTATCTAATAGTAGAGTGGTATGTTTATATTCACGGATTCTCGCTTATCGCGTGGGATGTTTATTCTTATTGTGTTTCAATCCAGGCAATGTACCGCCGCAGAAGACAATTACCTTGAAAATTTTATGATCAATCCATCTCGATATTCTTTGTCCTGCGAGAAACATTTTCTAAAGATTTACAGGTGTCAACATTTTCTTGCAGTCTGCATTCACCTTAAAAACGAAATTTAAGTTTAACCTTCAACTTCGCAGTTCAAGATCATTTGAGGGTCATGTCAGAGTACATATTTGAATGTGTTTTGTTATAAGCTACGCGATGCAAGATGAAAATATATGTAGTTATTTAAAAAAAAAAACTCGATGAAACCCTGAAAACTACAAGAAAAAACAACAACTAAGAAAACAACGCCTGCGAGATACTTGATACCATTTAAATTACACGTAACAAATTTTTTACTTTGTCAAAATTAAAGAAGATTTTCTGGGGGGTTACACTTAAGTGAGACACACACTACACAAGACAAGCCTTAAACGGGTAAGAATCTAAAGAGAGATCGTGTAACTACCGTCATCTCAATTCAAAATTCTTAGAACCATTTAGAAATACATTGTCTTTGAATTAAAATATAAATACGTAAGAATTACGGATAAACTTGAAAAGAGTTACTCATTTAAACATAATAATTTGTTGCTAAAGCGACCGTCGACCGACTTAAGACGAAAAGGCTCCAGCTTAACTAACTCTGAATATATATATATATATATATATATATATATATATATATATATATATATGGAGCCTTTTCGTCTTAAGTCGGTCGACGGTCGCTTTAGCAACAAATATATATATATATATATATATATATATATATATATAAATAGATCGTCGGTAGCCAAATTTCCACAACAAAACTGTAAGAAGATTAACTCGCAGAGCCTAGTCTCAAAGTTAAACGCCTTTACCGTGTCAAACGTCGCGCGATGAAAGGAAGAGCGAAAAGAAAGGGCAGTGAGCGGAGAGAAAGCGGAGACTAACGGAGGTAGACGGTACCTAAATCCTGTAAAAGATGCCAGCGTATTTTCATCACGATCTTAATCCCTACAAAGGCTGCAGTCGTGCCTCCGGAAACGCAATTTCGTGAAGTAACAAAACGATCGGTAGAAACAGAACCCGACGCGTCGCGTCGCGGCGACGAGATTCGAGAGCAATTTTGTGTCTACCGAGAGCAGTAGTTATTTATTTCATCTAAGTATCTGTCGAATTTGTTTGAAATTTTTCGTGAGATGTAATGCGAAATGATGCGAGCTAATCTGGGCTAATGAGAACCTTACCATCGCCTTCCCCAGTCCGTCACTCAACCCTGAAAGACAGTCTCTATTCTTTATGAAAGATGTACGATGTCGGGTCGTCTGGCATACTTTCAGATCACTAGCCTTTGAAACACGATCTCAACGAATACGTCACATCCGATGTCTGCACAATCTGGGGTTTGTCTGTTGGAGAAACTACGCCTCAATCCTTCATGCACGGATTGGGTCTGTGAGATCCATGAATTGAATTTGTACTATTTTAATTTTCTTTAAGTGATCTTTACTATGCAAAGTTTTACTATACAATTTAGCAACAACAGCGTCGCGTAAGAAAATCTCCGAATATTTAGAATAAATGTCAGCAAAAGAATAAATACTATTGATCCGTGTACTGGAGGGTTCAGGTTGATTTATAAAAGGATCGGCCAAATATTAACCGGATTTTGTATTGTACAACAGCTGAGTTGTTCTTACCAAGATAAGACTGAGTAAAAATTTAAGTGTCTTACAAACAGTCTGCATCATGGGCTATTCTACTGTAGATGTATTCCGATAGCTGGAACAATGAAGAAGCGAATAGTACCGACTTCCATCAAATGATGTATTATCACACGTTTATAACTGTTTGTGAAAGGGAAAATGCCTGAGGAGGATTAATGTAATGTATATTTCTGCGTTATGTCGTTCCTCTTTAACAGTTCTACCGAGAGTGCTCTCACCTCGCACAGAGCCGACCACGAAGCCTCGGCCGATCGTCTTTTGTCAACGGACGATTCGCGCCCGCTGATCGCATGATTCGTGGGGGCCAACGGACACTCACACACACACGCACACATACATACATCATCGTCTCTATCCTACATGTTGAAGTTGTAAAATTCATTGAAACCTTGCCCAAATGGATGCTTGGCATGAATTAGAAACAGAAGTTTGGCCCGTCCACATTAAAATTGGTTGCGTTAGTAAATATTATTTTTCGTAACTTTTTCTTTAGTTGAATATGTTTCCCTGCAAACAGCAATCAAACACTTCTGTCCCGTTCTCTTAAGTTTTGTCGACGACCTATTTTATAAACTAAACAAACTAAACTATTTATATTAATCACTATATACCGGAGACTTCTCAAGATATGTAATATTAACGCTTCCTGTGCAAAGCAAAAGGAAAGGAAAAATTTCGAAGTATGTCGTATCATATTGTCCCACTTGAGGACTGTAATGTTTACGTCTTTGATCATAACATATCTTAGAAACGGATACTGCGCATAATCTTCCGAACAGATATTTACAGTTTGTGTACAATCTAATTGATTTACTAAAATGTACATTGTTTTCCGATTTCACATGGAAACAAAGAAACGTAGGGTGTTCTATCTTTTTGACTCTGACTGCACTTCTACGAAATTGCATGTAGCACACGTTAAAATATCCGCTGCTTGATGAAAATTGGGAGACGGATACACAAAGACATAGAGAAGTGACCAGAAAAGGCATCAAATTATCGGATACTGTCGCAAGGAAACTGACATTGTCCGGTTCCTTTTTTACAAAAAAAATGACGTGTCGCGGACAAATCCGAGGAAAGTTGTCGAACAATGGCTCTCGGCGTGACTTTTAGTTTGGGGATGAAGTTGTTTAGCGAAACCCGCGACGGACACCGGTATTGCGGTTAATAATTTGCGGAAGCACGAATCTGCAGAAGCCGCAATGGCAACTATAACACCGCAGCGGCCGATCCAGCACGTTCAGGGTTCGCGTGAGACGCCTTAGAAATGAATTAAGTTCCGAACTTTGCATACCTTCCCTGCTATATATTCCTCCACCACTTGGGCCGTCGGCTTGTCGTCGTTGCACGAGTCTCCCGGCTTCTTCCGTACTTTTTTCTTGATTTTTGTTTTCGTCGGTGTCCCATTCTCATCCTCTTCCTCTTTCTTCTGAAACATTACTATTTTTCTGACCAGTCCCTCTCCACCCCTTACCTCCCGTACTATCGGTTTTCTTCCGCCACTCCGGTTCATTCGACTTTCTTCCTAGTTTAATCTTCTCTTGTCTGGAACCACAGAGCGCCGCTCTTTTCACGGCAAAAGCGGGACAGCCTCGGAACGTTTCTCGGGCAGTTTCGTACTAGCGAACTTATCTCTAAAATATTCTAGCTACGGGCACAAGCATTGTCCTCCGCCTGGCATACAACTAGCCAAAGAACGTTAACGTTCGTTTCTTTCTGACACGTTATTAAAACGGGCGTTACACTGCTGTTGCCTGGATCTGTTTGGGGGCAGCCAACCTAATGGCAGGACATCGACCTAAGTGGTGATCTAGCGAGCTATACCCTGGCACCGAGGAACCGTTGACAGTCTATTGAACGATCCTTGGACCATAAATCGCAGTTTATTTGAAAGTGACTAAGCTCGCGATTCCGTAAAGCGGGTGTGGAACTGAGTGCTCCTATTTAATCAGGAAAATTTGCCAAACGCTTCACCTAACTCGTATTCCGGGAATTAAATTGTTAATGTTTATTGTATGACGCATTTAAATGTATTGTACGCAGTCCGTTGTTATTATACGCCGCATTTTCATAGTACTGTGTTTTTCTCTGATTCCTAACCAATTTTTTACCAAATTTGTAGTAAGTGAACTTGAAGATCTTCACACAAAATGAAAGTTTTCGAGATTTGTTACAAGAAACACGAGTGACTTAGGAATTTCTTCCTTTAACAATTTTAATACATATGTATATATATATATATATATATATATATATATATATATATATATATATATATGAATACTCTTCAATTCTTTTAGTTTTTCTACTGTTTAAAAATACAACTACTCGGTTAGTTTTATAAATATAGATCTCGTATATTTTATATTATTTATGCATTCATTGTATAATATCCATCCTTTGTTAATATTCATTTCGAGGCTAAGTTAAATATTTTATAAAGCACCGAGGAGTTTCCAGAATAGTGCTAGATTTTCTTGATCGGTTCAGTGCCATTTAAGGTTGTAATTAAGTTGTATGAAATTAAGAGTTCTTCGTGCTTTGTCAGAGACAATCGAAGGCAGTTGAAGCTTGAATCTACATTTAAAAAAACACCTTCAAGTTACCATTAAAAGCCCTCTGTTCTCTGTAAAGAATTAAGATGTAGCTAGGATTTCGGAAATAAAATTCATTCAAGCACATACACGAAGCATGCATGACCGCGTAAAATTTCATATCTGAAGTCCGCCATACACGATCCGTTTTGTGATCCCTTTTGCTTGAGCAGTCATAAGTTGGAACGCGTGACGAAGCGTGTATGTGTTGAAATTGTCTAATTTGGCGTGTGTGTTCTGTCAATGATCTGCAATGAACGCAATCACCACGATGTTGACTTTCTGTACATTTTTCGATTTGTTGCTAAGCAAAACGGATCGTGTAGGCTAGCTTCAAGCAAACATAACAGATATATACAGCGTAGAAAGAAAATGAGTGTTTATGGAGTTTAAAAAATGGAGAAGCTCAATGATGTATAATATAATATTTTTATTTTATCATATACGTGTACTTCAAGTCTTCGTAATTATTCTCCGTTGCTAAAACACACAAAGATGGACTAGGGAGTTTATGGCGTATTATTGCTTCTCTCATCTTTGTGTCTCTTTTCATTATGTATAAAGATATAATCTGAAGCAGTTCATTGAACACCTTCAC